>JACERP010000070.1:0-401965 GCA_014080715.1 Scenedesmus sp. NREL 46B-D3 | reverse complement strand
CCCTGATGTGAGGCGACATGCTGGCAGTGGCCCAGCGCAAAAGAGAGCGTGAAGGCAATGCAACAGCTGGAGACATGTGCAGTTGCGATGGGGACATGCAACAGTAAGTGAACGCATGTCAGCGGTGGTCGAGTGGCTTAGTACGTGTTCAGCAACAGCTGCCGCTAGCACATAGCAGGCAGTCATACTCAGCGAAGAAATGCTTGACTTGAATGAATCACTCACGCTATGCCGGGTACAGGTGTTAAATGTGGTTCTGGTGCTGGCCGTGGTCTTGCAACTGGCATTACAACTACTTTGAAACAACAACGTATCTAGGCAGGCTGACACTGGGGCACTCATGAGTCTGATCAGCCGCGTACCTAGGCGGTCTTACTGTCACACAGTGCAGTGCTACTGAAAGGCAACAGGGGTGGCAACACCGCCACAGGACCTGTACTGAGGCATCTTTGAGTCACACGCTTCACCTTCAAAGCAGTGAAACTCCTGTCAGCAGACACGGTTGGCTTACAGGCAATGCTCCTTTACATCCGCGTCAGAACGTGTGGCATTAGGTGACCTGCAGTACAGCTGATTCTGTGCAGTCTGAGACGAGCACCAACCTGAAGCTGCAGTTGAGTAAGTGTCGAGTAAGTGCTAATTTGCAGTGTATGCCTCATGGCATGCTGTGCATTGATGGTAGCTGTGTGCGTCATGGCATGCTGATCAGCGTATGAAGGCTGTGTGTTTACCATGGCACCACAACATAACAGTAGCACGTCAGCTGCTGCATCTTGCATGTGGCAGGCTGGCCCATACAATGTGTCAAGGCCTTTGCTTGCCAGGGTACCACACAAACAACAGTAGCCCGCTCAGCGGGCATAGGCTATGCATAGGCTATGCTAGCACGCATCAGCTGCTACATCAACCACAGAAGTGAGGTCGTCTGAAGCTTGTACTAGTAAGACCTCAGCCTTCAACCTAGAAGCTAGTCACCCTGTAACCGAATTACCCGAACTCCAAAGTAGGGCCACTGGCCACCCGCAAAGGAGCCAAACAAGGCTCATGGGGTCCACAAAACTCAAAAAAGACCATCAACATGTTTGTGCCGGGGTGCCAACGGCATACGCAGCCAACCCCCCTGATCATCACGGAAGGAAGCAAGAGTCGCCAAACCATTCACCATGGTGGAGATGGCCAATTGCAACAGTACCATGAGTGCCAGCTACAGGAAGCTGCGCTGCACAGCAGCAGTGCTGCAGCCGATGCCCAGGGCTGAGCCATCCATGCAGGTGAAAGTCGCGTGTTGTGCATGCCATGTATTCATCCAAAACATCAGCAGCAAGGCCATCAAAGGCTCATGTCAGTTGGGAAACAAGGGCAATGCATGAAGTGTTTGGCAACCACCCCCTACACAACTACTCTGTTGGCACATCATAGTAAAAGTTCTGCACATGTTCAGCACCAGGTATTCATGGCTGCCATGATGTGAGCTGTTTTTGAAAGCAATACTTGTGACCAAGGCTGATGTGCGGCAACGCTGCATAGCATGCAGTTTCAGTTAGACCTGGGTGCTGCTGGAGCAGCCGCCCAAGACACACTGGCAGCGTCGCCTTCGATGCCTTTTCATGTGCTGCACATGTTGTGCCACATCAGATGCTGAACCAGTGACTCACATGGAGTCCTAGTGCCTACAATTTCCGCCCATGCCGTGCAAGGAACAATCAAGGTTAAGCCACCCGGCATCCAAAAACAAACATTAACAAACACCTACTACAAGTTGCTTATGCTGTCGTATAAATTATGACGCAGGCGACACATACCTGCCTGGGCTGCCAAACAATGATGAGCTAGGGCCATCACCATCATTGCACATGCCTCAACCCGCCGCATGCGTAGCTAGCGCCACCACGGCCACGACCGTCTCCGTAGCCGCCCGCCCCCAGCACGACCACCACCTCGCTACTGCTCGCTCATGCTGTCTGCAGTTGATGCTGCTGGTGCTGACATCAGCTGCTGTTGGTTCTGCTGAGCCAGCTGTGGCAGCCTTGTTGAGCAGGGTAGTTGACGCATGCTTCAAGGCCTTTGCTGTGCTACCATGCATGCGGGGGTGCCGGTGGAGGGAGGCTGCGGTGCAGCAGCTGAATGGCAGCGCCGGCTGTGGCAGTTTTTTTGCTTCTAGGGCTGACTTAACCCTGTTTGGAATTCCTCTGGTGTGCCTTGCTGGCAGGGGGCTCGGTTGTGTCAGCCAATCAGTTGCCTGTTAAGTTGTGGGCGTGGTGGCAGTTGCACAAAACAGCAGATGTTGTGAATTGTCGCTGGCCCTCAACAACCTGTCTGTGGCAGTGGTGCACACGCCATATATGATGGCAGCGGCATGTGTGAGCCCACAGTTCGTATGCACGCTGTGCATGAGTCCAGCTCAACGCGCAATGCAAGCTGACTGCACGAGCTGCTGTCTCTGGGGCTGGGCCATGCATGCTGCTGAGCCGTCCATCATCAGGCACCTGTGCTGTTTGGCCACCGTGTACTGTACAGCACAGCAGTGCCTGTTGTTTGCTGCTGCTGGACATGTTGAGTGCAGACACTGGGGTTGCTCCACGTAAACTCTAGGCACAACCAGGAAAAGGTGTGAGTGTCCTTCATACAACAGTAAACATTGGGCCTGCCTGCAAACCACGCTCACCTGGTGCTCCCTGCAGCTTGCGTGCGCCGCCTGCCCACATGGAGCCAAAGTCAAAGCGGCTGCTGGCACTGCCGGGGCTGTAGTAGTAGGAGCCCGGGCCGTAGCTGCCACCACCACCATAACCGCCACCACCGCCACGGCCAAAGCCGCCATACCTAGATCCACGTTCCTGCAAGCTGCCGGGTGCTGTGGGCTGGCTTGCAGTCTTAAATGTTTCTGGTGATGTGGCAATGTGTTTTTTGCATGACAGAGGGACAGCAAATCAATTCTTAACATAAAACACTATGCAACTCAACACAATGCCTACTGATGAGCTGTTGTGGCCCAACGCAAAAGCTGGCTGCCTGTACAGGGTACACCACACTTCTGTTGTGGTCCTGCTCGACCAAAGCAGCACGCCTTGCAGACTGTTGCAAGAGCTGTTGGTGTTTATCAGTGACAGGTGATGTTCCACATAGGCCGTTTGTCACTGCCTAGTGGGCAACACAACAAGGATCAGCAAGGGGCTGCAGTAGTACAGCTACTTCTGCATGCTGCCTTGCACATGAACAACTCACCCTGCAGCTTGCGTGCACCGCCCGCCCACATGGAGCCAAAGTCAAAGCGGCTGCTGGCACTGCCGGGCTGTAGTAGTAGGAGCCCGGGCCGTAGCTGCCACCACCACCATAACCGCCACCACCGCCACGGCCAAAGCCACCACGCTCCTGCAAGCTGTTGGGTGCTGCAGGCTGGCTTGCAGCCTTGATTGTCTCTGGTGATGTGACAGGACCGCCTGTGTGTTTTGTGCATGACAGAGGGACAGCAAACCAAGTGTAAAAGACCACCATGCAACTCTACACGCTGGCTGCTGATGAACTGTTGCGGCCAATAGCTACCTGCCTGTGCAAGGCACACCATGCTGTCGTTGCAGTCCTGCTTGAGTACAGCAGTCTGCTGTGTGGTTGCGGCACGCCTTGCAAACTGCTGCAACAGCTGTTGGTGTTTGATGAAAAACAGGTGGTGTTCCACATAAGCTGATTGCCATATCCAGTGGGCAGCACCACAAGGACAAGCAAGGGGCTGCAGTATTGCTACTTCTGCATGCTGCCTTGCACATGAATAACTCACCCTGCAGCTTGCGTGCACCGCCTGCCCACATGGAGCCAAAGTCAAAGCGGCTGCTGGCACTGCCGGGGCTGTAGTAGTAGGAGCCCGGGCCGTAGCTGCCACCACCACCATAACCGCCACCACCGCCACGGCCAAAGCCACCACGCTCCTGCAAGCTGTTGGGTGCTGCAGGCTGGCTTGCAGCCTTGATTGTCTCTGGTGATGTGATAGGACCGCCTGTGTGTTTTATGCATGACAGAGGGACAGCAAACCAAGTGTAAAAGACCACCATGCAACTCAACACGCTGGCTGCTGATGAACTGTTGCGGCCAATAGCTACCTGCCTGTGCAAGGCACACCATGCTGCTGTTGCAGTCCTGCTTGAGTACAGCAGTCTGCTGTGTGTGTGCGGCACGCCCTGCAAACTGCTGCAACAGCTGTTGGTGTTTGATGAAAAACAGGTGGTGTTCCACATAAGCTGATTGCCATATCCAGTGGGCAGCACCACAAGGACAAGCAAGGGCTGCAGTATTGCTACTTCTGCATGCTGCCTTGCACATGAATAACTCACCTGGTGCTCCCTGCAGCTTGCGTGCACCGCCTGCCCACATGGAGCCAAAGTCGAAGCGGCTGCTGGCACTGCCAGGGCTGTAGTAGTAGGAGCCCGGGCCGTAGCTGCCACCACCACCATAACCGCCACCACCACCACGGCCAAAGCCGCCATACCTAGATCCACGTTCCTGCAAGCTATTGGGTGCTGCAGGTGCCGCTGGTGCAGTGCTGTGGCCGTTGCTGTTCATGGAGGCTGCTGCAGGGCCCATTCTCAGTCGTTCCCTACAGGGATCAGTGCCAGAGTGGTCGCCCGTGTTTGCAGCAGGAACCGAGTCCTGCGGGTCGGTGCTGCTACGTGACAGCGTGCGCCTGCTGTTGTGTGCCGCTACACCCCGGTAGTGCCCAGAGTGGGTCGCATGCACAGCAGCAAAGCAGATGTGAAACAACATGTGAGCGCCTGTGCACCGCACCACACAGCATTTGAAGAAGACAAGGACACAACAGGGGTCATTGCTTGCAAGCTGCAGTGGGCAATAGTCAGTAAGCAACCAGCCTGTGTCTGGCCTGTTCAGTAACAGCGCCGGCGTGACGTAAGCAGCAAGGCACCACCAGCCACTGACCAGCAGCAAGGTTGCATGTGAAGCAAGTAGCTCACCATAGCTGCCGCCATTTGCCTGTTCAACTGCTCCAGCAGCGTTCAACTCCTGCAGCTTGCGGCCTCCCCCGATCCAACTATCGTCTGGACCAAAGCTGCCACCACCACCAACACCGCCGCCGCCGCCAAGGCTGCCGCCAGCCCCCCTACCACCACCACTGCTGTGGCCTTCGCTTTTAAGCTGTGCGGGGCTTGTGGAGGGTTGCTGTGATAAGGGGCGTACTGCTTCCACTGCACACAGAAGCAGTAAAGTACATTACATTGCTTTACAGAAGCAAGTGCTCAGGGCAGGTGTGCCAGGCAATGGGTACAAATAACTTGGTGTGGCCACATGGTGCTGTAATCCAAGTGGCTTTGCTCTGCTTTGTCTGCTGTGTTGACAGGTGGACACCTACGGCTGCTTCTGTTGCCTAACGAATCCTTCATGCCAGTTCAGTCTCTGCTGCTTGATTGTGCTGCTGCAGCTGGTTGCACAGCAGGCAGCACCTGCCTTATCAGTGTTGCTGATGGCATTGCATTGCCAGCTGCCAAACATGACTAATTTATCATGCAGGTTTTATATGGCCTTACCTGCTACAAGCGCAGCCAACATAAAACTTGCAATGACCTGGACCTTCATGTTGGTGGGCTGCTGCTGATGCCAGTGTGGCACCCAGACGATAATCACCCCGCCTGCAAGCAGTACATGGCTGTGAAGACCGTCATTTTTGTCGCATTATCGTTGCTCAAGCCCTGCAATCGCTGGTGGACCCGCAGTGGGCGGTACACCAATTGAAGCCCGCGCAAAGTGCGTCATGAGCGACGCAACGCTTCTGAACCAAGCAGCTGCTACTCACGTTGTTGTTAATTTTATGAATCAGCAAGCTCTGCGGAGTATTTTCCAACCCACTGCTCCAGCACACCAACGAGACAGCTGAACGAGGATGTACAAAGAGCAGACAACTGTATGGAGACGAAGGAATCAAACCTTTGCAAGTTCACCGAGAGCTGTTTGTTGCGTGTGCAAGTTCACAGGCGTACTCATGGGCATAACGTGACCGACCGCCGCGTAGACGGGACGCGTGAGGACCTGTAGCTGCCGTATTCAAATGTGCGATAGAGCGGGACTGTATCAGGGCACCCGTAACGCATTTGCAGCTTCTTAGGTCGAGAAAATCTCTTAAAAACCCAGATAATTAGATAACGATAAGCACTTCTACTGCCTTGGACAAATGGCCAGCTTAAGCATGCTCATGCCGCGCCGACGCGGGAAACGACCACGGCCAGACTCCACCACTCATCAGCAGGGCGGTGTATTCAAATCTACACTGGATTACCCTATTTACCCATCTTCAGTCTGCTGCGGCGTGTTGTGTAGTCGCTATGCATGTCAGCGTGCAGTGGTGCGGCAGCTGGCTGTACGGCAAGCCAGCCAGTGAGCATCAAACGCACAAAAAGCTACTGTGTGATGGAGATATGAATGCTTCACCTCAGGGCGCTGTAGGTGTATGTAGCCGCCCGCCCTGTGTGTTTAGCACAACCCAGTCCCGTGCGGCGTACAAGGCTTGTGCAGCCAGTGACTGCTAATCCCATATGGGGCACTGCATATGCCCCATGCATGCATGCACGCATGCAGCGCCAGCGCATCCACAGGCTGGCCTGCATCTGCACTGGCACAACAATGGCACATCAAGATGCAGGCAGGGCATAGCAATGTTGCGCAAACATGAACAGCGCCAATCCATGAGCATGCTACAGAAGGACAGGACATGCCATCATGGCATGTCTACAGCTTGCGGCATGGTTTGCGTTAGGACATGCTCAAGCGACCTGTCATGTGTGACATCTGTTGAATGACAATGTGGCCATGCGAGCCAGTGTGGCAGCTGCAGAGACGGCAGTTGTAACGCTGTAACCTGTAGCAATTGTAGCAGGGGCCACGGTTGGATGAGGCGGTGAAGCCCTTCAATGGGCCTGCCAATGAAGCCCGGCTTCCGCAGGGCATGATGCATTCGCCACCAAAGGTGTTCAATAGCACAGCGGGCACGAAGGGATTCCTGCTGCAGGTGGCTTCTCTGAGGTGCGCAGGTAGACATTGCCTTCCACAGACCTACAGGTGGCGCGGGGTTGCTGTGACAGTGTCATTTTTGTTACTGCTGCAAATTAGGGTTGTGACCTGACGCCAGCATGTGTGCCTAGTCTGACATGTCAACTCGTGGAGTGGTTGGCTTAACTACAAGTCGCTTTTGTTCGTGTCAGCTGCTGCTCTTTTGATGCTTTGCTTCACTGCGCGGTGCTACTGCTTTTCTCAAGTCGACAAGCACGGACTGCCCAGACAATTTTGGAAAACCCCAAAGATCTCAGGAAGATGTGTTGGGGACCGTGATCCCGCCGGTAGTATAGCGTCCACAATCCAAGGACAGCATCGTTTGCAGTTTTTCAGTGCTGGTCCTCTCGCTTGCTCCATGGATCATCAGCAACGGAATGCCTGGCATGAGGAGCAGTACGTGCCGTTGGCCGCAGATCCTCCTCCGGCTGCAGACAGACCAAACAGAAGCAGCAGAAGAGATATAGCACCTGAGAGGGGTGAGTGTTGGCATGCGGGTTGCAGATCTGGCCTCATTGTGCACAAAACAGCTTTAACATTTACTAGTTGCTCAGTTGAGCCGGTTCTGTGAGCCTGTACGGCGTGGTCAGGCTGGTTGAGCAGCATGAGCACGTCAACAACACCCTACGCCATGTGCCTGGCATGCGATGAACCAGGCAATTGCGTCATTCACCAGCTGTGGTTTTGGTTGATGCCTTGAGCACAGTCCCTGTCACTATCGCCGCCGCCGCTGCCGCCGCCGCAGCAGCAGCAGCAATGATAGCCTTGTTCGCCATTACACATATGCCACATATGCTTTTGAGCACTGCTGCCTTGCCAGGCTGCATGCACTGACAACTAAGAACCCAGACAGGCATTCAAGCATGCCTTTTCTTGCTTCCCAGGCTTGCTACAGCTGCACTTGCTAACTTTGCGCCACCTTCGCTGCACTCTGCTTGCTGCAGCCGAGCGCCGCAGTAGATCAGCCACACAGCAGCGGCCGGGCGGGAACTTGCAGCCTCGCAGTCTGCCTGGCCTCAACGCCGCGCCTGGGCAGAAGAAGGAGAACCCAGCCAGGAATGTCAACATCAAGCTGCCAGCAATGATCCCCTCGCAGAAGCCAGTGCAGCTGCGGCAAAAGGACAAGCTGGTGCTGCTGCCGCGCAGCGCAAGCAACAGCGATGCAGGCGAGGCAGCAGCAAGCAACCAAGAGGCGGCGACAGCAGCCAGGGTTGCACTGGCGCAAGCAGCAGCAGCAGTGGCGGAGGGCGATGCTGTCCTGGACATGAGCAGCATGGGGCAGCCAGCACACCTGTTCGAGGACCTGGCGCAGCAGGTGCGGGATGTAACAGCACCCATGTGCCGTCCCCTGCTTTCTTGTGTTGAGGGCGGCTGCAGCAGGCTGATGCCAGCAGGGCAGCAGCTGCGGCTGGCAGCGCCACACGCGCAAGGCCGCCACCGCAGCTGCGTGACTTAGAGCTTCAAGGGCTGCAGGTTGGCGGCTGCATCACCAGGGGTGTGGCCTGCTCTGCTGCCTTATCGAGTCGCTGTCCTTTGTTGCCACAGACCTTCCAGCGGTGCTTGCCATTTGGCTTGTAGTGTTGCATGGCCACAAGAGCAGCAGCACTGCGTCAGCAGCACAGGGCTCTTGACTTTTACTCGCACCTGTGCAGTACCATGCAGAACTGGTTGCATGCTCCTGCATGCCAACTTGTGTGACGCGCAGGCGCCTGACATGCGGGGCCGCATCACGGTCTACTGCATAGCAGAGTCACTCAGCAGGGACGCGCTGGAGGGCCTGGTGGGGCAGTGCTACCCGCAGGCCTCCACGACCAAGTACAGCGAGGTGCTGCACGTGGCGCTGCCGGCGCCGGTCGGGGAGCCCTGCGATGCCTTCTTCTTCGAGTACGGCGTCGTGTGTGAGTGGGGTGGGGCGGGCTTGCTGCAGCGGGGGAGGCTGACAAGCAGGCTAGCTGGCCGTTTGGGCACTGACGGCTGCCCAGCGGGAAGACTCCAGGCCGACTGAACAGTATGCCAGGCTGTTACTTGCAGGACTAGCAGGGCATAGTGAGCTGAGCAGCATACTGTGGTTTGCTGGCATGAGCTGCTGCTGCGCTCCTGTCATGCACCCATGCCGCACAAGGCCAAGTCTTTCCTGCCACACCCGCGTCCGCAGGCATTAGTTATGGTCATGACTGGAACTTCTGGCAAAGCAGACTGATGAGTGCATTCAAAAGTGTAAATGGGGGGGGGGCTGTCTGTCTGACACGCTGGTTGTGGTTTGCAACATGCACTTGCACTGAGCAACCGCTTGTGCAGCTGCCACCTTTGCCAGCCACCATCCATCGCCCACTGCTGCTGTTGCGTCATCGCACACGCCTGTGTGACACTGCATGACCACGGCGGTTGTCGCGCTGCCGCCCTGTGCCCCTGCAGGCTGCTGGGGCTTCCCGACCGCCAAGCTGGAGCAGGAGCTGCTGCAGAGCGTGGCGAAGAAGGCGCAGCAGCGCCCGCTGCCGCCGCGTGAGGTCGAGGTCGACCGCTTCGAGTACAACTACAGCAGCGCGGCGCCGCCCAGCATGCAGAACGACACCATCACCATCAGCCGCCACCACTCGCACGACCACCAGACCAAGCTGGCCATCTGCCACGCGCTGGCGCAGTCCACCAAGCTGTGCGTGTATGAGGAGCGCGTGGTGGAGCTGGTGCTGGACACCAAGCACCTGCCACAGGTAGGGGGGGCGGGGTGCTGACGGGTGCCACAGGTGGGGCGGGGTGCTGACGGGTGCCACAGGTGGGGCGGGTGCCACAGGTGTGGGGGGGGTGCCACAGGTGGGGCGGGGGTTGCCACAGGTGGGGCGGGTGCTGAGTGCCGCTGCCCCCTCCATAGCGTGCCTGCTGCCACAGGCAGGCAGGGTGCCGGCCGGGCCGTGACGGCGGCTGTTCTGCGCGTGGTGCGTCTGCTGCGCCTGCCACCGCGTCTGTCAGCAGCGCGGTCGTTTGTGCAGGCCTCGCCGCACCGCACGCGCCACATGGTTGCAGGTTGGTCAAGGCGAGAGGACGCGCCAGTGTGGCAGATCTGTGCATGCGGCAGCCTGTTTGTTGAGGAGCGAGAGAGCGCTGGTGCTTTGGCGCTCGGCTCCTGCACAGCCTGCTGTGAGCTGACGCCGCTGCCATGCTCGTGGGTTGATCACCACCAACACCGTTACTGCCAGCAATGCCGTTGCCGTTGCACACTGGGTCGCCATCCTGCTGCATTTTCCGCTGCGGCTGCGCCAACAGCGACACATCTACCCCGCATCCGTGCCACGCCGTTGCTCGCGTGAACGTCAGCCCCTGCCCTGCCGCGTCGCGTCTGTGTGTGTGTGTCTGTGTGTGTCGTGCAGGCTCTGGCGCTGCATGGCGAGGTCAGCGTGAGCAGCCAGGAGGTGGCGCAGCGCATCGGGCAGGTCTTCCTGCAGCGCAGCGCGGTCAACCTGCTCAGCAGCGTGCTGGACACGCCGGAGTTCTTCTGGAGCGCGCCGGATCACCTGCAGGTGAGCTGGGGAGCTGCTGTCGCCGCCGCTGCTGCTGCTGGTTTTGTTGGAGGGTATGTGTTGAGGCCATGTACCCCTTGCAAGTGCAAGGCAGCGGCGGGGTGCTGCTGCTGCTGCACCGGCCAACATTGCCTGGCCTCCAGCCAGCCAGGCGGGGTGCTGCTGCTGCTGCACCGGCCAACATTGGCTGGGATCCAACGCGTCGCTTGCTGGAGGCCGCGCAGGCCCCAACAGCCATATTGCGCAGCCTTTCACTGCCCGTCAGCACCTGTCTTGCAGCGCTGCCGTCACACCCATTGCTGCACTGCTGGCCGCCTTTTCGGTGCGCCGCCAGCTGCTGCTTTGAGCTGTTTGTGTACAAGGTTGAGATGCGACCCCTGGTATATGTGTGCCACAACACCAAGGGGTCATGGGCCATGATTTCTGAGTTCCCTTTGCCTGTGCACTTTGATGTGCACGCGCCAGAGTGTGCAGCTCCTTGAAGCTCAACCAACCGATGCATGGCCCACATCATGCGTTTGAGTGCATGGTTGTGTGGTCGCCCTGATCGCTGCAATGCGGCTGCACATCACCGCTTGGTCTCCCCCCAAGCACTGCGGCACATACAGCCGTGCCGCTGCCCACTTGCATCTGTCCTCATCCTGCTGTCCCTGCTGCTCCTCCCAGACGCTGTGAGAGCGTGCAGGTGCCTACCCGGCGCTGCAACCACCCCCGTATGCACCACCCACACAGAACCTGCTGCCCTTGTGCAGCACACGGCAACATGCTGCTGCCGATGTGCATTCTGTGGCATGTTGCTGCTGCTGTTGTTGTTGGTCACGCATGTTGCTGCTGTGGCTGCTGCAGGTGCTGTATGAGCGCGCGTGCGACTACCTGGAGCTGGACACGCGCGTGGAGGTGCTCAACGCACGCTTCCAGGTGCGGGCGCAGCGCCGCACAGCCTCATCATCATCACATCACCTATTCAAGCCATAGCATCAACACCATCGGCCCCGCGCCCCACCGGGGCGGATGGTCGCCGTGCAGCCTGACATACACACAGGCGGCCTTGCTGCCCTTTTATCTACCGTTCATGACTCTTGCTGGGACATCTGCTGCAGCTGCCACTTGCACTGAACCTGAGCTGTCGTGTTGACAGGGGTGTGTTGACATCTAGCGTATATCTGACTTCTGCAATGTACTTGCACAATGCATGACTGGTGAAGTGTCACTGCCGTCATTGGTCCTGTTGCTGCTGCTGTTGGCTGCTGCTGCTGCTGCTGCTGCTGTCCGCAGGTGCTTCAGGAGATGCTCGACATGCTGCGTGACCACCAGCAAAATCACCACAGCGCACGCCTGGAGTGGATCATCATCTGGCTCATTGCAGGTGCGCGGGTGTGTGCTGGATGAATCGCCTCCGCATGCAACTGACAGCATCCTGTCACGTAATCGTTGGCATCGGGATGTGCACCGCACAGTTCTTGCCCGCTCGAACTATTCTGTCGTGTCAGTGATGCCGTTCCTGTCTCCTGCCACCAACGCATGCCTGCTGCCGGCCGACCTGCTGGCCCGCTCGCCTGCCTGCCTGCCCCTCTGCTGTGTGTGCTGCTGCAGTCGAGCTGGTGGTGGGTGTGTTTGAGCTGATGGGGCTGTTTGGGCTGGTGGGGAGGGAGCACTGAGCAGCGCAGCGGACTGCTGAGCGCGAGGTCAGCAGCTGTGGCCGTGCTGCACTGCCGCGCGGCAGGGGAGAGGGGCGGGCGCAGGCGCAGCAGCAGCAGCAGCAGCAGACTCGGCGCACTTGTATGTCTCGTATTGGTAAATTGCTGTGTTTGTGGTGCAGTGCAGCGGTTCTTAGTTTTATACAGGAGTTGTGTGTCTGTATTTGGTTGGTTTGGTCTGTCGTGTGGAGTGTTGGTGCCTGTTGCTGTCCAAAGTGCGCCTCACACGGCGCACTTTGGTGGGCAGGAGTTGTGTAAATTACAGCTGCTGCTGTGGGCTGTTTGGCATTAAAAAAAGAAGCAGCACTTTTACACAGCAGCAAAAAAGCAAGCATGTGCCTCAGGCACACCAGACTTTGACCAGCAACAACTTTTAAGTAGAGGGCGGATGATGAGTTAACTCATCAACGTTGCTGCAGGGTTGTGGAGGACTGACAGCGTCTGTTGGGCCAACACAAGGCAGCACGTGCTGAGTAGTATAGCGACCTGTGGATAAAACTGGGCTTGTTTGCTGCCGGCATGGCGTTTACAGTTTATCTTTGGCGCATGGCTGGCTGATACGTGAGCTTACTCACTCCACGCTTTCAGCTCAAAAGCAGAGGAAGGGCTAGGATGCATTCTTGATAGTATAGTTGCAGATATTAAACACACCTTGTTGATCTTGCGCATGTACAGTGTCGGCCCCTTGCTGCACTGCTTGACCAGCAGCGCCCAGGACAGTGTAACTGTGTCTGAGTGCCGCATCTGCTGCATTGAAATGTGTAACATGTCTTCTTGCAATCCTTATCATGTGTGTGTCATCATCATCATCATATTACCCATTCAAGCCATAGCATCAGCGCCATCGGCCCCGCGCCCCACCGGGGCGGAAAGAGGAGGGAGCACTGCTCCAGAATGTTTGCATGCATTGCGCACATCCCAAGACTTGACAAGAAAAGCAGCAATACACGGTGACACCATCAGACATCTTCCAGAACTGCCCCAAATATCATCAGATACAAAACGCAACACCTTGATTGACGAATCAGCCATGGACAAAACGCTGCGCAACTTTTCAGCGCAACCAGGCAGGGATCTGATCTCAGCAAACATATCATCCCTCTGAGCAGAAGTAGCAGGGCAATCAAACATGAAGTGTGACAAAGACTCAACTTCTGCACCACAACAAGGACAACCTGAAGTGGAGTTAGCTCTGCGTGTGTGTGCCTCAGAGTGCTCAGGGTTGCATCCAGCCTCAACATATAGACACTGGGTTTGACAAAGCCAGCTGTGCATGGTTGTGGATAGCCGCTGGGGGAGGGGGGTGGCTGTGCTTGGCATGCTGCTATGGATTGCTGTCCTACCCTTTGCTGTTGTACAGCTGTGCTGAGTGGTTATCAGCCCCCCAGCTTGTTTACTGGCCTGAGCAAGATAGTCCACCCGCTGATCAGCGTTGTGCTGTGCGCACATGCACATGCGGCACTAATGCGAACGTATGTTGCTATGGCAGTCAATTACTTTTGCCTGAGCTTAAAAGCTCTTTTCCTACAGGGCGGCGTTCTGTTTCCTTTACTCAACACGTGCTAGCACGTGTGCTGTGTGCAGTTGCTGGGAGATGTACGTGTCAAGAAGCAGCAGCACTCTAACGCATGTACAGCTTCAGGCTTGGTCAGCCTGCTGGGTCGAGTTTTGGGGATGCTGTCTTGCTCGCCCTCACTCCGGGCACGTCGCCGGTACGCATGCCAGGAGAAGCAGAGCAGTTTCATCTTTCACTCAAGACAGCCAGTGGTGGCGGGCGCCCCATTTGAACATGATCGTGCCGCATGTGCTGCATTGTGTCATGTAATGTATGATTTCATGCAACCCTTTCAGATATATCTTCGAGATGCCAAACGATGTAAGGTGGACGTTTCCACAGAAACAATCGTAACTTACTTGTCCGTGATGGACACGTTGAGGCCAGATATTGGTCACTGGTGCATGACTGCCGCACAATGATGAGAAACAGCTCACTTTTCAAGGGGCTGCATGACCGCGCAAGGGGCAATCGGCCGCCGCCATGGAGTGCTGTGCCGCAGTCCGGCTCGGCGGACCCCGGCGCCCCAGTGACTCAAAGATTGGCTATTGGCGATGTTGGCTGACTGCAAAAAATTACAAGTATTAACCGGACTTCGCACGCCGTTGATTAACAGAAAACAATGCAGGCGCTTGCAGTCAAACTGAGAGTCTCACTCTCCTGGTGGTAAAAAGATGTGCACTATGCAGGTGGTCTAGCGTCACCGTCGTATGTAGATGAACGGATTTGGAAGGGCTCCTGGACTTCATAGGTATGGTTTGCAATGCCAAAGAATTCCTTGATTGTACTTTATTTGACAAAGATACCCAGAATGAGAAGTACACGGCTTGCATTGCGTATACTTGGGTTCCCTGGCAATGCATCGCCACCCTCAAGAAGTTCCTGCATGTCCTGACACAAGCACATCGCAGTACTGCACACCAGATCCTACCTTACCTACCAACCAACATAGCAGCAGCAGGGAACCACACGCAACTCCAACACCACCACACCAGCACCTTGTTGAAGATGTGATGTCATAGCATCGTTGTCACAGCAACCATCTTGCCTTTGTGCTTGTAGTGCTGCGTTTGTCAGCAATTTGAGTTCATTTGAGATTTCACTAGTTTGCCACTGTTCTTGAGACAAGGTTGCCTATGGACTTTGCGGAGTTGCGCATAATGATGCAATTTGATGCCACCTGGGCCATGCTGACATCCATATTTGTTTCTCGGTTGTGCTGTTTGAGGAGTATGCTGCCCCCACAGAGGAGGGCCACAACCCCCACCCTGGGTTTGTTGCGTGGTTCACCGTGCTACCTGTGCTGCTACCAGAAATTGTGCCCTTTCGCATGGATTTATTGCTAGGCCATACTGTATGTTGGCTGCTTGTGCATGCTCTGCCTCCCTTTCCCCCTTTGGTTGTGGAGAGACATTTTGGACCCCATGAGCCTTGTTTGGCTCCTTAGTGGGTGGGCCAGTGGCCCTACTTTGGTAACTTGGTAACTTGAAATATGCGCTTCAGAGTGCCAGACACAGTGCCCACTCAACAATTGCAAGCTGCTAATGCAGCAGACAAACTTGGTACTCGCTGCAACCAACAAGCACAATCAGCTGCTGCTAGAAGTACGCGGTTGCACGGCTCGCCTGCTGCCTCATGTGAAGCACATCCGCCAGACAAGCGGCATTGCTATGTCCATCATCCGACATTCAAGGCTGCCGCAGCAGCGCCCAATAGATCAACACACTGCGAAATGCATACATCAGAACCTGCGTGCATCAGAGCAGCTGGGCCAGGCATGGGCTGAAATGTAAGTGTGCCCCTACCTCAACATGTCGGTGCCTTGCCCAGTCTAAAACCTTGCACTCTGCACTCAACAGCTGTCAAGCACATGCAAGAGTAAACAAAAGCAACCTTGGAAGTGAACGTAACTCACAATGACACCATGTTCGACAATCAACGATGAGCACGAGCGTCACGTTGCTACTGCCATCAATGAAATCTGGTGGAACAGCCCCCACTAAAATATTTGCACACATGCATGGCTGGGCTGCCTCCAAGCACACCCATCCAACATAGGTTGTTGTTGTTGCAACAACCAATGCCATCCTGCCGTCATCGCTGAAAAACAATGTCTAGCCTCTGGTACTTTACAGCTGGCACTGCCATATGGCGCACCAGCTCAGCCACACTCATCTTGCAAATGTGAACAGCAGCAACGCACCCCCAAACTCCTGCTGCTGACAGGTCAGCTGCCACCCCAATAACACATTGCGGGTGCCTCTCTCAACACATGAATGTGTCTAGACACATGAAATTGCATTGCCGCCCCTCCCAAACCCCCGCAAACACGTATACGTGCTGCAGTGCAGCACAGCCGCATGGCCTGACGCTGCCGCAACCTGCCCCTGCTGTGCCGCCCATGAGCGTCCCACCACACACCAGACAGCGCCCGCCAGCCACTGAGTGGGCCTGCTGCTGCCGTCCCTCTGCCACCATGCATCATCTATTCACAGAACGCTGCTGCTGCTGCTGCTGCTGCTGCTGCTGGTCCCTTATTCTCGCCTGGTCCATGCACATCAGCGAGGCCAGCAGCACCAGCACCATGCGCGGCTGCAGGTCCACCAGGTCCTCCCACACCAGAGACAGGCTGCAGCCCATCCTGTCAGCAACACTCAGCGCGTACTTGCGTTGCTCTGACGCTGAGCTGGCGTGAGGCCGGGCGTCACAAACGCCAGCTCCACCGCAGACGGGTCGAGCACTTGCAGCAGCTGCAGCAGCACCACCCCGGACTGCAGCACTGGATCCCTGAAGGAAGCTATCTTGGGCCGCAGCACAAGCTGCTGCGCTGCTGCGGGCTCAAGCCCATGGCGTTGCTGTGCTTTGGTGCTGCTGCAGCTGAGCTGGGCTTGCCGGCCCAAGTCGGTTTCTGCTGCCTTACTGGCTGCTGGCTGCTGCTGCTGCGGTTGCTGCGAACATCAGCAACAGCATCAGCTGCTGCCGCTGCTGCTGTGCCGAGCGGCTGCACCTGCTGCAGCTTGCTGTTGGCCCAGCGCAGAATGTCGGCCTCTGATATGGCCAGCCGCTGCTGCTTCTTGCTGCTGCTGAAGAAGTTGACACGGCCACCACTGGCAGCAGCAGCAGCAGCAGCAGCTGAGCGCGGCGTCACAGAGGGCGACAGCCCCGCCGCCACCCCTGCTGTTGCAGCTGCAGCAGGCAACGCTGCACCGACCTGCCCAGTGGAGATGGCCGCATCTACTGCTGCTGCTGCTGCTGCTGTTGCTGGGCGGCCTGCAGGCTGTGTGTGGTGATGCTGTCCAGCAGCTGCATGGTGTGGTAGCGCATGAGCTGGTACACCAGGCTCAGGATGACCTTGCGCCCGCCCAGCACCACATCGTGAGGAGACATGCTCACCAGCGGCAGGCCCAGCTCCTCCTGCACGGCCACACACACCACGCACACAGCAGCAGTAGCAGCAGCAGCAGCAGCAGCAGCAGCAGCAGCAGTAGCAGCAGCAGCAGCAGCAGCAGCAGGCATGATTAAAGATTGAACACAGAGCTGTGAAGTGAAGGCATTGCTGTCGTAACTCAAGAAAGCCAGTGGCTTGCCAGGCAGTCCTGCCACTGCCTGCAGACTGCGCAGACTGCACACCCTGCTGCCACCTCCACCGCTGCCTGCCGCAAGCCGCAACGACGACAACCACCTGCCTGGCACCTGCCGCCGCCCACCTTTGCAATGCGCAGCGCCATCTGGCAGTTCTCCAGCGCTAGCAGCTGCACGCGCGCCCCGCCCATCCTGAAGGGCAGCCGGTTGGCCAGCCGCCAGTCCACGCAGCCGGGCTGCAGCAGCTCCAGCAGCTCCAGCAGCAGCAGCCCGCTGCGCACCTCCGGGCCAAACAGGCTGCCGATGCTGGAGAAGCTGAAGCGGCCACAGCCGCCTGGTGCTGCTGCTGCTGCTGCTGCTGCTGTGGGTGCTGCGGCTGGGGTGGATGCGGCTCTGATGCGGCGCATCCGCAGCTGGGTAGACTGAAGCGGGTCTTGCAGTTGCAGCTGGCTGCCATCGCAGCTGCCGCTGCTGCTGCTCCTCATGACAGCACCAGACCTGCCGATACGTCCTGGCCTGCCGTTTGCCGCGGCAGCAGCGACAGCTGGTGCTGCGTCACAGCTACTGCTCCGAAGCACAGGTAGGGCAGCAGTAGCTGATGCCGTGACGCTCAGTGCTGCCAGGTCATCCCACTCAGGTGCAAGCTCCGACGCAACGACGCCTCCCCGCTGGCCGCCGTCCGTCCCTGCACCAGCGCTGCCCCGCGCGGCCTCAGCAGCAGCGACGCCTGCTGCTGCTGCCGCTGCCGCTGCAGCTGCGCCGTCGGCGGCCCCGCTGCGGTGCAGCAGCGAGTTGATCCAGCAGCGCAGCGTGCGCTCCTCCCTGCTGATGGCTGCCGATTCCGCGTCGCTCTCCTCGCCAGGCCACAGCTGCGAGGTGGCCAGCAGCTCGGGCGGCCAGCTGCTGCGGGGGCTCAGCAGAGGCGAGCTGGCTGCGCGCTCGAGCTCAACGGCTGCAGCTGCAGGCGCTGGGTCTGGTTCGGCGGCCCCTTCGCTGCTGCGGCCTGACTGCTGCGTGTCGTCAAGTGCTTCTGCGGCCTGGTCTGCCGTGCTGCGGCCCTGCCAGCCGAGCAGTAAGGGCACAGCAGTATCAGATGCTGTAGGGCCACCTTGCTGCTGCTGCAGCGGGAGAGCTGGGAGCCACAGATGACTGGTCGCCCCCACCAGCCGCAGCAGCAGCACAAGCTGCAGTGGCCCAGGAGGGCTCCTGACTGCTGGTTCGGTGGCTGCTGCCTTTTCTGCCGCAACTGCAGCTGCAGCATTGACAGGCAGGCAGCTGTCGAGGTCTGCTGGCTGCAGCAGAGGCATGCTGCAGCCCAGCTGCTGCAGCTGCTGCAGCAGCTGGCCGCTGCTGCTGCTACTGGCAGCCACCATCAGCCTGCCAATGTTGCTGGTACCTGGAGCACTGCTGGTTTTAAAGCGCTGCTGCTGCTGCTGCTGCTGCTGCTGCTGCTGCTGTTGTTGCTGCTGCTGCTGCTGTAGCCGCAGCAGCACACCAACAGCCTCCCACAAGCTGCAGGGACAGGAAGCAGCTGCAGTGCTGCTAGCAGGCTCATGCTGCTGCTGCTGCTGCTGCTGCTGCTGCTGCTGCTGCTGCTGCTGCTGCTGCTGCTGCTGCGCCTTGTCAATACTGCCATGCCTGATCCTCAGGCTGCTGCTGCTGCTGCTGCTGTAATGTTCGTCAGCGGCACTGCTGTTTTCAGAAGGCACTCCTGCCATACACTGCTGGAGTCCAGCAACATCAAACAGCCATCCCTGCACCAGCTGCAATGCTGCTGCTGCTGGCGCCTTTCCCTGCTGCTGCTGCTGCTGCTGCTGGTGCCGGTGCTGCTGCTGGAGTCGCAGCACCTGCCCGCACCTGCTGTCCTGCAGGAGCAGCTGCAGCTCCCCTGCTACAACCACAGCAGCAAGCAACTGCAGCAGCTGCTGCGGTTCTGGTGCTGTGCTGCCGCTGCTGCTGAAGCCATGCGACAGCTGCATCCCTGCTGCATCTGCAGCAGCCATGTACAACTTTGTGCTGCTGCTGCTGCTGCTGGCTGCTGCTGCTGCTGCTGCATTGCTCCTTGCACTGAGGGTGCTGAGCATGGCAACTGCCATTGCTGCTTGAAGCTAGGGCATGCTGCTGCAACTGTGGTATGTCTGGGAAGTAGTGCTGCAGCAGCGCACTGCAAGTAGTTGCAGTTGTCATAACACACACTGCACATGAGCTGTTGGGGTGACGGAAGGCACCAAACCAGGAATAGGAATGACCAGCTCGCATGCTGCACAGCGCAGCACATGCAACACACTGCAGATGCATGCATACACCCCATGTGCATGATAGTACGCATGTGTGCCGCCGCTGTGCATGTAAAGCAACTATAACGACATTTGTGTCTGAAGCATGGCTGTGCTGTGCTGCCAGCACCACCGCGCATGACACGCAGTGTTTTGGGTTGCCGCACAATTAAAAAGCAGTCCGTACTTATGTTGCACTAGCTTGGAAATGCTCACCACAGCAGTGTGCCGTCATCAAACTGCTGGCATGCCTCATCCCAGCTGCAGCAAGCCAGCAGCTGATGTAACTGCTGCCTGCAGGCGCTGCAGCTGCTCTCGCGCTCCAGCAGCACACCTACTACCAGCCTGACATCAGCAGTGGACTGCCTCCAGTGCTGCCAGCTGCCTGCTGTTTCATGCAGGCTCGGGGGCGAGGCCCGCGAGTGGTCAGCACCAGCTAAAGGGTGATCCACCTGATGGGTGCATGCAGAGGCCCTGCTGCTGCTGTCAGTCTGCCAGGCCACTGGCACTTGGGCAGCATCAGGACCGCAGCTGGCGGTACTAGTAACACTGCCACTACGAGCTATCTGTCGCAGCTGATAACCCGACGCAGGAGTGTGCACAGCGCCCAGTTCAAGTTCTACTGCGTCGTCATCTGGCAGCAGCTTGCTTCTAAAAGGCTGAGGCGGTGTTGTGATAGCCGTTACTTGCCTAGGGAGCCAACGTCTAAGAAACGGTGTGAAGTCCATGGTGCTGGGGCATGATTGGTGGGTACTTGGGTTACGCAGGCACAGCAATCAGCGGTACCACATCAATAAGTGTACATCAACCATTTGGCAGAACCTGTTCACACATTGTGTAGTTCGTTACAAACAGGGGGAAGACGCGGGAAAATGACAGGCAGTCAGCAGTGAGCCAGGAACTGGTCACTCGCCAGCACCTGGGCAGCCACCCCGCGCCTGTGGAGTAACTGTGGTAATGCCGTGGTAAAAATGTGGTGATCTGGCGTAGCAAGACAGCAGCACCCCTCGAAGTGCCGGTGAGGTGCCAGTGCCAGGACAGACACCAGCAACCTGTTCACATACAGCAAGCAGTCTGCGCCCCGGCCGTTCCTGCAAGACCGGTGCAACCCAGGCAGGTATTACGCTCGCAAAAGTCAAGGCAGGATCTGGCAACAGCCCGCAGTCTGCCATCCACCACTAAATTTCGTCCAACCCTTTTGTCTGAACAGCTGCAGACTAGCGTCAGCCGCCCCAGGGATGCTGCTCAACAATAGAGCTGTACACACACATGACCAGCCCTGTCACTGTCAAGCCGTGACAGTGCCAGCAGTCACCCGTACGCCGGTGACTGGACGCTGGAGTGCCAAAACACACGCATGCAAGCCCTCATCAATGGCATACCAACCAAAACCTCAATGGCGCATGGCCAAGTGCACTCTAACAGTCCATCCTAGGAACTGTACCACATTCCTGTCTTCTATGTCCGCCAGGATCAGCACCTCTTTGTGCCGTGTCAGCGGTTATGCACAAGTTCCAGTGCTGATACTGGTGGCGAGCATTCAAAGTGTGGTCAGCTCAAAATGCTGCATGCCGTGTCGCAGCACAGCCTGGGCTGCCACAAGGCGGGTGACACGCTGGTCACCTGCCATTGAGTGGCGAGACAGCACTTGAGGCAGCACACATGCGACATGTACCGGACGCATGATGCTGCGAGTAGACAACCTCGCCGCAATAAAAAACTCTGTTCGCTTGCAAACGCCCCATGCATGCTATCAGCTGGGTGCATGTTGCGTGCAAGCCTTGCATGCGCGATGCATGGCCTAGCCACCTTGCAACCAAGATCTTGGTGCTCTAGAGCATACGAGCAGACGTCCTAGCTCAGACAGTTCACGCAGATACGTAACAAGAGACAGCAAGTATGATCGCAACTACAGGAATAGGCTTGGGTATATCTCATGTTAAGATGTAGTCACCATCTCGGTCACGGCAACTCTGTTACTTACCCCGGTCGACGGGAGTACAGAGAAAAAGGAGATGATGACATAGTAGCATAAGACAAGGAAGTATCAGACAAAAAAGGAAAGGCTCATGTCGCTGTCCGTGTCACTGGCAATGGAGGTAGCTTGCAGGAGCCTCCCCTACACCACCAACCGTGCTGCGCGGCACATCACTGCCATCGTTGGGCTGAACAGCAGAACCACCCATAGCAACCATGGCAGCTGCTGCTGCTGCCGCCTCCTTTGCGTCCTTCGTCTGTTTTCGTCTGCGCCTGAAGAACTTCACCATGATGTCCCTGCAGTCTTCTTCCAGCACACCCCGGGTGACGAGGATCACAGGGTGGAACGGGTGGCTCCCACTGGGCATGATGGGCTGACAATTCCGCACTGCAGAAAGCCCTGCAGGAGCTCGGACTTGTGATGTGGCCACCACTGCTGCTGTTGCTGTAATGATATCATGGCTTGGAGATACAAGTTGTTGCGGCCCGGCTGCACAGGTGAGGTGCGCGGGAGGGGGATGGTCAGCTTGGCCAGTTCCTAGCTCATGCGGCCGGCCTGTAAGCAGCGCCACACACGAAACAGAGCTGAAGCCAGGGTGCATACGTGGAAGAAATGTTTGAACACCAGCCTAGAAGTTATGTGAAGGTTGCTTGCAAGCAGCAAGGCATGCAAGATGCAGGAGAGCACATGAGACGGCATGTGCCAAAATTTGCCGGCAGACCAGTACGCCATGTGACCTGACCATAAAACAGCTGGAAACCCCTCATCGCCAGCATGTGCATGTGCTGCCTCACATCTGGAAGCTATGAAGCATCATAGGTACTCCAACAGGTACGCTGTGCTTTTAAGGCAGTTTCGTTCAACCCACCTTGTGCCTGGTGCTGATCTGCTGTCTCTGCTGCAGCTGCTCCAGCTGGCTGTGGCGGGAACAGCGCCACCCAACTGCCATCGGCTCCTAGACGCGGCTGCCTTGCACCATAGACCAACCGCTGCAGGCGTGCTTGCAGGATAGCACCAGCACACATGGGGCAGGGCTCTACTGTGCAGTACAGGGTGGCGTCCTGCAAGCGCCAAGCCTGCCTGCTCTCTGCTGCTGTCATGATGCACTGCAACTCGGCATGAGCCAGCGGGTTGCGCCGAGTCTCCGTGGCGTTCTGGCCTGTAGCGACTACTTCCGATCCGCACACGAGCACCGCTCCAATGGGGACTTCATCGGCGTCAAACGCTGCCTGCGCATGCTGTAGAGCAAGGCGCATAAAGTGTTCATCGAGGGCTGATTGCGGTGACGGTGACGCTGCTGCACCGCATCCAAACAGATGGCGGTGGAAACGGCGAACAGGCTGAGGCACGGCCAAACAGCAGGTGATAAAGTGAGCTGCTGTTGCTGCTGCTACCTTTCTGGCAGAAGCTTGCATGGCTGTTATGCACACCGTGTGTGAGCAGACTAAACAGATGGTGTGTGTAGTTCGTTACAAACAGGGGGGAGACGCGGGAAAATGACAGGCAGTCAGCAGTGAGCCAGGAACTGATCACTCGCCAGCACCTGGGCAGCCACCCCGCGCCTGTGGGGCAACTGTGGTAAAGCCGTGGTAAAATTGCGGTGATCCTGGCGTGGGCAAGACAGCAGCACCCCTCGAATCGCCGGTGAGGTGCCAGTGCCAGGACAGACACCAGGTCACTTAAAGTGTCAGCTAGCAGTAACGAACCTGCAGCTGTAGGCATGTAGCGGCGCAGCTAGTAAAATGCACAAACAACATGCATACGTGTTACACACCACCAATGATGAATACCGCCCAGCGGGCACTACACACAACACTTGCTTGCCTTTTCATGCTAGGTGCTGCTTATTCTTCACAACGCATCATTATGCAATCCACACGCACCCATTACCATGGTGCAGGGCTGCTGCAGAAGTGCAGCAATGTGGTGACGACACAATCAGACCTTCTGGCGCCGTCGTTGCCAGGCAGCAGCTTGCCATCAATCACACTTGCCTGTGACATGTCAGGCCCAAATGACAGACTAAACAGATGGTGTATGAGCCAGGGTGATGCTTACGCTGCAGGGCACTGGAGGACATGACAAACCAAGGTTGGCAGTGCCAGACACAAATGTGGCATTAGCTAAACCGCCATAGCTTGCAAATAATACAGCCTGGGATCAGCCAGCCTCACATACACACTTCAACACTTACAGTGGAAGTTTGATGTAACAGCCATCATGCAACAACTTACATCAGAAAACCACAACCACGTCGTCTCACTGACACGCCACAAGGCTGCCGCCTACCTCTGGCGCAGAGCATGCGTGCATCACGCACGTGAATCACTGTTTTTTTAAGTGGTGCCATGCGCGCAGAGCCACCAACAGGCTGATTAGTGAACAGCTGCACCAGTGCTGCTGCCCGCCGCACCCTGCCTGCCGATGGTGTCTTTCGTCTCTACCAGCTGCTCAGGCTTCAGCCAGGTGATGAAGCGCCCCTGTGGCCCGCCCCACAACCCCTCCAGGTTGTAGAAGCGCCGCGCCCGCTCCGTCAGCACGTGCACCACAACAGCACCAGCATCCAGCACTGCCCAGTCAGATGATGCATCTCCCAGCACCCGCAGCGGCGGCACCACCTGCTCGACATTGCTGCTGCCGTCTGCATCCTGCTGCTGCTGCTGCAGTAGCAGGTGCTGCCTGGCCTTCTCCTTCAGCTGCCAGGCCACAGCTTCTGCGCAGGCATGGCTGTGGCGCTGGCTGAGGCCCGAGCCCACCACCAGCTGCTGCTGCAGCCCAGCCCGGCCCCTGCACAGCCCAAGGCGCAGCAGCACAGCCGGCAGCAGCACACGAGGCAGAGGGCAGCAGCATGCACACGCCTGGGTGCCAACATGAGGCCCACAAGGGCTAGCAAGCATCGCGGGTGTGCACAGGTGTGCCTGAAAACCTTGTGTGGCATTGACAGCAGCTGCAGGCGCGCTTGCACAGCACACGCGTGTGCATTGTTGTTGCGGCGGCGGCAGGCCCCCCGTAGCCAACAAAGCTTGACAGCTGCCACAGCAACCCTGGCGCTCTTGCCGCCGCTGCCGCGGCCACTGCTACCGCCCATGCCACGCCCCTCACGTAGCTGCCTGCCCTGCCACGTCGTTTCTGCTGCTGATTCGCCTGCAAGCTGCCTCCCTCCCCCCCCCCCCCACCCACCCACCCCACCACCTTCCCCATCAGTGAGCATCGCATTGCCCTGCCACTTTGCTGCTGCTGCCAACTCGCCTGCAGGCTCCCTCATCCCCCCATCCTCCCCCCTTTCCCCAACCCCCACTCCACCACCTTCCAAGTCATTGGGCATCACCCTGCCGTGCCAGGCCCCTCAGTCATCCCAACCGCCCGCCCTGCCACGTTGCCAACCTTGCTGCTTGCTGCTGCCGCTCCTGCAAGCTGCCCCCCTCCCTCCCCCCATCAGTGGGCATCACCTGCCCTGCCACCCCCCCCCCACACACACACCTGATGTCCACAACGCACACATCCTGGGCTCGCGCAGCCAGCAGCCAGCCGCCGACCTCGCCCGCGTCCAGCACAGACGACAGCAGCTGCTGCCGCGCCGCTGCTGCTGCCAGCACCTCCCGGCTGTGTGGGCTGCCCGCCGGCTGGCGACGCTGCTGCTGCACGTGCTTCGGCATGCGCTGCTGCCGCTGCTGCTGTCCTGTGCTACTGCTGCTGTCTACAGCTGGAGAGGAGTCAGGGCTGCTGCTGCCGCTCAACATGTCGCCTGATCTGCTTTCAGCGGCTGCTTCAGTCATGTCGAACCCTGCTTCTTGGTCAGCCAAAGCATTCAACGCAGCTGGCGTTCCTGCTAGCCCGCGACCCCCTGCGCTGCTGCTGCTGCTGCCTGCTCCTGCAGCAGCAGAGCCACCCGCCGCACCAGCAGCTGCTTGGCACCGTAGGTGGGTGCTTGGCAGTCATCGAGCAGCACTACCAACTGCTTCGCCTGCAGCTTGCTCAAAACAGAAAGATAGTCAGCACTATGCTGCTGCTGTTGCTGCTGCTGCTGTTTGTTCCTGCCCATGTGCTGCTGCTGCTGCTGCTGCTGGGGTGCCGCAGCCTTGCCAGGCAGCTGCTGAGTGGTGTGAGCAGCAGGGAGGTCCGCGGCGGCTGCCGCCAGTGCTGCTGCCGCCGCTGCTTGCGTGACGCCTGCCAGCTCCAGCAGCTGCTGCAGCTGGTCGGGGAGGCGCTGCCTGCAGGCGCACCGGAAAGCAAGCGCAGAAGCATGGCACAGGATGCAGGAGATGCACGCCAAGGAGGTGTGGATGCCGGCGTGCACAGCATCTTGTCATGATATCGACAACAGGCGTACCGTTTGCACCACGCCACGCCGCACCACTCATACGAACGGCAGCACTAGCGTGAGCTTCGGCAGTGGCAGTGGCCGTGACAGCGCAGCACGAGGCAGCAGCAGCACCCACCTCGCCAGGGCTGGGCTGGGCAGGGGCGCCCAGGGGTCGGCACTCATCAGGGGGTGCCACGCAGCAGCACGCGGCGGGCCGCTGCTGCTGCTGCTGCTGCTGCTGCTGCTTTGCTGCGGCGCCTCCCACACTGCCCTGCCTGCTGCTGCTGGTGCAACTCCCGGCTGTAAACGCTGCTGCTGCTGCTGCTGCTGCTGCCATACACCATCTTGCGGTGAACTGTGGCTTGCTGCTGGTGGTGATGGTGATGTCAGCGCTGCATCTGTGCCGCTGCTGCTGCTGCCGCTGCCTGTTACAGGCTGATGAGCACTTGCATCTGAAGCAGCACCAACATCACTAGGCGCAACACCTCTAGCAGCAGCTGCTGCTGACAGGAGCCGTTGCTCAAGTTCTGCATCAAAGATTTCAGACAGCAACTGCTCTGTGAGCTGCTGCTGCGATGGCGCCTTGTTACCATTGCTGCTGGTGCTGCTGCTGCCGCCATGCGCTGCCAGGGGCGAATTCTGCAGCAGCTGGTCTAGGCTGATGTGGTGCACCTGCGGCGCACTGCTGCTGCTTGGATTGTCAGCTGCATCGTCTTGGCTATGCCGTTCTCTGTCGCTGCTGCTGCTGCTGCCGCCGCTGCTGCTGCTGTGCATGGCATGGCTGGCTAACCATATGTGAAATGCAGACTTATGTCTGCCGTGATTCACTAGGCACTGTAGGGTTGCAGCTGCATCATGCATGGGAGACAGGGCTGTGGTGCCTGGACTGGCTGCTGCACTGTGTGCTAGAGCTGCTGCACCGGGCAGCAACCGAGCTGCCTGCCTCATTGAAGCCTCGCTTAAGCTAAGTTAAAGATGTTCTGGGACACCAACGGCAGCTGCACCGGTGAACGTGACCTCTGAGCCTCGACTGCTGGCTTTCCTCACAATCTGGTGCGAGACCCGACGGTGTGATTTAGTAGCAGCAAGTAATTAATCAGTACGCTATTTAAGTCTGTCATGTGTTTGAGTCGTTGTGTTAGTCGCTGAATGGTTATGGCAACGTTCAAACTCTGGAACACTGCCAGCCTGAGAAGCTACGCGGCCCTGGTGCCGTTTGATGCTGGTGACGCACTCAAGGTCAACAAAGATAACAGTACCGCTATGGAAACGAAAAGATGGACTCCTGTCTGAGAAAGATAAATCACAAGGCACTGCACCATGAACATCACTGCTGCATGCTGCGCACCAGCCTTTGCATTTGCCGTCCGCAGCAAGCCAGACTCTACAGACACACCATGCAAGTCCGCCTGGCTCCACTCCACCCGCACATACCTCCTCAACTATTTCCTGCATCACACCAGCCCTACCCTGCTGCGGTATTGCTGGATGAAGTCGTCGGGGTCCTCCACCGCCTTCACTGCCCGCCAGTACACCACCCCAGGCCCCCTCCCCTGCGCCTGCTCAAACAGCGCATACCGCAGCCACAGCTCCACGTCACTGCCGCCGTATGCTGCAACCCAAGCATCGTACACTGCACGTACCCGCTGCAGGACAGCCGCAGGCAGCTGCGCTACTGCCTCCTCCTGCTTGCTTGCCTCACCCGCTGCTGCTGCTGCTGCTGAGGTCTCCAGCTGCACCATTGCCGCAAACATGTCTCCGCCTGCAGGAGGGAGCAGCAGCAGCTTCCTCCAGATCCCCCTCGCCGGCTCGGCTCCCTGCAGGCGCCACGTCAGCTGCAGGCAGGCTGCTGCGCAGCACCCAAGCCCCCCTGCGCAGGCCCCTTCACGGCAGCACACGTGACCGTGCTCAGCAGCAGCTGCTGCAGCTGCTGCAGCTCTCCAGGCGAGTCGCTGCACAGCTCGAATGCCTGCAGGCGGGAAGGCAGCGCCCAACACCCTTCTGAGGCGTGCATTGGTGAAGCCAGCACAGCAGCTGAACACGTGACCAGCGATGTTGGGCTGCTGGCAGCAAAACCATACGTACCCAGCCACACCAGATGTAATGTTAGTTGGAAGAGGCACACACGAAGGTCCCGGGAGACTGGCATGCTGGTTCAAAGCAGCAGCTGCAGGTCCTGCAAACGCTGCCAGCTAAGCTCTGTAATCGGGTCCTGCAACCCGCCGCGACGGTCAGCAACGCTGCCCCTGCTCCGACCGCCTGACCCCTGTGCACGTGCAAGCCCTGCCACGCCCGACGGCCCACCTGCAGCCACAGCGCCTCAGCCTCTGCTGTGGGCACCCGCTGCAGCCCCTGCTTGATCACACCCAGCAGCTGACCAGGCCCTGCCGCAGCAGCACTGCTGCTGCTGGCTGCCGCCTCCTGCTGCACCCGCAACTGCCACGCTGCTGCGCTGCTCGGGTGCGCCTCGGCCGCCAGCCGCGCCGCCCTCAGGGCGACCTGTGCAGGCGGCAGGAGCAGCGACGCAGTGGGAGCTTGGCACCATGGGCTGACTGAGTGCGCCCACGGGCTTGGCAAGAGGCCTAGCAGGACGGCACACAGCATGCGCAGCATGTGCTGCCAACCGGCTGCATGACGCAACAAGCCGGAGGGAGGATGGGGGGTGCCCTGGCAAGGCTCAGATAGGAGCGAAAGACGCGATGGAAGTTCTCTTCAGCTGTCTCAGATGAACTATGCATGCAAGGGGATCATCGCCGCCTGCCAGGGCGCCACACAGCAGCACCAACGCGACAGCCATGGCCAGCCCCATGCCCAGCTCACTAGCCGCCCCACCCCTTCAGTGCCGCAACATCGCCACCGCTTCGTTGCCCGCTGCCGCCACCCGCCCCGCCGACCGGCCACCCTGCAGCTGCCCTGCAGCTGAAGCGTCAGCTTGCGTCCCGGCGGCCCCGCACCCACCTTGTGCTGCTTCAGCTGGCACGCCAGCCCACCCACCGCTGGTACAGCTGCACCGCAGCCGCACCAGCCTCGTGCGCGCGCAGCATCAGCCTGAACAGCTGCTGCGCGCAGCCGGCAGCCTCCATCACGCGCGCCTCATCGCCCAGGAGCGCCTCCAGCCGTTGTGCCAAGTAAGCACTGTACAAGCGGTACAACTGTACCGCCGATTCATGCGGCACCTGCACCGCCTGCTGCCCCTGCTGCTGCTGCTGGCTGGCTTCATCTGCTGCTGCTGCTGCTGCTGTGGCAGATGCTTTGCGCCGCTTGCTGTGCCTGCCACCACCACCCGCTGCGGCGGGCTGGCGGCACTGCTGGGTGTTGAGCTACCTCCACCCAGCAGCCGTTCAAACTCCTGCACTGCTGACTGTACAGCTTCCTGGCTGGCTGCTGGGCTTGATGGGTCGCAGGCAGCCCTTGCGAGCAGGTCTGCTGCCTCGGGCTCCTGAACACAGACAGACAGACGGGGGGGGGAGGCAACCTTTCAGGACCTGCACCAAGACACAGCTGCTGTCCGATTGTACCAGTGCTGCAACAGCTGTCCTGAATGCACCAGCTGTATGTGCTTTGGCATATTGCTGCGCCAGCTGCTAGCCATCAGGGTCTGGGCAACTGGCACATCCATCCGCATCCACAACAACTCAGCTTCGCACTGAGTTTAAAACATGCTGCCTTGCCTCTTACCTGTGCGAAGTCCCTCCTGACGCTGTCCAGCACCTCCTGCCGCAGACTCGCCACCCCAGGCGACTTGTACCGCCCCAGCACCTCCAGAAACGCAGCTCTGAACCCCAACCCCTTGCCAGAGCCTGCTGCTGCCGCCGCTGCTGCCGTGGACGCCTTGAGGTAGTTGCTGCTGCCCCCTTTGCTGCTGGCTGCCGCCTTGAGGCGCTCTGAAACACGAGTCGCGCTACAGCACCTGTCAGCACTGCTGTCACAGCAGCCTGAGGGTCCTGCAAAGGGTCCTGAGGGGTGTCAGGCTGGCCGCCGGGCTGACTCAGCAGCGTTTTATAGAGACCTCTGCTGCTGCTGCTTCCCGCTCTGGTGCTTCTTCAGGGCCCTCCCCATCATCTTCTGCAGCTGCTGCTGCTGCTGCTGCTGCTGCTGCTGCTGCTGCTTCATCTGTGCCTGCAGCATCTTCAAGTCCTGGTTGTCTTGCCGCTGCGCTTGCTGCCTGCACCTGCTGCTGCTGCTGCTGCTGTGCCCGGCTGCTGCGGCTTCTGCTGGTTTGACCGCCGGGCTGTGGTATGTCCAGTCCCAAGATGCGCCGCCGTGCCACCAGCTTTTCGACATACATCAGCTCCTGCAAAGCAGCAAGCCGAAGACATGCACACAGCAGCCTGGTCAGCTCAGCATGTAAGCCCCTTACGCAGGGACAAGTGCACCCCTAGCGGTAGCAAACCGCCGGTAGATGCTGATGGTTCAGTAAAGCTGTAGTGGAGGTGGCAGACCGCAGTCAAGCAAACCGTGTGCAACTGGCAGCCGCTTGCCCCGCCTGCGCAGCAGCATGCACAACACCTGGCCAGCCACATCGCACGGTGCAACATGACACCAGCCGCACACAACAGGTTGGACTGCAGCTGGCCTGTCCTGCTGATGATGCACAGTGGTCCGCCACATCTTCCCACATCGCTCGGTGTGTGATGATGACACAGCCACATGTTTCGACAGACGTGCAGCGGCATCCACAAGTCCCAAGTAACGTGATGAGGAGGATGAGGTCTGCAGCCACGCAACTCTGCACAGACACCGCCTCACCGGTCGCAGTACTCCAGCCGCGCCTCTGGCCGCTGATGCCATGCACCAGCAGCAACAAGCCCCAAAACAACCGCAACACAGCAAGCCTAGGCCAGCAGGCAACACATCAGCGCGCACGCCACACCCCACCATGTCGAAGTAGTCCAGCCACATCCTCTCGCTGTAGCGGCACATGCGCAGCCCCTGCTGCATCAGAGCGCGCGCAGCAGCCGGGTTGCCGTTGTGCTCAAACTCCCAGGCAGCTGCATACACCCACAGCCCGGGCTCGGTGGGGTGCACCTGCAGGAAGGGTGGCGCAGCACGTCAGTGACTGTGTGCTTGGTTCATGCCGTGGAAAAAAAAGCATCACCAGCACGTGCAGGACTGCAGGCCGGGATTTGCCTGCATCTGCCAGCCGGCTGACGCCAGCCAAGCAAGGAGCAGGCCGCCCACAACCTCAGCAAGCTGCCATAATATGCAGCCCGCTGGCAAAGAGAAGAGCGGCCCGAGGTCTGGTCCCACCTGCAGCGCGCGCCCCACGACGCGCCCCAGGCGCCTGTTGCTGCTGCTGGCGCGGCAGAACTCCAGCCAGGCGGTCCATAGCGACACGTCGCTGCGAAGCGGCGCACCGCGCGCTCAAAGACGAAATGGATGCGGCGCACAATCGCATAGTCTGCAATGCTCTTCTTTTTGCCTGCAGGGGATGATGCAGGCGAAACACATGGTGGGTGCTGTTGGTGGGCAAGCAGCAGTGGAGGTGCAGGCATGCTGTGCAGAGCAGAAAACTCGATGGCATAGCATGCAGCTGTGTCCTGCAGCTGTGCTGTTTTATGCCCTCAACACTCTGTGTAGCAGCTGCGTCAATCGCTCGTCTGATGTCAAGACAGGCAGCTGCATGCCTTGACGCGCCTCACCCCTGGTGTCCAGTCCCTTTCTCCGGTGCTGCCTCAGCTCCTCAAGCTTGGATTCGTACTCAATGTACCTGAGTCGTTACATACAATCTTATGTTGATCTCACACCTTTCGATGACACCTGTCGAACACCTGTGGGTCATGCAGGCCTGAGCTAGCATGGGGCAGGCTGTGCAATGAACCTGTCAAGTACTGCTGTGGCCGCCGTCACACGTCTCAGCAGTTGCAGGAGGTGTAGGGAGCTGCAGGCTCACCTAAGAAAGTCCTCCTTGAGCGCTGCTCGTCTTTTAAGCAGATACTCGAAGTCCTGCCGCCGCTTCACGATCTGCTTCACCTCCTGCTTGCTGAAGTACTGCTGCTTAACCATGTCCTCCAGCTCCGGAATCATCTCCTCCATCATGTAGCGCACTGTGTCCGCCATTGTTGCTGTCTTCTCGAATCAACGTATGCAAGCTGCTGTGCTCAGTGCAAGGCTGCTGCTACGGTCGAGTGACTGCTGCTCCCGACGGCAGCACGATGTCTAGCGATGTTGAGTGCTGCACTGCAGCTCGTACTTTGGCAGATGTTCAAGTAAGTACAGAATATACTAGTAAGTCTGCGTGAAAGATGAAGTCGGGCGATGAACAGCGTTGAGCAGGATTACGTCCACCCGCTCAGGTGCCAGCGTCGCTGAGTGGAGCCTGCAAACTTTTGATCAAATAAAATAATCCGCTACGGGAGGCGCAAAGTTTGCAGTGCTGCAAGTGACTGTCATGAGGGCTGGTGTCATGACAGGTTGACAACCGAGCCTGGAGGGGCCACTTTGGAGTCAGTTGCAGCGCGTTTGCGTGGCACCTGCGATTGGGGTGCTTTGTGCATGCTCATAGACATCCATGTACACGTTTCACAGGTGTTTTGTGACTTGGAGTTAAATCTGTCACCACCACACATGGCCCCAATCAACCACAAAGTCAGTCCACAAGCGCGCGTCTGGCACCGCCATGCACCGTGCCACCATGAATCAGCAACAGGCTTCTCAAGCAAACAGAGTTACAGGCAATGCGCAGCAGGTGCTCTGTCGCCAGCACCCAGCAGCACCAGCAGCAGTACCACACACCGCATTGCTGAAGGACCAGCCACAGCAGTGGCGCCTTGAACTGTTCTTCAAGTCTCAACAGGAGCTGCAGGCGCAGCTGCCGTTCCTGCAAAGTCATGGCATCACACGAGTCAACCTGACCAACAAGTCGAACGATGACCAGTTGTTGCAGAGTGCAAGCCTCCTGCAAGCAAACCTGCCTGGCCTAGACCTGTGCGTACATTACTCACTCAAGTACAACTACAGCAGAAGCCCTGCAGCAACGTTGGCAAAGCTGCAAGGTTTCCACGATAACCTGCAGCGGATGTTCACGCAAGAACGGCAGGGAGAGACTCAACGCAGCAGCCAGGGGCAGCGGCAGCAGCAGCAGCAACAGCAATGTCATGTGCTGCTAGTCAGTGGGGGCGGCAAGAAGAAGGTGTTTGACACTGTAGCTGCCTTGCAGCAGCTAGCACAACAACAGCAGCAGCAGCAGCTGGCTGCTGCAGCAGCAGCAGGCCAGCCAGCCAGCAAAAGGCCACGCACAGCAGCAAGCTCAGCAGCACCTGCCGTCGCCAACAGCAGCGGTAACAGCAGCAGCCAGCCAGGTCACTATGCTGTGGCGTTCAACCCCTACCTGCCTGATCAAGCTGCTGCTGCTGAGGAGGTGACACGGCTGAGGGCAAAACTGCAGACTGGGCTGGTGGACCGGGTGTACGTGCAGGTGAGCGGGCCGCACCCTAGCAGTGTACCTTACATGCAGGTAACATAGAGCTCAGCCTTTTGCAGACAAGCTTTACATTGTTCATGACGCCAAATTAGTTGAATGATGGCACGTGCTGGTGGGACTGCGTATACCCACAGGTGAGGGCTGACCCTGACCTAGAAGCTGAACGTGAGCCTTGTCAAACGACTCGCCTCGAGCTACGTCACTCAGTGGTGGGCTCACTGAATGACTGGAGTGGGTGACAGGACATGCCGACCGGTTCATTTGTTACAGCAGACGGCAGGCAGTAGTTGGGACAGCATAGGGCTGCATGTTCCGTTGCCCGACTTTGCTTGTGCTGACCAGGAAGCACAAGCAAACAGGATCTGGGCTGGGTTCTGGGGACCAGAAGCATGCTGTGCGGTCTGCAAGCTGGGCTGGCTGGGCTGGGTCACCTGCAGGTTTGAGCGGCAGCTGGCAGCTGCACGCTGTGTTACCTGTGCGGTGAGAGAGGCAGGCACATCAGTCAGAGGTGTTGCAGCACTGCACAGCGGCAACACTTGAATCTGAGGCTCTGCATGCCAGCACTGTGCAATGTCGCAGCTTGTCTCAGGCCCAACTCGGCGGATGTGGGCGCATGGGTCGGTGGGAGAGTGGATGCAGGGAAGGACACCAGCAGGGCTAGAGCGGTTTCCTCAGCTGTTTGCTGTGCCTTGAGGTGCTCCTGTTGAATGCCAGGTTAGCTTCACCCAGCCCAGGGTGTGTGCTGTTCCACCGTCAAACCCACGCATGCTGTGCCGCCGCGCTTCACATGATGGTATGGTGCAGATGGGCACCGATCTGCAGCGGCTGTCTTGGGGTCTGCAGCAGCTGCGAGACCTTGGCAGTGAGCTGTACAAAGACACTGGCAGCAGCAGCAGCAGCAGCAGCAAGCAGCCACCGCAGCTGTTTGGGTCGCTGTTCATCCCCAGCAAGCGCTTGCTGGCGCAGATGAGGTTCAGGTGGGCTGCTGGGGCACGCAGTGGGCGGGTTACAGATGCTGACGTGTTCCACCGCTGGGCAAGCGTGACTAGTGGTGATGCAGAGGATGTGCTGGTGGTTGTGGCACACATGTGTGCATGTGGGCGGGGATCTGGCAAGACATGCCACAGCGAGTGACCTCATCTCACCGAAGGCTGCCAGCTGAGCAGCCCCACAGCATGAGATGAGCAGGGTGATGTCATGCACATGGCTGGTCATGCCCTTGAGCCATCATCTGCTTAGGGGTGCCGTTGCGTCGTGTCATCTGCTGGCTCCCCGACGCTGCCGCCTGCAGGCCCTGGTCCGGCGTGCACCTGTCTGACGCGTACCTCAGCAGCGTGGCTGCTGCGGAGGGCGTCACGGCACAGCTGCTTGCTGCATACGCTGCCGGCGGTGTAGTGCCACTTGTGGAGTCTGCAGTGAAGCACGACGCGGAGCTGGAGCACGTGTTAAAGCTGTTGCAGGTTGACAAGCGCACGGGTGCCTGTTGCAGCAGGCTCTTTGAGTGTTTTGTTGTCGGTCTGTGGTGCAGCAACAAGAAGCTGCCTCAGCGCATGCCACATGGTTCAAGGATAGGGTGTAGGCACATTGAACAGTTCTCTGCTTCAACGCTGCAGAGGCACGAAAGGCATAGGTGCACCTACCTACACCTAGGTGCAGCAGCTGCAGCAGTGGTTGATGGATCAGCAGCTGGTGGGGGGCGGAGGCCTCACTGGCACCCTGACAGAGCAGCAGCTGCAACAGTGCCGCGAAGCATGGACAATGCAGGGTAAAAAGAACGGATTTTACGGCTCCTGGGCTCCAGGTGAATGCAAAACGACACAGCAGTGTGTCGCTGTGACAGCGGGGAAACATCCAAATACCAGCAGCAATCTGTCTATGCTCTGCGGCTTCTAGAAACAGGCCGGCTGTCCTGGAGCAGGCAGCAGTGCCTGTGGGTGGCCTCCTGACAGGCACAGCTGGTGTGACAGCAGGCAATGTGCGGCTGGCCACCAAGCGGGGACTTACTCTCACAGCCAGGTGCAAGTTGGCTGGCAGCTCACAGCCCAGGAGCAGCGGACCGGCAGCTGGTCAGCATGCCTTACTTGGAGTGGGATCGAACGCACTCCAAGCACTGCTGAGCAACACCAGCAAGGGCGTGACTCGGAGGCAGCATAGTGACAAGCAGCAGGCAGCGAACAGCAAGTCCAACAGCAGACAGTTTACTGTTGCAGCAGCATTGCCAGCATGATGGAGGTGAACAGCCGCAAGCCGCAAGAGGTCCTCCTGCTGCTACCTATGTCCCTGCAGAATGCATATGCCATTGTAATTGTGATGGGGTGCAACACAGCAGTGTTGCTACTCTGGACTTGGATGCTTACTACATGTTCATCAGTACAACCAATGGCGCAGTACATCGGGTGGAGCCAGCTTTGCTTAAGAGCCGTTTAAAACTCGTTCTATTACATGCGCAGCCTAGCATGCAGAGGTGGGGAGACACTGCTTGCTTGCTTGCTTTTTTGCTGCTGCGTAAAAGTGCTGCTCCTTTGGACAACCAACGGCGCAGTGCAGTGGGTGGCGTCAGCTTTGCTTACATGCGCAGCCTCGCATGCAGGGTTAAGGAGATACTGCTTACTTGCTTGCCTTTTGCTGCTGCGTGCTGTTTCTTCTTGACAGCAGTGTCGGTACCTGTCATATGCCATAGCAGCAGTTTGGCCCCTCTTTGATCAATAATTTTGCGCGCTGTCAGAAGCTGCGCAGCTGCAAGTTCTCACTGGATGTTTATTGGGACGCTTACAGTCCTAAATGCCAACACAAAAATTTCAGAAGCCAGACAAACGCAAGCAATGGCGCAGCCCGCTGCAATCAGGCACTTTGATTGATTTGATCTAGCTGTCAGGCACTCTTGCCTTTACTTCCTGTACGCGGAAGGTTTGGTGCCCCCGAAGCATTTACTCTGGACTTTAATGCTTTCTACGTGTTCATCAGTACAACCAGCGGCGCAGTACAGTGGGTGGAGCCAGCTGTGCTGACATGCGCAGCCTCGCATGCCGGGGTAGGGTGACACTGCTTGCTTGACTTTTGCTGCTGGGTTAGAGTGCTTCTCCTTCTTTACATTGACGTAATGTACGTGCAAGTACAATGGCAGTCACTGGTTGAACCGGTTGCTGGCAGTTGTCGGTTCACCTGCCGTACTCAGTCTTTTTCTGTCTTGGACCAAGCGATTCGTCCACTGTCAATCAGAAACTTGAGACTTAATGTCAATTTTTCTGCCGTTGTCACACCACGGGAGCTGCACAGTCACTGCCTGGTAAATGCCAGCCAACGACAACGCCTCGCCATCTGTAAAGATTTACATGCAGCAACGCGCGCAATATGCATTAACGCACTTATGATGTTGTATAATGTTCAAACACCACCGAAGTTCATCAGATGCCTAGTTATTAACAGGCCAGACAAAACATGAGATGCATCATGGAGACGCACCTGGCCATGTCTTGTTGTTCATGTCGTGATGGCTGGGCTGCCTGTGCTGCGCCTTAACATCCTTTGGTCAGTGAAAAACCCTGGCCAGTCGTGCCGCACAATGCTGCTAGGCAGTTTGATCAGGGGCGGTCTTGCTGCTGCTAGCAACATGGGCACTGCTGCTGCTTGCCACTCCTGCTTCTGGCAGGCAGACCAGCAGTGAACGGCGCTGCCGCAGCATGTTGTGCATGCAGCAGCAGCTCTTATTTTGGTTGCTGCGGGCGGCAGCATTGGGCAGCAACACAGCTGCTGCGGCCATACGTTCACAGCGCTGCTGGTGGTGCTGGCCACAGGGCTACAGCGAGAGACAGCAGCAGCCACAAGACGCTAGTAATCAGCCCACACCAGCAGCTGCAGCAGCAGCTAGACCAAACCACAGATGAATTAGGCAGCAGTGCTGGCAGCAGCAGTCAAGCCTGTGCATTTGGCAATGCAAGCAAGCACTCAGTAGAAGACAAGCGTCCTGCACGCAGCAGTGAGCTCAGGAGCAGCACCACCAGCAGCATCAGCAGCATCACCAGAAGCAGCACTAGCACCAGCATGAGGAGTAGAGACAGCAATCTGGGCAGATGCAGCAGCTATAGCTCAAGAACTGATAAACTTGCTGTGTGTGTTGAACATGGCAGTGCAGGCCACCACGGGGGTATGGTGAGCGCCCTTGTCCAGTTGTTTCACTGTTTGCTCAACTTGGCAAGTAAGCTGAACATGGCATTCCAGGCGGCGACCATGAACAAGTGGAGGCGTAGCTTTCACCTGGCAGCTGCTATGCACCATGCAATGTTTGTTGTGGAGTCGTTGCAGGCTTCAAAGCTACAGCGGTGTGCTGGCCAGTGCGGCATGCCGCAAGTTACCGGGGCATCCGTGCACACTCAACAGGCTGCTGTGTGTGCTGCAGGGCCGTGCACCCAGGCTTCTGACCAGCGGGATCAAGCAGACCAGGACAGCGTTGGAGCTGCTGCAGCTGGTGCAGCAGCATGGCAGCAGCATGGACTACATCCACCTGGCAGCAGTAGTAAGCAAGCTGGGCAAATGGCAGCAGCACGGCAGGCTGGTTGGCAGCCAGGAGCAGGAGCAGGTGCAGCAGCTACTGGCAAATGTTGAGCCGCTGCTGCTGCCAGAGGTGTTGGCGCGTTGTGGATGCTTTGCTCTGTCGCAGCTGGTGTGGGGGCTGGGCTTGCTGGGCCACACCGGCACAGGCACGTTTGCCGCCTGCCTGAACCGCTTCCTGCAGCGGCACGGCGACATTGACAGGCCACAGCAGGTGTCCATGGTGCTGTATGGCGCCGCCAGGGCTGGGTGGCAGGTGAAGCCGCAGCAGGTGCAGCGCCTGCTGGCTGCCCTGGTGAGGCTGCTGCCAGGTGCTGACCCCCAGGCGTTGGCCAATGCCCTGTAGGCAGTTGTCAGAATGTGGCCTGCTATGACCCAGCAGCAGCAGTGGCAGTCGCACCAGCGTCAGGGTTGTGCAGGCACTGTCCTGGGTCAGGTTCAGCAGCATCTGCAGGAGCTGGTGGCAGGGCTCTCTCGCAAGCTGCGAGACGCCACCCCCCAGGCAGTGTCCAACAGCCTGAGGGCGTGTGCACAGCTGCGGGTCTACCCAGCCGAGCTGTTTGCGGCACTGGACAGCCAGCAGCAGTGGAGCAGGCTGCTGCCAGCTTTCAATCGGCAAGATCTGGCCAACACTGCGCTGGCATGTGGAGAGGTGGACCACAGGGATGAGCAGCTGCTGCGTCTCCTGCTGCAGCAAGCGTTGCAGTTGCAGGAGGCTGGAGGCAGCACCGGCAAGCTCAACAGCTGGGAGGTCTGCCACATCTGTTGGTCTGTGGCGGTGCTGGACTTTCAGCAGCTGGCAAGCAGCGTTATCAAGCTGGTTGAAGCAGCAGCAAGCGTCCAGCAGCAGTGGATGCGCTTTGGTTCTGAAGGCCTGGTGCAGCTCCATCAGGCGCACCTGTGGCTGCTGGATAAGCAGCCGCTGGTAGGCGGCAGGGGGCTTGCAGGGGCCTTGACGGAACAGCAGCTGCAACAATGTATTCAGGCAGCAGCTCAGATGCTTCTGATCACAGCAGCAGAGTCCCCGTCGCAGTTTGAGCGTGATGTGTTTGCAGCTCTGCAGCGGCTCACCAGGGCAGGGGCGCTGTCCTGGCGGCAGGCGCCCCAGCAGGAGCAGCTGGCAGTGCCTGACAATGCCTGCCTGATAGACATAGCTGGTGTGACAGCAGCCGGTGTAAGGCTGGCCATTGAGGTGGATGGACCTTACCACTTCCTGTGGCCTAATGGGCGGCTGAATGGACCCACACAGCACAGGAACAGGGTGCTGGCAGCCAGGGGCTGCGCTGTGGTCAGCGTGCGCTACACCGAATGGGCTGACCTGAAGGGTGCTCAGGACAAGCAGCAACACCTGCTGAAGCTGATCAAGACAGCCATTCAACAGCAGCGTCGGCGGGAGCGCCCCTTAGAGCAGCAAGCTCCCACCATCAGCACGCAGTAAACACAGAAAGCACAGCAGAATGATGCGGCGCCACGTGGAGCGGCTTGAGGGCGGCAGGTGCAGTGCGGCTGACATGTGTAATAGCAACTGAGAGCTTATCAGAATAAACACGAGGAGTTACTTGGAATTTCAGCAAGCCTGCTTGTGGCTTACCGCCCAGCTGCACGTTATGTGCTGGCAACCACCAGAAACAATTGGCATCATGCCGTAATGCTTGATGAAGATGCACGTGATGGGTGACGCAGGATTGACTTGGTGATCCGCTTGAAGGTGTGTGTGTTGTGGGCACACATTGCCTTCATTGGTTGGTTGCTGGTGCCAGCGGTGCATGCACAGCTGAGGCGAGGCTGGGTGGCAGCTCGTCATGGTCAGGCATGGGCCTCGTGTTTCACGGGCTCCTGACACCGGCTCCTGGCCCTCAGGGCGTTAGTGCAGCTTTCTTCACAGCAGCATCATTGGGCATGACTGCCATACATGCTTTTGTAGCAGGACTGCTGCTTCCTGCTGAGTCAGGGATAGGTGTCGCTGCTGCTGCAACCTGTAAGGGCTGCTGTACAGCACCTGTGCGGATATTGGTTTGCTTGATTGTGCCAGACTTCACATCTCCTTTGCATGCATACAGTGCTGTGTCCTCTGACATCCCGACGTATGGACAGACGGCATGAACCTGGTACTGGTACACCTCTGGCTGCTGCCTGATGGGCCAAGCAAAAAGATTAAAACAGCGGCCCAGGATTATTATTATTATTATTATTTTATTTTCTCACTCTGACTGGCAACCGGGGTCAGGCGCAGCAGGCATAGGTCACCATATGATATGTCGGGGCTGCGAGGCCAGCAGGCCAGGGCTCACAACCACCATGCGAAGGTTTGGTTCATCAGATGATGATCCAGGCGCCAATAGTGCTATGGCTTAAATGGGTAACATGATGTTGTTGATGATGATGGTGGTGATGTTGTTTCAGAGCCATTTGGTCCGGGGATCATTGCAGAGCGGTGCTGAGTGCAATTCTGGCGGGAAACAGCTGTGCATCAAGGAAACCACCCTGCGATGGTTGGAGCTACGCCTGGAGTGCCGTCAGTCCCGACTAAGCATCTTGCCAAATTTAGTGAACATGGGTCTTTGGCCTCAAATACCTGCCCCGATGACGCAGTGGAGAGACGTGAAGCAGGCTGAACTTCAATTGGGGGTTCTCTCCTTGCACCAGGGCCCCTCATGCAAAACTGTGCATGCAAGCAAGCTGACACCATCCATGTCTGTACTGTCTGGGTGCTTGTGCTGCAGGTTACCTTGCAATGCTGCCTTTGCTAGTCACTTTTGCACCTCATGAAAGCACAAGATACGCAGTTGTTGCCACAGGCACATTGCAACGTTGACACACCAGCTGGTGCAGCTGGTGCAGCTGCAGCCGAGTGCATGCAAGCCCCTGCGGACGCAACTGCACCAGAGCAGGCTCCCCGCTGCAGCTCAGGAACACACATAGAATGACGCTGAGCAGCATCAAAGCACCCTCGGGCTATACAACCCAAGCTGTAACCCGTGCGCATCACGCATGCGTCAGAGGCTTGTGCGCAACCAAGTAGTCAGCCAGGTACTGCCAGGGGTCGTCAGGCCGTGCAACATTCAGCGCCTTCAACCCCTCGCGCAGAACAGGGATGACCGTCACGTCCATGTACTGACGCACAGGCATGCCCTTGGCAGCTGCAGCAGGACCAGCGCTGGCGCCAAACCCAAAATCCAGCAGAGTGCTGGTGCCGCCATTGCTGTGCGCTGCCGCCGCCGCCGCCGCTGCTACTGCTGCTGCTGCCCCAGCACCTGCCGCTGCTGCAGTGCCGTTTGTGAGCGCAGCGGGCTCCGCTGCTGCCTCTCCCGCTGGAGGGGCTGGCGCTGTGCTGCTTTCATCCACGGCCGCAGGCAGCACTGCTGCTGCGTGTTCGTTGCTGCCATCCGTGGGTACTGCTGCCTGCTGTGCTTCCCGCGTGGCTGGTGCTGGTGCTGCTGCTGCCTCTGCCTCAGGCAGCAGCCCCGGCACGTGTGAGTTGAGGAGCTGCTGCAGCTGCATGTATGCCTGCTCCAGGTCGCCATTGACGAGTGTGTGGTGGAACAGCCCAGGCTCCTGCAAGACGACAGCCACAGCGCAGGCACCGCCGCGTTAAGAGTGCTAGCAGTGAACACTGCATGCCGATGTGCTGTGTGGGAACCTCAAGCCTGCGTGCTCTGCGGTCGCATTTGTCTTACCAAACCCTTCACAAGCTTCCCACTGCTGCCCTGCGCAGTACAGAACAGAGCAGCGCAAGGCAAGCTGGCAGTTGCCCTGCCCGCACCTGCGCCTTGGCGATCTCCGATGTTGCGTTGGCCAGGCGCTGCAGCACCTTGTCCTCCGTCTCCGTGCCCCGGTTGCGCAGGCGGCGCTCCAGCTCCTGCTCACTGGGCGGCGCCACAAAGATGAACAGGCAGCGGTCGCCCAACGCGCTGGCACGCACCTGCAGCAGGCACACACCGCAAGACCAGGCCAGCCGATGTGGTCAGGATTCACACGCCTCCATTGCTGTGTGACTGTCTGATATCGCCAAAATGCCACGCGGCACCAACCACGCGGCACCAACCACAGTGAAGCTCGCAGACTTGATGCAACAGCTGCGCTGTAAGACACTTGCACATGTTTTTCTCACCAAGGGTGACTCCAGACGCATGCAGGCTTTGGAAGCCGCTGCCTTCACCGCCCACTGTGCAGCCGAGCGCTGCTGTGCCCACCTGCTGAGCTCCCTGCACGTCAATGTCCAGCACGCAGTGCTTGCCTTCGCTGCTCACGCGCGCGACAGCGGCCAGGCTGGTGCCGTACATGTTGCCGTGCACCTGCGCGTGCTCTAGGAACATGCCTTGCGCGACCTGCGCACTCATGGCGTGCGTGTCCGTGAAGTAGTAGTGCGCACCATTCTGCTCGCCAGGGCGCGGACCCCTGCAGCCCAACAAGCGGGAGGCAGGTGTGCCAGCCTGTGGTGTGCAGACTGCTCTGGGTGAGCTATGCTGCTGCTGCTGCTGCTGCTGCTGCTGCTGCTGCTGCTGCTGCTGCAGGTCATCCATGCGTGCCTGTATCGTACAGCCATATTAATTTTCTTCAAGACATCAACAACAGCTCCAATCATAACGCTGTCTTGCAACTCCAGGAACAACACCCCTCTGGCGCCAGCAAGTGCCGCCAGCGTTGCACACAGCCATACCGCCATGCACACACACGCTGCCACAGGCATGTTGCTGCAGCCTCGCCATCCAATGCTGCCACCAAACACACCTGGTGGTGTGGCTGACGGAGAATCCAAAACTGTCTGGGTGTTGGCCCATGAGCTTGCCAATGAGGGTGCCCTTGCCCACGCCTGAGGGACCGCAGATGACTATGGGCGTGCGGATGCCAGACAGGTCCATCTGCAGCAGCAGCAGCGCGAGTCAGAACACACACACACACACACATACACACACATGTGCAAGGAGAAAACATCCAAAAGACTATGATGACAGTATTCCAGAAGGATGACATGAGGGACGCTGCACCACATGTGCATGTGGGCGCGGCTGGGTGCAGATAGCTAGTGGCTGATGTGGCGGCAAAAGCGCTTAGAACAACATGGACGTTAAGCCAGCTCCGGCAGTAGAGCTGGTAGAGTGCTGCAAATTGTGTCAAAACACCGCCACTGCTGTTGCTGCTGCTCCTGCATTACTCAGACGTGCCAAGCACATGAACAGGCTGCGTCTAAGCGGTCAGCAGCTGGGAGTCGTCGTATCTCTGTCACTGCAAGGCCGTGCTGCGCATGCCTCACCTGCGCAGCGGCGGTGACATCAGCATCAGCAGCAGCCACATCATCAGGCGCTTCAGAAGCAGCACCTTCTGCTACTGCTGCCGGCGCCTCTTCTGCTCCCTCTGCGGCCGGCCCATCTACTGTCAATGCTGCTGCAGTTGCTGCCGCTGCAGCAACTGGCGCAGCAAGCTCGCCCTGCTTCGCGTCAGTTGCTGCTGCAGCCGCTGCTGGCTCTGCAGCAGCTTCACTGCTGGCAGCTGCCTCTGCAGGAGCCGTGGGCGCAGCAGTCTCTGCCTCCGCTGCTGCTGTTGACGCTGCTGCTGCCTCTGCGGTTGCCAGCTCCTGCTCCAGCTGCTGGATGACCTGCTTGGTTGCTGCATAGACCTCCTCAGGCGCTGCTGCTGCATTGATCTCTGACAACCTGCACTGCTCCCGCAGGGCGTCAACCACTGGCATGCTCTGCTCCCTACAAGACAGCCAAACAACAGCAGGCTGAGTGAGTGGGTGAGTACACCCGGCTGTGACAGCAGTGTCACAGCCACACTTCAGCCCTAAGGTGGCAAAGGGACAGGCTACAAGTCAAGCACTGGGCAAAGCAGACATACGGGCTGCATGATAAAAGCTTTACATAGCAAATCTTTCAATGCCGACCGACAAATGCCTCGACACATGCTGCATGTGGAGCACATGTTACTGTTAAAGTGCTGTGGGCCTTGAGCAAAACACAATGCGCAGGTAGCACCAACTGCCTTTACATGACACCGCACACCCTGCACAACCATACAGCTGCACTCACTCAAACACCACAAAGCGCTTGTGGATGGTCTCCTCATTGTCATCTGCACGCCCACTGCTCTCGGAACGCTGCAGCAGCCGTTGCACTGCAACATCCTCAGCCAACTTGTAATACAGCGCCGTGTTACAGGGCCGCACCTGAAGCAGCAGTGGAGGCATGAGCAGCATACGCACCTCAGCCAGCAGTTCTATCTTGTATTCTTGCTCTGCACAAACAGGTGTCCTAGTACAGCCAAAAGAGCAGGTGCAGCCTGGATGATGTTAGGTTGCTTCTATATCAAACAATGCATGGATCCTGGCTGGTGTGGAAAACATGCTTCAATACTGAGCATGTCTCGTACCAAACAATTTCCAGCTAACCACCTGGGCAATGCCGTTGCGCTCTGCAAAACTTGCACCTTTATTACCTGCTGCTCAAACTCATGCAGCTGCTCCAGCACGCGAGGGAAACCATCCACCAGCACCTTGGTGTGCTCGCCGCTGCTGAGAGCTTCCTTGAGCAGACCTGCATGAGCACCACAAGCTGGTTCCGTCCTGCTTTGCACAAAGGCTGCGGCCTGCAGCATGCTGGCCCACCCAAAAGCAAAATTGTTGCACGTCAGACACAGCAACTTCTGGTTGCTCACCAATAACCATGCTTCCTGGCACCATGTTGCCTTCACGCATGATCTCCTCAGCCTGCTTGCCCTGCAAAGTTCCAAGCAGGCCAGAAACAGTATCAGGTGTCTCAGTGACTGAGAACAACTGCTAACGAACTGAGTCTGCCCGTAGCCTGCCTTTTTGCAATGCTGTATCCATTCACAAAGGGTGTACCAGTATTTTCATGCAGTAAAAAGCCACCAGCACCGGCAGAGACGGCGTTTAATCGCTTTGGCGCTGAGTGCACACAAACCTCACCAATTCCGTGCCCTTCTGTACTTCTGCCCGCACAAGGTCACCAGCAGATACATGGGTCCAGCCAAACTCCTTGACGATCAACTGAGACTGGGTGCCCTTGCCAGCCCTGCGAAACCGGTGCCAGCTCGGTCAGCTGCTGCACTTCTCCCAGGCCAGGTCTGCAGGACACATCATGGGTAGCAAATATCGCAAGATAAACTTACCCTGGTGCTCCCAGCACAAAAACGAGCAGCTTCGGCGTCGCCATCGTCCTGCTCACAGTTGAACGTCTGCACAAGCCACTGGCTGGGACTGTGACGAGCCGAAGAGGTCTCGAAACAGTACATAGTTGGTGATGTCCTCAGTTGACGTGCGCACGGGGGCCGCAATGCTGCGTATGTCATACGCGCCGATTGAAGTTCCCAAAGCTGCCAAAGATGCTCTGTTTGCTGCCACGCGCAACGTTTGAAAAGCATGTCACCAAAATCAGATCCAACTGCATTGTGTGTACGAACACAGCATCCTTGACGTGCGCATAAGAAAATTTTCAACTTCGTTGTTGCAGCACGCTCATTAGCGCGCAGATCTTCCAGTAATTTGCCATACTCTGTTTGCGATCATTGGCCACCAATTTTCTGCAAGTACTGGGGCCGGTAGTGGCCGCTAGCAGAGGTGCAGCAGCAAGACAGACAGTTGGGCAGCACAGCACCGCATGGGCAGCAAACGCAGCAGCTGGGTATGAGCAGTAAGGACAGATACCGGGAACGCCCCCGTGATCGGGTGAGTCTAGTCAGCCTCCTATGATCCAGCAGGAACAGAAATGGGTATGTGTCTGCGAGGGACTGCTCACACTGCCCAGGGTCCTGCAGCACGCCATTGAACATGCACACTGTAACATGAGGAGCTCTGCATATCAGCTGCGTCAGTGTGTCGAGTGTTGGCAAGTGGACAATCCTCCCATCACTAGGGCTTGCATGATGCGTACACATGCAGCCGCATGTCAGCAACCGAACCACATGCAAGCTCCTTTCCGCAGCGCTTGCCTCTCACTGCCTGTGAGGGCTAAGACGAGTAACACATAACACATGCCACCATGTAACCGTGTCAAGAGCTTCACACATGGTATTTGTGTTTTAATGCCGCCGGCGGTGCTTGCAGGAGCGGGAGCGCAGCCGTGAGCGTGTGAAGCACAGCAGGGACGAGCGGGACAGGCACGACAGCAGGCGGCATGAGCATAAGCAAAAAGACAGAGCAGGAGACAAAGACAGAGATAAGGATAGAGTTAGAGATAAGGAGCGGGAGCGTCGGCACAGGTGCGGTGCAGCGCATGGACACAGCAGCAGCATCAGCAGCAGCAGCGGCGGCAGCAGCAGCAGTAGCAGCAGGGGACATGCAGCTCCTGGTGCTGCTGCCCCAGCAATCAATGCAGTGCTTTTGTGATAAGCAACAAACAACATCAGCAAGCTTGTCATCGCAAAGACAGATCAGCGCAAAGCTTAAGCAGTAAGCTGTCGACGCACCACCTGCTTGCGCGTCTGCTCAGCCATCATGTGGCTGCACACACACGTCGCACACGTCCTGGCCACACATCCTGCCACAGCCGCACCCAGCAGTTGCATGACGAGTTTGGGGCTGCAGGCAGTGTAGTGGTGTTTTCAGGCGTCCATGTCTTCAGCTGATGAGCTGGTCTGACTCTGTGCCGTGCCCGTGTCCTGCAGGTCGCACAGCAGAGACAAGTCCAAGGACAGGGACAGGGAGCAGCACAAGTCAAGGTACAGCTGAGAGCTGGGCGTGGCTGCTGTGCTGCTGTCGATTGCAGCCAGGCATGTGTTATGGTCACCATGCGCAGCAGTGGGCTGTTGGCAATGCTGATAGCATTCCTTGAAAGCCGTACCTTGCAGCATCAGCAACGCGCCTCGACCCCCAGGGGAGGCAGGTGGCGGTGACCCATTAAATGCATAGCGCTTGAAGATAAGGGCAGCCACAGTTCAAGATTGGCTCATTAGTGATGTCCTGCTCTTGGCCACTTGAACTGACAAGATGATCATGTGCTGTGTGCTCTTTCCCCTGCATGATGCCTTCCTGCCTTTCTGCAGGGAGCATGGCGGCAGGCATAGAGGCGGTTCCCCTGCAGCAGACGACAGCAGCCGCAAACGACGCAGAGTAGAGGATGATAAGCAGCAGCAGCAGCAAGCACAGCTTCAGCAGCAGCATGCAGGGTTGACCGAGGAAGAGCGGGAAGCAGCGCATAAGCAGCAGCGTCAGGATGAACAGGTGGGGGCATCACAGTAGCTTTGCTGCAGAGTGTTGGGTGTTTGAAGATATCCATATTTGTGCAAATTTTGAGGCTACTCTAGGCTGGAAGAGGCAGTGTCAGCAGATGCACCGCATGCTTTTGCTAGTGGTCAGCCTGTGGCTCGATAAGTGGCAGCAGCACCTTTGTTTGCATGCTAACTGTGTAAAAATGGCCTGCTACAGTGAGCAGCAGCTATCCTTGGATCCGACAACTGTGTTGCGCGTAACTATCATCAGGTATGTTGCTAATTACGGCTTCAAGGCCGTGGTCTTGCTGCCGCCTCATTCTGCTGGCTCTCTTGTCCTCACCCGTTGCTGCTTCCCTGCAACTGCACCTGCACCACGCACAACACCTCACACCGCAGGATGCATTGGACGCTGAGATGGAGGAACGGCGCAAACGGGTGGACGAGTGGCGCAAGAAGCGCGCGGCAGAGGCAGCGGCAGCAGAGCTGGAGCGCAAGCAGCAGGAGGAGGCGGCCGCTGCAGCCGCCGCGGCAGAGACAGCTGGTGGCAAGGGCTGGTCCCTGGAGGATGACGAGGATGACGAAGCACATGAGCAGCTGGGAGAGGTGGGGCTTGGGCAGATTTGCTGACTGGGTGTCGAGGGATCTGGGGTTGAAAAGGGCTGGAAGCAGCATGTGGCTCGCAAGTACGAAGTTGTTTGTATGTGTTGCAGCTGCTTTGATGGCTGCATCATAAAGGGTCTGAGTGCAGCCAGGCCTGGCATGTTGGTTGCCAAACAGCACCAGGGCTGTTGCTGCGGATGATGTTAGCTCTGCTGCCCTGTGTTTTGCCACTGCAGCTTCTTGTGCTCCTGCGTCAGCTGATACAGACACTGATTTGTGCGCTGCTGCTGCTGCTGCTGCTGCTGTGCTTGGCTGTGTGCAGGATGAGGTTGATCCCCTGGATGCTTTCATGGCAGGCAATGCAGCAGGAACAGCGCAGGCACCGCCTGAGCCGCCGCCGCCGCAGCAGCTTACACAATCTCCGATACCAGCAGCAGCAGCAGCAGCAGCAGCGGCAGCAGCAGCAGGTGGGGAAGGGGCTGACGTGCAGATGGCAGATACTGATGGTGACACAGCAGCAGCAGCAGCAGATGATGACGAGGTTGATCCTCTTGATGCGTTCATGGCTGGGAATGCAACAGTAGCAGTAGCCGAAGCAGCAGCAGCCAAGGATGACGTGGACCCGTTGGACGCTTTCATGGCTGCGCAAGTTATACCGGAGGTAGCGAAAGTGCGCTGGTCAGAAACCGTGGCAGAGCCAGCAGCAGCTGCAGGGACAGCAGCGTCAGGGGAGGGCAGCAGGCCTGGCAGTCGGCCTGGCTCCCCCAGCAGCGGCAAACGGGCCGCCTCCAGCAAGCCCAAGTCGAGTCGTGTGCGCCGCTACTATGGGTCTTCTTCTTCTGAGGATTTCTCAGACTCCGATGTGAGTAGTGAGGCTCTGCTGGCATGCTGTCGCCCGTTTCTCTGCGTGCTGCTGCCTCAGTTTGTTTGACTTGGTCAGTGGTGGGTGGCCGCGTGCCACTCTGCACACACCGCTCGCTGCTGCCTCGGCTTGCACGCATCCAGCACTCGCTTGTTGTCTGCACCACCTACCATGCATCTGCTTCTGCTCTTGACTGTCATTGATGCTTGCAAGGGGAGCGTTCTGTGCGGTAGAGGTTGAGGCGGCTGACGCCATGCAGGCATATGCACGCGTTGTTCAGCACTCTCATGTTGCTGCTGCAATGTTTAAACACCAGCAACATCGTCCTCATCTGCTTTCTCGTCGCGTCTCTGCTCCCAGGACGAGGGTTCTGCGGAGGAGGTTGAGGAGGATGACGCCACCTGGGCCAAGAACGTGACTGCAGGCAAGCTCAGCAAGGGAGACAAGCTCATGGCAGCCGACCATGCCAGCATAGACTACCCGCATTTCAGGCGCAACTTCTACATAGAGGTACGGCTGCTGCTGCTGCTGCTGCTGTTTTGTGGTTGATCTGCTGTGCTCTCGGCGTGGTTGCGTGATGATGCCGTGGGCGTTCTGCATGTGTGAGTGCTGAGTATGCTGTGCCGCAGCCTCACTGCTGCCGAGTGCACGTCTGCACCCGCTTGCTGTGTACCCTGCTGCTGCTGCTGCTGTGGCTGCTGCTGCACCCTGCTGCACCACCCTGCTGCTGCACCCTGCTGCACCACCCTGCTGCTGTACCCTGCTGTTGATTTGCCCTGTTGTTGCTGTACCCTGCTGCTGTTGTTGCTGCTGCTGCTGCTGCTGCTGCTGCTGCTGCTGGTGGCAGGTGCCTGAGATCAAGCGCATGAGTGACGCTGAGGTGGCGGCACTGCGCAAGGAGCTGGACGGCATTAAGGTGCGGGGGGGGGGGGGGGGGGGGCAAACCTGCTGCTGTGGGCTGCCCATGGAGAAGGCAGAAAAAGCTCCATGTATGCTGCAGGGAGGGAGTGGAGCCACGGTAAAGGTTATGCGCGTCGCATGCTGCAGAAGTAGCCACAGCGTGCAGTGCTTGCTGGCCGTTTCAGCTGGCATCGTGACTCAGCTTCCCATAAAAGCTCAGTGACTCGTCGCGCCGGCTGCGCTGCTGCTGTGTCCAGGTGCGCGGCAAGGACCCGCCCCGCCCCATCCGCACGTGGACGCAGAGCGGCATTAGCAGCAAGGTGCTGGAGATGCTGCGCAGGCAGGGCTTTGACCGCCCGCTCGCCATCCAGGCGCAGGTGCGGGCGCGGGCTCGCCGTGTGCATCATGCTGTGTGCATCATGCTGTGTGCGGTGGCTGGTGGTGTTGCGCCTGCCTTCATGGGCTGTGGTTGCACAGGGCTCATGTGCAGGCTGGGTGGCCGCCTAGTCGCCTCAATGTGAGGTTGGTACGAGGCTCTTGCTGCATGCCATGGCCTGTGCATACCTGAATGGATGCATGAGCTACGCGTGGTGTGCTTACACTCAACATGCGCGTAAGCTTGCAAACCTGGCGTGTGTGACGATAAGGGGACCTGGTGCTGCCCCATGCACGCTACCCTACCAGCCTGCATCCAGGGTCAGGGAGGGCAGCAGCAGCATCAAGAACCAAGCTCGCGTGTGCATTGCCACATGTTACATGCAGCGCTTCATGAACTTGTCGGAAGCGCGCGTCGAACTGATCCAAACCTTTTCTGTCTACTGTTGCGGCTGCCGCTCGCGCCAGGCGCTGCCCATCATCATGTCTGGGCGCGACTGCATCGGCATTGCCAAGACGGGCAGCGGCAAGACGCTGGCCTTTGTGCTGCCCATGCTGCGCCACATCAAGGACCAGCCGCCGCTGGAAAACGGGGACGGGCCTGTGGCGCTGGTCGTGGCGCCAACGCGCGAGCTGGTGCAGCAGATCTCAAAGGTGCGGCGTGCGCTAGTCAGCCCTGGTGGGCACATGCTGGGTTCAGGCAGTGTGGGCGTACAGCTCAGCGTGTTTGGCACAGCGACAGCAGCATGTGTATTATCACACTTGTGTTCTCCCACTGCAGCAATGCTGTACAAATCTGGATCCAGGAGTTTGCACATGACCTCTTGCACCATCACAGCTTATGCCGGATGTGGATTGCTTGCTTGTGTTGGGTTTGATTCTGCTGACCACTCCTCGGCTTCAGGTAATGAGAAAGAAGCAATTGAGAGAGCGTTTCCGTGTGGGATGCCAATAACCAATACATCGGGTAGAGCACCATAGGATGAGCACCTATCCGACACATGATGGCAAGGAGATGAACGCGCAATGCAGTGCAGTCTGACCTCCTGGATGCACACATTTCTTGTTGGTCTGTTTGCTGCTGCAGGAGGTGAAGCGGCTGGGTCGTGCTGTGGCACTGTCTTCCGTGGCTGTGTTTGGTGGCAGCGGCGTAGCCAACCAGATCAGCGAGCTGAAACGCGGCACAGAGGTAAGCCCATGGCAAGTGCAGGCTTGCATGCTTGCACCCACGCTGAACTCAGCCTACCTATCATTGGTGCACCCCCTGCCTGCTGCTGTGATCAAGTGCTGTATGCAATGTGTGTGGCCCGACCAAGGTTCTCCAGAAATGTCGTTGGCACTGCATGTTGATGTTGTACTGATTCCTCTGTTGCTGCTGCTGCTGCTGCTGCTGCTGCTGCTGGCGCCTGCCGTGCTGCATCTGTGCCGCAGGTGGTGGTGGCCACGCCGGGTCGGCTGATCGACCTGCTGGTGTCGGGCGGCGGCAAGATCACCAACCTGCGGCGCGTGACGTACCTTGTCATGGACGAGGCTGACCGCATGTTTGACATGGGCTTCGAGCCTCAGGTGGGTTGCTGGTGGTGGCTGGTGGTCACAAACGCTTTTTGTTGACCTGTTTTTGTAAAGGCATTTAGCAACAGCAGCCAGAGGTGGTTTGATGACGAGTGGTGCCATTTTTGACCAAGGCTTTGAGCCGCAGGTGGGCTGCCAGCTGGCGCGCTCAAGGGCTGTTCTGCGATTGCAAAGATAGTTTTGCGCTTGTGCCTCAAGTGTCATCACGTTTATCGCATTCAGAATGGCGGCTGTGATAGCGTTTGCAGGGTCTCCAACAGCATGTCAGTTGCCTCAGTTTTTGTTTGTGAAAGTGTTCTGCAATCGCCGCCTGCCATAACTACCTGCCTGTGCTGCTGTTTCTTGCGGCCCTCGCGCTGCTGCCCTGGCGCAGATCATGCGCATCGTGGGCAACATCAGGCCAGACCGGCAGACGGTGATGTTCAGCGCCACCTTTCCTCGCTCAGTGGAGACGCTGGCACGGCAGGTGCTGCAGGACCCCGTGGAGATCCAGGTGGGTGTGGACAGCTGGCCAGCCCAGCAGGTGGCAGTGTCCTTCTGGTCTCGGTTGCAGGTATGAAGTGGAAAGTATTGCTGCCCTTCGGGTGCAGGTTGCAGCAGCAGGTGCGCAGGCAGGCGGCCCTGCGGGACCTTTGCAAACCTTGGGTGTGTGCGTGCCACAGTTTGATGTTGCGGTATATCTGTAACACCTCTGTCGCCGTAGAGGTCCGAAGACAATGCCTGTTGAGCAACCGTACATCATGCAGTGCTGCCTGTGGTGTTCAACGTGCACGCTTGCATGGCGGTCCAACGCTGGTGACGTGCAACCATGTCGCTGCTGCAACCGGGTCGCTGTGCAGGTTGGCGGGCGCAGCGTGGTGAACAGCGACATCGCGCAGTTTGTGGAGATCCGGCCCGAGGGCGACCGCTTCCTGCGGCTGCTGGAGGTGTTGGGGGAGTGGTACGAGGCCGGCAAGATCATCATCTTCGTGCACACGCAGGACAAGTGCGACAACCTGTTCAGGGACCTGCTCAAGGTGCGGTGGTTTGGGTCTGTAGGGTTTGGGTTTCAGGGGCGTTTTCGAGGTCGGCACAACCATCTTCTGCACGCAGGGCAAGTACGCCAACTTGGTCAGGGACGTGTTCACGGCGCGTATGCTGCGTAGATCGGCAAAACTGTCACGCTATCATGTGTCTGCATCCACGACTCCCACCACCTGCTTACTCTGACTACCCTTGCTACCGCTACCTCGCATACGGTGACAAACCACGGTGGTTTGCTGATATAAGCCGTCTGCATGACTGAGGCATGCTTTTGTGCACCAGTGCTGGCCGCTCCTTCTCCCGTGGTTGTCAAACTCCACTCCCGCCACCTGCTGCAGGCCGGCTACCCCTGCCTGAGCTTGCACGGCGGCAAGGAGCAGAGCGACCGCGAGTGCACCATCACCGACTTCAAGGGCGCCGTGTGCAATATCCTGGTGGCGACCAGCGTGGCCGCGCGCGGCCTGGACGTGCGCGACCTGGTGCTGGTGGTCAACTACGACGCGCCCAATCACCACGAGGACTACGTGCACCGGTGAGCGCACCATATGCGCAGCACCCTGAAGCGCCCGGGCGCTGCCCTGGATGCGATGCCTGGGGTCGACAGCATGGGGCGTGGGATGCAGCTGCAGTCGGCAGGGATGCACCGATGTGGGGCTGGTGCGCGATGGAGTGCTTGCGCCGCCCTGAGGGTTTGACGGTTGCAGCGTGACAGCAGCATGGCAGAGCACCTTGTCGGTCGCATCATGAACCGCATCTACTGCTTGCTGCTGTTGGTGGTAGTGGAAGATGCACCAATGATCCGTGTTCGTGCATCTGCAGGCTGACTGCTGCGCCAGACCCAGCTGCATGCAGCGCTTGACCTGCTGACCTGCTCGCAGCACTGGATTGCCGTAAACTCAGGCTGTCCTGCCTGCGGTGTGCGCCGCGCTGCAGGGTTGGCCGCACCGGCCGCGCAGGCAACAAGGGCACAGCCATCACGTTCATCGGGCCCGACGAGGACAGGTATGCGCCAGACCTGGTCAAGGCGCTCAAGGAGAGCAGCGCGCCGGTGCCCCAGGACCTGCAGGTGGGCGGCTGCGCTCGAGTGTGGCCTCTTGCATTGAGCAACGTGTCGTGGCTTCAGGGTCGGGCAGTTCTGCATACGGCAGCTGTGAGGGGCGCTGTGCGCCAGGCCTGCAGCAGAGCAGCGCAGCGGTACCACAACAGATCTGCGGATGAGCGGCTGTTGTCTGACGTCGATGGAACCTGCCATGGTGGTAGGGCATTGTGCTGTGAGGCCGTTGTTGGGGAGTTGCGCGCGCCGATCCTGGTACGAGCAATGAGGCAGAGCAGCGCACCAGTACGGCAGCATCTGCAATTGAGCTGAGCTGGCGTAACATCTGTTTGTTGTTTGTGAGGTTGTGCCTGTCTGAATAACCTAGTTTGGCTCAGCACGGACTGCGACGCAAACTTTGCGGCTTGAGGTTGTGCCTGACCTGCACTTGCAGGTGGTTGCAAGCTGTGCCATGCGCCTCTCGTCATCCGTCTGCTGATCTGCGCTCATGCTGTGGTGCTGCACACACTGACGCACAGCCAAGGACCAGCGCAGCCGTTCACTCATGCATGCCCGCGCCTCGCCTCTCCTGCCTGCAGGCGCTGGCGGAGTCCTTCCAGGCGAAGCGCAAGGCCGGCCTGGTGCAGGGCCACGGCAGCGGCTACGGCGGCAGCGGCTACAAATTTGACAAGTCGGAGGACGCCAAGATAAAGGCCGCCCGTAAGAGCAAGGCCAAGGTGGGTGGCTGTGGAGCGGGTGTCGTTGTGAACCAGGAAGAGACAGGAAGCACTATGCGTGCTCTACGTGATCTCAGTGGAGGAGCTTTGGTGCACGTGTGTTGTGAAAGGCGCAAAGTACGTGGCATTCATCTTGTACACTGAGTTGGCGCACCCGCGTTGTACTGAGCGTTGTGCGCCTCTCACCTGTGTTCAAGGACCAAGTTGTGTGCATGCACTCACGGCTTCCTGTGTCCTTGCCTTGCCTTGCCTTTGACAGGAGTTTGGCATCGTTGATGACGAGGAGGACGGCGAAGGCAAGGCGGGAGAGGACTCGGACGATGACATCCGGCCAGCCAACCAGCCCTCGGCAGCAGCAACAGCAGCAGCAGCTGCAGGAGCCGCCGCAGCCGCTGCAGCCGCCAACACGAATGGCGTGACAGTCGTCCCTGGCCAGGCGCCAGTGTCTGGAACAGCAGCAGCGATGCTGGCAGCAGTGGCAGCGGCGGGTGCAGCGCCGGCCAGCGCAGCAGCAGCAGCAGCATCAGGCGCACCCAAGTTCATGCCGAACCTGCCAGGGCAGCAGTTCCCTGGCCAGGCCGTACCCCAAGCCCCAGCAACCCTGCTGGAAGCAGCCAAAGCAGCAGCAGAGAAGGCAGCGCAGCAAGTCATGGGTGCTGCTGCTGGTGGCGGCGCCGGTGCAGCAGCGACAGCCGGTGGAGGCGGCAGCACAGCGCTCGCAGCCGCACAGGCTGCTGCAATGCGTGCTGCTGCTCTTGCTGCTGCTTTCTCGCAGGGTGGTGGTGCGCCAGGTGCTGCAGCACAGGTGGCAGCAGCAGCGCAGCAGCAGCAGCAGCGCAACACAGGGTTTGAGGCTGAGATGGAGATCAACGATTTCCCTCAGAATGCGCGTGGAAGGTCACCCACAAGGGCTTCCAGGCTGAGATCACTGAGCTGACCGGGGCTGCAGTCACCACCAAGGGCATCTACCTGAAGTCAGGTGCGTGTTCTGTCAAGTTTCGCTGCTGTTGATGACACATGGTTTCAAAGGGGTGCCTATGTACATGGTGCAAAGCGCTTAATGTTGGCATGCGGGCGTCATACATAGATGCACTTGTGAGGGATGGACTGTGTCTGGGCGGCGGCACATGCAGGGCGTCTCACCTATCAGGGTGCAGCTTCATCAGCTTACTGAAATCATCTCTTCCAGCATGCATACTGGTTTTGCGTGTTCCTCACAGCACCATTTGCTCGTCCCTCGCTCGTACACATGTGCCTGCCGGCACTCCACACGCTGGTGCTGACCAAGCTGCATGTGCCGGTGTGCAGGCGAGCCCCCCGAGGGCGAGCGCAAGCTGTTCCTGCTGATCGAGGCGCCCAGTGAGAGCCAGGTGCGACGCGCCAAGCAGGAGATCCGGCGCGTCATCGAGGAGCACGTCGAGAAGGCCATGCGGCGCGACACAGGCGCAGGCGGGCGCTACACCATCATGTGACGGAAGCCGGCTGGGCCGTCCTCCTGTACAGCCGGTGGCACAGCGGCGCCGTGCTCTGGCCTCTGCATTTGCCAGCGGTTTGGGCTGCTGGTGGCAGCAGCGCAGCTCCAGGTGCTTGCTTGGGCAGCTTCAGGCAGAGCTGTACACAGTCGGGGCGCTTGGGCGCAGTATGAAGCGGGCCCAATCAGCTGAGGTGACACCAGGGGGTTTGTTTGTAGTATAGTTAGCACAGGCGATGCTCTTGCCAGCTGCAGCACAAGGCAGCATCTGCAGGTGGCTGTATCCTGACTGCTGCTCTGGATAGCAGCGGCTGGGGCCACAACTGTCGGCCGACAACAGTGTGCAGCAGTGCAGATCATCCGAAATCATAGGCTTGTATGCATGCATACAAGCCTTTTAGTTGCTGGAGGTGCGGGCACAGAGCAGCAGCAGCACTACTCTCGTGGTTGCTGCCTTAGCAGTTGGTGTGGCTTGTGGCTGTACACAGCAGCCACAGCAGGGGCTGCTTCTGGCTGCCAAGGCGCTGCACGATGCTGAAGCCTGGCGCGCTGGCTGCAGAGACCGGTGGGTAACACCTCTTTTCCTCTGCATTGCTGAACAGTGACAGCTGCTGTATTTCAAACAGCTGTTACCAGCAGGGCTGCTGTGGCAGCCATTCCTGACACGTTTGCAGCAGCAAGTGTCCTGTGCCTCTGAGGCTTGTGCATGTGCCTTTGGCATGCGCACTGTGCACCCTGCGCGTGCTGGCAACTGCATGCTCATGCGCTGCACGGCATGCGCTGCACGTGTGTCGCTACACCGCAGGCATGTGTGGCAGGTCATCGTGCGCCTGCAGCGGCGTTGCGGCACTTGTGAAGGCTCCGTCTGCAGGGTCAGCCAGGCTGCAGTGTATGGAGACTCTGTGAGCTTCCATGAGGTTGCGTCAGGTGGCAAGTGGCAGTTTTGCTACAGCAGGCAGCTGCTCAACCATCCACTTGTGTTTGCAATGTGTGTTTCTGGGCAACCCTTGACATCTGCAAGCGTCAAGATGACTGGCTCTGCGATACTGATGTGTGGCCATATGTGGTTGCAAGCAGTGGCTTTTTTTCCAGTGTTTACGTTGTTGTTGCATCACATCCCACCCATGCACTCTAGTTGTTGTGCACAGACGTGTACTCACGATGGATGGATGGATAATGAGCTCATGAGCTTGTTCATTGCTGCTGGCCATGGTGTTGGTGTCAGGTGTTGGTGTCAGCAGCGCTTAGTCAGTGACTAGTAGTAACCTGTATACGTGTGGGAGCTCAAGCATCGTCGTTATTGCCAATGTGTTAATGCGCACCTGGTGTTGAAGCGGACTGCAGACAGGTTCCACCGTTGCCAGCAACGGGCTGCGCTGTGTGATCCGACCTAGCCAATACAGCGTTTGACGAACGCGGCGCACTTGCGGCATCTCTGGCTACTGCTTATCTGATGATGGTGAAGCCTATCAACCTTTAGAATGGGCACCGGTCGGTCAGTGCGTGATCCAGCCGGATGACGTCTGCCTGATTACATGTAACACACTTCGAAACACAGGTTTTCATTGAAATTGACATCTGGCACGGATAGTCAAGCGTCTAGCGAGCTTGCGTGGCTGGTTATATGTTTTGTGCGGGGCGTGTGCAGGTATTCTCGCCGGTGTGCAACCTGTACCGAACAGCAAGAGTACAGTAGCGACTTCGGCGCACATTCGACGGGCAATGTGTAGTGTTTAGTCAACATAAATGTATTTCACACCTTTGTAAGACTGTTTGTAGCATAGCTGCACAGCGGGTGTTGCAGGAGCTCCTCGCCTAGGCAGCATTGTTCACACCCCTCAGCACCATGGAGGAGCTGGTGCCATACCTTGTATCATTTCTCAGCTATAGGGTGGTGTCTACGTGCCTGCTGAGCGTCCCATGCACGCACATCCTAGGCATGTCCCTGCGCAGGCCTCAGGGGCGCTGGGCCTCGCTGCTGTTTCCTTTTACTGGCGGCAACAGGCACATCGTGCTGCAGCTCATGAGCTGGGTGAGGTTATGTTGCACTAACAAGTCTGCATGGTCCTTTTATCAACATCAGCTTTACCTGCTCCTTGATGCCCAGCCAGCGGGCGGTTGCAGATCTTTGGCCCCACTGCAGCAGCTGCATGCACCGTGTTCTGCTTCCGTGATAATATTAACTTGCTGCACTTGCTCCCTCTACAACTCCTGCACTGCACGCGCTTAATGTTTCTGTTGCTTCAGATCCTGTGGGGCTTCTCGCTGCTGATGTTCCTGCCTGTGCTGCTGGCGCTCATGCCTGGCAGCTACGGCATGGCCAAGGACTTGCCCACGGTACCACACACACACGTGGACATGGTGTCTGGAGCAGCAGCAGCAGTCAGCTTCATCGGGGAGCTGCTGATGATCAAGGCAAGCTGCCCGAGAGTGCGCAGAGCTTAGCAGCGCAGCAGGTCGAGAAGGTGATGCAGCACACAGCAACATCTGATGATGCTGTTTGGTGCTGCTGCTCCCGCTGCGGCCGTGGCTGCTTATGCCTGGACTGCTGTTGTGTTGGTTGTTGCAGCAATAGCGGCACACAAGGATGCAGTGCCGCAGTGCATGCAGCACCCGTCCGCTGATTTCCATACCGGTATGTTTGTTGCTGTGTGTGCTTGCTGTAGGCGATCCTTGTGTATGACGAGCGCAGACTGCCTGCAGGAAAGGGCGGGAGCCACGCACAGCTGCACCACGCACTCAAAGTGAGCCCCTGCTTATGTAGGGAGGGCGCTTACATAACCAATTGGTTCGTTGCAATGAAGTGTGAGGTGCAGTGTTGCGACAGCAGGTTGCCGCGATGGAACCAGTGCAAGCAGACGGGCCATCATGCTTTGCCATGTGTGTCGCTCCTGCACTGCATAGTGCAACAGCATGTGTCCAAAGCGTGCTGCTGCGTCTGAGGTGAGCTGTGTGCTGCCACCGCAGCCGCGTCCTGTACTGGCATCCGCGGTGGTGGTGGTGCTGGGGCTGCTGCTGTCGGTGACGGGCTTCCTGCTGCTGATGACACTCGAGTACCTGCCCGACTTGCCTTCAAGGTGCGTGGTGGTCCGCGTGCTGCTGGTGCTGGCTGTGTGCAGTGTCATGTGAGCGCAGAGCGTGCGGTGCAGGCAACGCTGCTTGTGTGCCAGGCCATGCTGTGCTGTCTGCCACATTGGCAATGGCTTGCTTGCTGACCAGCGCGCCAGGTGTCCTGTGTGTCCTGCTGGCTGGGGTGCGCTGAACTGCTCATGTGGCAACTGGCCCCGGAACATCTCTAGCTTCAGCTGTTTTGCCCGCACGTCCTGCCCATCTGTGTGCTGCGCAGGGTGCTGTACTGCTGCCTGTCGCTGTCGTGCTTCCTCATCGCTCGAGCACCACGTACGGCCTGGGAGGGTTCCTGCGCTACGGCGGCAATGGTGGTGGCAGTGGCAGCGATGCCAAGGCAGGCGCGGGCGACGGCATGTGGCAGTTCTTCCAGCCCTTCTCTGGTGCGTTGTGCAGCAGCAGCAGGAGTGAGCATGCACGCTTTGCTTGCGCATTAATGCTCGCGAATCTGCTGTGCGCTGCACACTGCTGCAGTGGTGCACGCAAGCGTGGCACAGCGCCTCACAACTGGGATGACCTGTGGTGCGTACGCAAGTGCGTGTTGTTGTTTCATGGCAGCGGCGCTGATGTGCTGCTTGTGCTGCCACCTGCTCCCTCATCGCGTCCCGCAGGTGGCACAGCGTTTGTGGCCACGCAGGCTGTCAGCTGGTCAATGTTTGCCGCCACGGTGGTGCTGCTGGCGGTGATGATGCAGCAGCTGGTGGCTGGCGTGGCTTACTGCTTCAGGTGCTGGGCGATCGGGGCCGGCACGCTCATGGTGCTGGCGCAAGCGGTGAGCACGGCAGCAGGCCGGGTGCTGGTGGTCGAGATGCGGCTGAGTTGTCGCGCCATGTCGGCTGTGGGACAGTCAATGTGCGCCCCGCCATGACGACACGTCAGGCTGCTGCGCACTGGCATGTAACAGCACTGCAGCGCTGCGTGCGTTGGCAGGCCCTGCTGAGCATGCCCTGCTCAGGTGGCAGTGCGACGACTGTGTGTGCTTTCTGTGTTTACCCCATCTCTGCTGCCTGGTTGCCTGCGTCCGCATCTTTGCTGGACTGCTGCTGCAGATGCTGGGCCTGTCGCTGCTGTTCTTCCGCAGCCCCAAGAGCACCGCGGCGCGCATCATGCGTGCCGCATCCGGCGCACTCACCGCCTCCATCAGCAGCAGCGGCGGCGGCCGCGGCACCCGCCCCAAGCAGGGCTGGCTGGGCGCCAACCTGCCCATCATCCTCATGTACTCGCCGGTGCACTTGTTCTTCTCGCTGTGGGCGCTGAGCTACGTGTTCCTGCCGCTGCATGTGGCGCTGGCCTGCTGGGCGGCCTTCCTGGTGCCTTACTACGGCTTCACGCAGGGCGGGAGCCCCGCACACACAGGTGCTGGGTAGTGGGCATGGCGGGTAGTGCAGTGCTGTGCAGCATTTCTGTGGCATTCCTGATTGAATCCGGCTCCAAAACTGTGCTCGTCAGCTTGGGGTGGTTCGGCAGGCTGGCTAGAACGCACCTCCAGGGCGCCGTTGCAGCTGTGGTTGTGCTGCATGAACAGGAAGTAACTTTGCATGCATCTGCGTCGGGATCATACCAACAGTCCCGGCGGCCTGCACGTGAACTTCCAGGTTGTGTTGCTTACAAGTACTGCCACTGCTGCCGCTGATGCTGCTGCAGGCTGCCGCCAGTGGCCCTGGCTGATGGCGTGGTTTGCAGACAACATTGAGGGCGCCTTGCAGGCCTGGTTTGGCAGCCTGACAGTGGTGTACGACGGCGACGCTGCTGCCGGCGCACTGGCAGCTGCGGGCGCTGACGCCACCGCTCCCAGCACAGCTCCCTCACGGGTGCGCCAGGCGCTGATGTGGGACCGCAGGGCGCCGGCAGCAGGCCTGCAGCAGCTGACCCTGCCTGCGAATGCTCCGGGAACTGCACACTTTCCCCCTGCGACATCCTGCAGGACCAGCCGCACCAGGAGCAGCAGCTGGATGAGGGGAACGCGGACCAGCAGCAACAGCAGAAGCGCTACATTTTTGGCTTCCAGCCGCATGGGCTGTACCCGACCGGGGCCGGCTTCCTGCCCTGGATGCCGTCCTTCAAGCAGCACTTCCCTGGCGTGAACCCTGTGACGCTGACCGCGACCATCATCTTCTTCCCGCCCTTCATCCGCGACATCTGCAGCTGGGCAGGGTTCCGCCAGGTGGGGGCGGTTGCCTTGGCCAGTTCATGTTGCGCTGGTTCCGCACTGGTTGTTCCTGATTTGGGCCGCTGCACGTGCGGCACGACATCGCATCCTGCATCAAACTGCTGTCTGCGTACGCTGCCTATCTTGCAGCATCCGTCAGCTTGTCCTTGCTGTTCTGGCACCGTAAAGCAACAGTTCGTCACACCTGGCTTGCATTGTGCGATATACAGCAAAAACATGCAGCATGAAGTAACAGCCGCCGTGTGCCTGCTGTAGGTGTCCAAGCGCACCTTTTTGGCGGCGCTGGGGGAGCGGGGAGCGGTCATGTTCTGCCCCGGCGGCCAGGCTGAGCTGGTGCACGCCTGGCGCTCCTTCCTGCCCGAGGCGCAGCGCCAGCTGGTGCTGCAGAAGCGGCACAAGGGCTTCTGCAGGTGCGTGGGCATGCCGGGCAGGCAATGTAATGGTTTGTTGGGCGGACGAACTCGTGTCCTGGATGCCAGTTTGTTGCGACTTGCATGAGGGCTTCTGCAGGTGTCAAACAAGGTGACGTGTGCAGCATATTAGTGTTGTATGGTAGGTCAGGCAACACACACCAGGGCTCATGCAGGCCGGCTGTTTCAAGACGCAGCGGTGGGCACACCATTGTCTATCATGCCACTGGCAACCAGGCTGCTGCACTCGCATGTCCCAATCGCCTGGTACAGCAAACCTGTCACATTTCAAGCCCGCTGTGGCTGCCAGCGTTTGCTCGGCACCCTGTGTGGCCAATACACAATGCTTTCTCTGCATGGTCTCGCCCACTGCCGTGGCCGCTCTGCCCTGCAACAACTCTGCAACCTGGGCATTCCCAAACCGCAGGATCGCCATCGAGCAGCAGGCTGCGCTGGTGCCGGTGCTGGCGCTGGGCGAGAGCCTGCAGCTGCGCAACGCCGTCAACCTGCCCTCCCTGCAGCAGTACACCTACCGCAAGCTGGGCTTCCCCGTGCCGTTCTTCCTGCACGGCCGGTGGGGCCTCAGCCCCTTCCCACGCAAGGTGCCGCTGGTGTACGTGATCGGCAAGCCGCTGGTGCCGCCTGTGCTTGCGGCTGGGCAGCCGGTGGACGCTGCTGCCGTGGATGCGCTGCACGGCCAGTACTACGGTGCGCTGGAGGACCTGTACGCGCGCTACAGGCACCTGCACCCTTCCTTCAAGGGGGCCGAGCTGGTGATGACCGAGCAGTGAGGGCAGCAGCAGCGTGTTGAAGCTCAGCTGGACGGCTGTTGGGCAGGGGCTTTGCCAGCCTGTGCGTGGCTTTTTCCCTGCATGACGGGGGCCCATGGGTGCCTGTGCTAGAGCGCTGTGTCACTGGAGCTTGGTGGCTTGTTTGGTGCAGTGTCCGTGCTGGCGGGTGGATGCTTGTGCTGGGTCCGAGTATAATTGTTGCAGGTGTGCTGCAGGATTTGGGGGGGTGGGGGTTGATGAGTTGTCCGTGGTGCAGCCGAGCTGTGCTGCTTTGGTTCAGGTTTCGGCGGGCTAGAGTGCTGCATTTGGCACAGGTGTGTACACGCGATGTGCTCCGTGTGTGCACTCGCCATGTCACGAGGTGCTTGCCCAAGTCCGCATTGGCTGGCCACTGCATCTGCAAGATGCTGCTCTGTGAAGCAGCAGCAGCGAATGCGTTTGGCATATGTGTGTGGCATGTAGCGTGTCTTGGTCTAGCAGGCCGTCGCTGCAGTGTTTACCTGGTTGCCCTGGCGTCAACCTGCTTGCAACTGCTCTGACATTGGGGCGCCCGGTAAACCACCCGTGTGCAGCGTCTGGTGCCTGTGCACGTGGCTGCTCAAGGTTGGGTGCCACGTGCGCTCACAAGTAAGCTTTGAGGCTGGCGAATGCATTGTACAGCATCAGCTGCATGCGTGCGGGGCCACCTGCCTAGCTTAGCTGCTCCTCAGTGTTGATTGCGTGTTTTGCAGCTTGCTGCAGCTTTGTAGCAGAAGCGGCTGCCGCCCCTGCAGAAAGTGCAGGTGTGTGTTTTGTACTTGAGTGTGCGTGTGATGGTGTGTTGGTTTTCTTTGTGTGCAAGCATTGTTTGGCTGGCCTGCAGCAGATGCAGGCGTATGAGCAGGGTGTCAGGGGTGTTTCTGTTCGAGGCGGTTATTGTGTTCAGCGTGCAGCTGCAGTGCCTGCAGTACTGCTGGCAGGCATGGTTCAGCAGCAGGTGCTGCATGAAGGGTGCAGCACTCTGTGATGTATTTGTGTGTGCTATGGTACTGTGAGCGTGTTTGTGCTGTGAGATGAGAAGTGTTGTTGCTGCTGCCCTGCCAGAAGGGACGCGCTTGAGCAAGGGGTGGTGGGTGCCTGCATGTAGCCACACGCTGAAGCAATGGGTGGTGATGGTGCTGGTCACAGCATAGAAAGATCGTGCAGGAACAGACGCAGCAGCAGCAGCAGCACAGTGGCAGCAGCACAGGAACAAAAGCAGTGGCTTGTTGCTGAATTTCAGACAACTTTGGCTGGCAGCAAGCTGTTCTGCCTGCCCCGGTGGTGTTTGAGCTGTGGCTGAAATGGGCGCCTCTGTCGGCAGCCAGCCAGCAGCCAGCTAGCAGCACAACAGCAGCGGCCAGGTGTGACCCCAGGCCGTGCTGCTGCAACGCAGCGTGCTGCATAAAGAGATGCGCACACAGCTGTCCTGGGCTGTTGCTTGCATGTCAGTACCTGTGCACGCGTTGCACAGTAGTGTGGCAATGCCCACAGAAGTGGGACACTGTCCGTGGCTGTGTCGTAGTATCGTTGCTGTTATGCGCACCCGAATGTCCAAGGGATGCCCTGCTTCATGTGGTAGCTGCAGATAGTGTGTTAGTCTGCCGACTCAAAAGAGGCAGTTCAACACATGCAACAGCGTGGCTGTCTGCCACTGCAGTCTGCAGTCAAACTGTGTGGGGCCTGGTTCGTGAATCCTTCGGCGTGGCCATGCACAGGGTGCAGGTGGATGCATGTCTCATTCGGCTTTGCTATAACCATGGCGCCTGCTGCAGGCATATCACCAATCTTTGGCGTCCTTACTGGCAGACTTTGATGGAGGTGTCGCTTATATGTCTGGTGTGCACACTGATGTGTGTCTGCTTGTGCTGTTTGTCCGCTTACGCCTGCACTCGTACTGTACATCTACTGTGATAGTACTGCGGTGCACAGCAACCCCAGTGTTGTTGCTGATGCACTGTGACGTTACATACGATGCATAAACAGTCACCAAGTTATTGTATGGTGTGTGTTCTTGCTTTGTTTGTCTTTTTGTGTTTGTATACTTTATTGTGTGTTGTCCATCGTGGTGGTGTGCATATGTATTAGGCGCTACAGATATGTCAGTATATTTGGTGTTCTGGACTGTTCCATGCGTCCTACCTGCTTCCCAGCTGTGCCCTTGCGCATTCTGCCGACACTGTTGGCAACATCTGTGCCTGCCACAGCCCTTGGGGCATTTAGATACTTGCATTTCTACAGCACATGAAGCTCTGCAAGGAGCAGCAGTGCTATTCAAAGGGCCTGGTCAGCATGTTCCACCTTGCCTTACGTGCATCTACTGCGTGAGTTTCTCGTGGCAGATTTTCAGCACAGAGTCGCATCATGGCCGCACCTTCCAAGGGGCTGCCCAATTTTAAAGGATCATCACGCACCATGGCATGTGACAGGGGCGCAGCCCTGTGCTGCGTCAACAAGCCATGTAGGACTGGCGCTGTGTATGGCTTTTGCGGCACATGTGCTGCTCAGCTCAACACATTTTTGAATCATAGATGATGGTCACACATGTGACATTGGTGTGAATGGACTCGCCCCTGTGCGATGCCCGCTGAATATTATGGTTGACCGCCACTGGCAGTGTCAGCTGATGCAGATGCGCCCCCGCCCGGGTTCAACGGCGCTGCAGAGGCTTTTGCATGGCGCGGCTGGCAATAGATGTGTGTACATGTGCGTATCTGACTCGGATTTGCTCAGGTTGCGTTTTGAAGTTGGTGTGCTGGGTGGCCAGTTAATGACGCCATGAGCCTTGTTTGGCTCCTTAGTGGGTGGGCCTGTGGCCCTACTTTGGTATTGGTATTTGGCAATCACCCTCAGGAGTTTGCGCCAGCCATCTATAGGCCAACAGCCACGTGGCTGTTGTGCACAAGCTTTCGTTGGCATACGGCTGTTTGAAGAGGGTTGAGCTTGCCTCACCAAGATATGGCTGCCAGCACAAGTTGTGATACTGCCTTTGTTGCACGGGTGGCCCAGATGCCATCATCAAAAGTTTTGCATGGGCCGCGCATTCTGGTATTAAATCAATTGCTTCATGAAGATTCCTCATCATAATATTACCCATTCAAGCCGTAGCATCAACGCCATTGCTTCATGAAGGGTGTGTCGCTGCCTCATGCATGAGGCTTACTGGGTCCTGACCTAGGGGTGCTAGTTTCACACTACTTATGGCATGTACGACTGCCAACGATGCGACTTGAACTGACTTGATGACGGGGCCTCTGATCAGCAGGTCACATGCATGTTACGCATATGCTGGCACAGCTAAAACCCTTGCCATCCATACTACCTGTTTGGATCCCTTTGTGCTAGGGCCAATACCTGGGCACCAGAGTCCATAACAACCCTTTACATCACAATCACCCTGCTGGCAGCAGTAAAGGCAGCCACCGCCAGCAGCTGGATCTCCCACAAGCACCTTGTGCTGCTGCAGGCACTGCCGCTCTTGCTGCACACAAACCTGTTGCTTCTGCTGCTGCTCTGCATGCAAGGCTGCTACTGCTGTTGCTGCATGCGCTGCAGCTCCTGCTCCACATGTGAGATGTCTATGGGTGCATGCACCTGCAGTACACTAGCAGCATCACATCCACGCACAGTAAGTCAAAGATCATGACAACAGCCTGCTGCAGGCAGCCCGCACCACAGCTACCAAATAGTACTATTAAAAAAGTCTACTACCAAAAAAGAGACATGGTTTTACACAACTTTCTGGCTTCAGATGCTTTCAGCCATACTCTATGATGCACAAGGCAGCCCTAACCAGGACCAGTAAGGGCAAGCATGTTGGTCATGCGTGTCTTGGTGATGTACTAACTGCCCAGTCGCCTGCAAGGCTGCTGCCTTGCTGTTGCTGGGTGATGCTGTGACACCATCCAGGTGTAGCTTCGTGCAGATTTCCGTCACATCCCAGAACAAGTTGCTGCGAGAGCAGCGGCTGGGGCTAATGTTTGTTTGATGGCTCCCACCTTGTCTGCTAGGGCCAGGAAGTCTATGCATCGCATGTGCCAGTCGCTGGATGCAGGGACGAGGTCGTGATTCCAGACAGTCATCTGCTGGAAGCTGTGCAGGGCCTGCCAGCTGCGCTGCTGCGTGTCGGAGCTGCTGCTGCTGCCGCCCTGCTTGGCGCCTCCGCAAGGCTTCAGCAGCAAGCCTTGGTACCCCTCCGGCAGCTGCTGGGGTGTGCCTGCAGGACAGGAACAGCAGGATGCTGCCCTTGTTTGTGCGCAAGCGCTGGTGACTTTGGCATGGACAAAAGGGACATGCAAGCCGCACATCACAGTACCTGAGTGTTCACATGCAATACAGCCACTGTACGACCTACCTTTCAATCGCCTGCCCCTGAAGTGTGCTGCAAAGTGGGTGCTGCTGCTGCTGTCACTGCTGCCTTGTGCTGAACCTACGTTCGCACAATGGCGTAGTGTATTTCAGCAGAAGTTTCAATAATCAACTTGTTGTCCCTCACATTCTGGTTGCACGTCCACACCTTGCTCCTGAGTTGGTGCAAAGTACTCTGCTGCATTGCATGGTCCATCATGGGCGATGCCAAACGGCATCCAGTTCACGCTCTCAGACACTGAAAGAGGTTGATCCAAGCGAATAGTTGCCTCCATAACGGCTGTTCAACGCACACCAAGGAACAGAGCTGAAGGACGAATTTGAATTTTATCTTGCCCGCTGAGCAACGCTGTGTTTGACAACAGAGATGCCTTCAAGGTACAGTCTCTAGAAACCTATACAGAGTCATATTTTGAGGAGGGATTGGGTAGGCTGCTTGTTCGTCAGGATGGTGTCATTTAGGTGTTCAAGTGCCGTGTCGTTACTCGCGCTTGGGTGCAAAATTGAAAGTAGCAGCTCAGCTGGCCAGTGGCTCGAAGTAGATCAGGAAGCAGCAGAAGCATCGATGCATGGCAAGTGCGACCTGTTTAATTCGACGCTAGGTGGCAGTTTGCAACTGAGATGTGGCAGGTGCCTTCTTGTCACTTCCAGTGGATTATGCCACAAGTGAATGCATGCAGTGCTGTGTCCTCATTGAAGAGTGACAGATGCGAGCTGTGATATGCTACGCCACTACCAGCAGCTGCATGCACTCTGCGCAGAGTATGACCCCAGCACAACAGAGCACAGGAGCCTTGTGCTATTACATTGTTCCCAAACAGGCGCTGTGAGAATGTGCACATGGTCCATTATAATCTGCGTTGACGACTTCCTGCTGCAGTGCCGCCCAGCAGACAACAAGGTGTTGGGGATTGACGCGGCACAACATGCAGGACACTGCACCCCATGCCTGGTAGTGCGAGTGAAGAAACTCTTCATAGCCCCAGCCTCTCCAAAAACGCGTGATTGGCAGGACAACTGCAACTGAGACAGCCAGTGGGTACGCCGCAGCAACCGTGCAAACACTACTAGTGGGTCATACGGTATGTACAAATGCTTTGCTCTTTATATACCATCCTGCGCTTCCTGCCAGTGATAAGCAGCAGCACCCTAAACCCAACTATTGAACAGCAAAACAGAGACATGCGGCCTCCCTCATGCAAAGCTGCAGCTGCATTGGCATCTGTAAGCAATGCTGGCTCTACTTGCCAGTAGCTACAAGCCCCACATTTCACAGCTCCCACCAGCTTGCTCAGCATGCACTGGCTGTGCCAGCCCTGACAAGCTGTTCCCTGCTTGCTGCAATGTGGCACTGCAGCTCATCATGCCTCACTCCGCCACAACAGTAGTACATCCACACCCAGAGCTGGTCACTGTGCCCCCAACACGCGTGTTGCTGTTGACGTCACTGTCAGCGCACAATTGACTCCTGCATGGTGAGCTGTGCCAGGGTTCCTCTGATCCTGCTGCTGCACCTTCTGCAAGCCGACGGGCTGCGCACGCTGACTGGCTGTGCTGACTGCTGTCACAGACGTGGCGCTGTGCGTGAACGCCGCTGCACTCCTGCAAGCCAGCCACCGATAACAACTGCCAGCTGACTTGTGCCGACAATTTGTGCCGTGCCAGGGTAAAGTCAACTTTATCTGCTCCTGCTCCTTGTGTATCATGCGAGCCAACATAGCTGAGCACACTTGCGGGCTGCACCAACTCTCAGCTGCACCAAATGCTGCTGGCATGACGAGTTGAGTGGGTGTGCGTATCTGCTCCTGTCTCCTGCAAGCGAAACACAAGCATGTGCACATGTGGTTGACAATACAACTCAAAGAGCGTTCTCGAATCGATAGAAAGAGCTAGGGCAGGCAGCATAGACCAATCGCCCGCGTTAGGCTCCAATGCGCAAGGACAGCTCCAACGGCGCAGTGTGGCACGCCGGCGCGTTGCGTTGTGTGGCAACAGCGCGGCCTGTTCCTGCAAGCGCTGCGTGCAGCAGCACGCTGACAGGTGATCAGCGTAACTGCAAGTGCCCACCTCGCTGTGCCAGCTGCCCGCCACATCGCCCACTTGCTGCTGCCTAACACACACCAAGTCTGCTGAATGCTGCAGCCAGACCATACGACAGGAGTCTTTGTTCTGCTGCCGCTGCATGTGCTGTATCTGCACCTGCTGCTGAATCACTGCCATGCAGCTGCGCTGTCGAGCCAGCCTCATCCACCTTGCCCAGATTTCCTTCTCGCCTGCTTACCTCACCCTGCCACATGCAAGTGCTCCACGCTGCTGCTGCGCCGCATCACATCTTCAACTTGCGGCGCCGAATCACCCATTTGAGTCGCTCCGAGATCTGCACCCCCACGCGTTTGTTATGCGCTGCCCTGTTGCGCGCGAACTTCTCCTCTGCTGATGTCTTCCTGTACTCCCTGCTGCGGCACTCTTCCACCATGCCGGCCTCCTTGAAGTGTGTGTTGAGTTTTTGCAATGCCCTATCTACGTTGTTGCGCTGCACGTCGATGACCACTGCCATGCTGCGTGTGTGCTGCACGTGGTGCGGCAGCTGAGGCAGCTGCTGCTGTGGCGCGCAGGCGCAGCTGGGTGCTTGCAGCAGGCGCCGAGCAGCTAACACTAGCTGCTGAGCTGCTTGTCGTTGCATGGTTGCTGCTGTTGCTGTGGTGTGCAGCCTTTGTTGCCTCCTGCTGCTGCTGCTGCTGCTGCTGCTGCTGCTACTATTGCTGCTGCTGCTGCTGCTGCTGCTGCTGCTGCTGGGTCTTGCCAATGCAGGCTCCTGCCCGACGCCACTGAAACAAGACGCACTGCGTTGGTTCTTGGTTGTGCACAGCGTGCAAATTATCACAGGCCGTGGGAGAGGTGTTTGAGAAGCGGGAGAAGTGAGCGGTCACAGCTATGAGCTGTAGGTGCGGAAACAAAGCTGTTTGGACACAAGGTCAGTGCTATTATTGTTGTGCAAGGGCTGCTGTAGGTCAGCCAGATCGCAAGACAGCAACTGCAGCCCACCCTGGTTACACCCCTGTCACAACTGTCACACGAACATTGTTTGGTGGTGTACTAGGGCTTATCCAGGTTAACGGTGGTTTGGTGATCTACGGTGCCCTCACACATTCAATGTGCCTAGGTTACCCGCTGCATTCACCACCTTTTACTGTGGGCTTTCTCCATCATTAGTATTGGTGTTGAGGTGAATTACACGCGCTGAAACCATTTAAATTATGTCAGACTCCGACTGCGAGGACATCGCGCCTTCGCAGCCAGCAGATGACAATGCCAACCTGCCAGCACTGTTCTGGGAGACCATGCCCGACAATCCTGAGGACCATCCTGACTACATAGCACTCAAGGCATTAGAGGAGGAGTCGACGCCGGAGGAGCGTGCTGAGAACTTTAAGGTCAGCCTGGCTGATGCATGTGTAGTGCCATCTGGCAGTAGCGGCAGCAGCAGCAGCAGCAGCAACTGCAGCTGCCGCGGCTTCAGCGCTCAGCACGCTGCGAGAGTTGCTCAAGGAGAAAGTATGATGTGTGCGTGGAACACGCTCATGTGCTTGTGCTTCTGGCCTGGTCACACCCAGCGCTGCAGGCTGCTGCAATCTGCTGACTCTGTTGAAGTTGTGTGCTGAGCATCAACCACATCAGCGTGAGCAGCAAAAGCAACAGCAGCAGCAGCAGCAGCAGAAGCACCCTTACAAGCAGCAGAACAAGACATGCCACTTACTCGGTAATCGTGCTGCCAGGGTACAGTATTTTCAAGTGTAGCGCCGACAGGTTGACTGGCTTACACGTGCCAGACTACAAATGTGTTGCTATGGTGTTGCATACATGGTGAATGACTGCAGCAACTATGTATGATGATTTTGCATTACTGTGAACGCAGTACTGGCAGTGGGATTAGCAGTCACCAACATTTCAGACCAGCAGATGCGTGCGTGCAACCAGGCAGTACCAATCTTCCAATGCGCAAATGCATACTTACATCAAGCCCTACCTCTCAGGTGAGCATGCCAAGACCTGCGCAATCTGCTGCGGCTGCCACTGCTGCAGACGCAAGGCAACAACAAGCTGCGCATAGGCCTCAAGTCAAAAAACCGGCTGCTGCTGCGCGAGGCAGTGGACATGTACGACAAGGGGCTGGGCCTCAAGTGCAGCGACACGCAGGTGGGGAGCTTGATGTAGTTTTGGACTTTGTGTGCTGCAGCAGCAGCAGCCTTGTGTGTGTATGAGGCTGCTGCATGGCAAGGCCGTGGCAACACAGTGCAGCGACACACCTGTCAGGACCCCTGGCGGTTTTGAGCTGTGCTGCAGCAGCAGCTTGCCTTGAGGAACATGACTTACAAATTGCCCAAATCTCAGGTGCAAGTCAACAGTCCACACAGTGAGCAGCAGCAGCAGCAGCAGCAGCAGCAGCAGCAGCAGCAGCGCAGCAGCACGGGGGGTAGGTTTGGCAGAACTGCGCTCTGCCAGGCCACCTCCATTCACAACCGCAATTGCACCGTCGGCGAAGCATCGTGTACCAGCTGCCGGGCTCTGCACTGACAACGGCTGCCAATCGCCTGTTGAATGCTGACTCCTGTTGAGCTGTCTGCAGTCTGCTCACCACAATCAGAGTGTTGTAGTTGCCACCTGGCATGTTGTCTGATCACACATGCACGATCATCTGCATACTCTGTGCATATCTTTGTACACATGTTTACCTGTGCCAGCCTGTGCTGTGCGCTGCCGCAGGTGAACCTTGCACTGTACAACAACAGGGCACACGTCAACTCGCTGCTGGGTGAGAGTATTGTGCATAGCCAGCGGCATATGAAGAGAAGGAGCTGTTGTTTAGCAGCAGAAGCAGAAGCAGCTGCACCGGCAGCAGAGCCGCGGCTGGCAGCAGCAGCAGCAGCACAGGTGGCAGCGGCAGCAGCGGCAGCAGCACCGAAAGCATGGCTGGGTGAGAGCGCCGCACAGCTGGTAGCATGCATTGCGCGCGTTTGTGCATGCACAGAACATGCAGAAATGCAGGCAGCAGAGCGGCGGCCGCAATAACTCCACTGTTGTTGTATGTACATATACAAGCAAGGTTGCACAGGGCGGACCAAGGAAGCTATTGCTGGACTTCAAGCAGCAGCAGCAGCGCAGGGCAGTGGATGACAGCAGTGCCAACAGCAGTGGCAGTGGTACTCTAGCTGCAGACCACACAGCTACAGCCTCCTGTCACCCACAGCCAATGCCTTGTGCAACTTGATGTGCAACACACGCTGCCTCCCCAGCTGCTGTATGCCACCAAGCTGTGCCCCCCTGCCTGCCTACCATCGCCCTTTGCTTGCAGGAAACTGGCGCAGCGCTTTGCAGGACAGCCAGTCAGCCATGCAGCTCGACCCGGCCAGCATCAAGGCGGCGTTCAGGGCGGCACGCGCTGCCCTGAAGCTGGGCGAATGGGATGTGTGCGCGCAGCTGCTGCAGCTGGGGCTGAGCCTGGAGCCTGGCGCACAGGAGCTGCAGCAGATCCAGCAGGTGAATGAGAAATGTAGCTCAGCTGCTGTGCTGTCTGGAAAACTTTTTTGTGAAAAGTTTCGGCAGCAACCGGCCCGCACTCAGGCACGAAGGGCCGGGGTTTTCCAGAGCCCTGGCTGTTTCCAGCACATGGTTGTGGGGTGCAGCTGGGGTGGCTGAGCATCACCGTCCCTGATGGTGGTGGTTGGATGCTGTTAATCTTGGAACCAGTGGAGCCAGGTCGCCACACCCTGCTGACTTGCGCTCGTCCTGGTGAGCAGCCTGCGCCGACAAGCGACTCGTGATGTAGCGTCTTCGGGAGGCTCAGCCAACAAAATGTTATTCAGCACTCTGTTTGCTCGTGTTGCATGCACCAACATCTGCAAGCAAGCAGCATGCGCCTGCAGCTGTTGCTGCTGCTTTCGAGAGACTATGTAACACTTGTCATAACATCAGTGGTGACTCATCATCACCCTGCAGGAGCTGGCAGCCTCCCGCAAGCAGCATGAGGACCAGCAGGCAGCGCAAGCAGCAGCGTACGAAGCAGCCCTCGCGCCAGCGCGCAGGCTCGCAGCAGCGCTGGTGCTCAAGGGCTACCGCTGCACCCTGCCTGAGGTGCACGTGGGGGCCAAGAAGCCGTACGTCGACAGCGACGGGGCCATGCACTGGCCGGTGATGCTGGTGTTCCCGGAGACTGGGCAGCAGGACGTGATTGAGGACTGGCATGAACATGACCTTGTGGCGGAGCACCTGGATGTGGTGAGCACAGTGCCTGGTGCTGGTGTGGTGGCGGTGGCGGTGCCACCACTGGCCACTGGCCGCTGGCGGCCAGTGGCGGTGTGGGGAGGCGGATCATGAGCTGGTATGTGTGTGTGTGGGGGGGGGTGGCTGCAGTTGACCTCCTTGGAGCCTGGCATGAAGACGGCCTGCTGGCAGACACCTACTGCTGCTGAGTGCGTAGAAAGGCAGGCGTAAGCTTACCTGATCTGGCTGCTCACCTTCCTGCTTCTGTCCCCCCCTTGCTGCTGCCAACGTCGCCACTGCTGCTGCCGGCGTTGCCACTGCTGCTGCTGCTGCTGCTGCTGCTGCAGATGTTTGGTCCTGACATGCCTCCTCTGGAGTGGGACGCTGACCAGGAGTACAGCAGGCAGCGCGTGCAGCTCTACTACCTCAGCAACGCGGGGCAGCCCCTGAAGCAGGTGTGCAACGCAGCGGCCTTGCCGCGCTTGAACATGCTGTGCGGTCCTGCCATGCACAGGTTGGCCCTACCAGCAGAGCTGGTGCAGAAGACGAGGCTGTCAGCAGAGCTGGTGCATGTCTGCACGCCCCTCAGCTGTTGCCACACCACTTGCTGCCTCTTTACGCTGCCTGCACGCACACATGTTGCCTGCCCATGTTTCATGGCTTTCGCCTGTGTATAGCAATGTCATACATCATTTTTTGTTGTTGTCATGTGACCCCCCTGACAATCACGCCACCGCAGAACCAGTTGGTGGATGCGCTGCACGGGCAGTGGCCCGACCCGGACCCCCAGGCGGGCCCCAAACGCTACGGCGAGGGGGCCAGCCACTGGGTGGCCGTGGACGAGGCCCTCAGCCTGAGGCAGGTGCTGCTGCAGCCGGGCCATGTGGTGCCGGGCGTGCCGCTGTTCTGGGTGCTGGCACGGGACACAGATTACCAGGCGCGGTTCTTGGCGGAGGAGCTGCGGCGGTTTTAGGTGGGGTTAGCGGTTCTATCAGGCGGTTGGCGGGCCGGGGCTTTCAAGGGCGGAGCCACTGAGCAGTTGCTGAGTTGTATCGTTGGAGCTGAAATGGGGTGAGGGGGTGCATCCTTGGTGGTGCACTGCATGCGCCAGCGTTGTGTGTTTGCTGGTAGCGCCGTGTGTCAATGCCCAGCCAGCTCCCTCAGCATGCTGACACTGCGCAGTGTCACTATGTATGTCATAGTACATCCAGCAGCTACTGCGCGGCTACAAGGAGTGGTGTACCACCTGCCCTCTTGCCCCGCTGACTTGGGGGCATGCTGCTAAGTGTTGCCCAGCAGCGCAGCGTGTGAGCATTGATGGCCAGGCAGCCCTGCCGCCATCGTATAACCTATATGGCCGTGATACCTGCATGCAGCTGCCCGCGGCAGTTGGGTTCGGTGTGGTCGTGCCGAGGCTTGTTTTGTGGCTGCAGCAACTCGTGGTTGTGCTCACTGGTATGGGCAGAGAGGTCCCTGGCACACGTCGACCAACATGGCAATAGCTGTTGTATGTTACTGCAGCAGAGTAATCATCTGCTACGGGTTGTGATTGCAGGACTATCCATGTTTAAACATTTGTATGCCAAATGTGTTGTTGCCGCACACCAAGGGCACAAAAGGTTCCCACACAGCCCGACCCATGCTACAACACACACATCGATGTGTGCGGCTATCCGCTGGGTTTGAGTGCTGCCGCTTGTACCAAATACCAAACAGCAAAGTAGGGCCACCGGCCCACCCCATATACGGGGAGGCGTAAGGAGCTAAACAAGGCTCATGGGGTCAAAAACATCGAGAAAAGTCAGCACAGCCCAAGGGATGAAGGGAGGCAGAGCCAGCACAACACAAGCAGCAAATATCATACTGTATCATTGATATCCTGCAATCACAAACTGAGATGTTGCAGCAGCCTAGGTGGCAAACTGAGATGTTGCAGCAGGCCAGGTGGCAAGACCAACACCGTTGCAAGCAAAGGTGGGGGGCCAAGTTCAGCGCATGCATCAAACACTTTCGCAAGAACAAGGCAAGGCGACTGCTGTGACAGCAATCCTATGCCACCACACATGTGATTCACGCTTGATAGGGCCACAACAAGTGCCAGCGCAAAACTGATTCAAGGTACATGCTTGGGTCCCGTAACCACCATCGTTATGCACGTGCCGCCAACCATTGGCTGGCCAGTGTGTTGTGGCTTCCAGGCTAGAACTGCTTGACGAACGAAACAGAACGGATTGCTGGTGCCTCACAACACAGGCGGCAACTATCATATTGTACCATTGACATCTAGCAATCACAGACTAGGACGTTGCGGCAGCCTAGGTGGCAAGACCAACACCGCTACAAGCAAGGTGGGGGCCCAAGGTCAGTGCACGCATCATCATCATCATCATCATCATCAATCATCATCATCATCATCATCATCATCATCATCATCATCATCATCATCATCATCATCATCATCATCATCATCATCATCATCATCATCATCATCATCATCATCATCATCATCATCATCATCATCATCATCATCATCATCATCATCATCATCATCATCATCATCATCATCATCATCATCATCATCATCATCATCATCATCATCATCATCATCATCATCATCATCATCATCATCATCATCATCCATCATCATCATCATCATCATCATCATCATCATCATCATCATCATCATCATCATCATCATCATCATCATCATCATCATCATCATCATCATCATCATCATCATCATCATCATCATCATCATCATCATCATCATCATCATCATCATCATCATCATCATCATCATCATCATCATCATCATCATCATCATCATCATCATCATCATCATCATCATCATCATCATCATCATCATCATCATCATCATCATCATCATCATCATCCATCATATTACCCATTCAAGCCATAGCATCCGCGCCATCGGCCCCGCGCCCCACCGGGGCAGAAAGAGGAGGGAGCACTGCTCCAGAATGTTTGCATGCATTGCAGTGCACGCATCAAACACTTTCGCAACCAATGTACATGCCTGGGTTCCGCAACCACCATCGCTATGCACGTGCCGCCAGCCATTGGCTAGCCAGTGTGTTGTGGCTTCCAGGCTGGAACTGCTTGACGAACGAAACGGAACGGATTGTTGGTGCCTCCCGGAGGCCTGGAAAAGCTGTCTCATGTACAACTGCTTTTAACATCATAAAGGGGGTGGTCACCACCACCAGCAATGGGCATGCGAGTCCATCTGCCAGACATTTCAAACGCGTAACCTCACAAGCAGTCCCTGTTATGTTGTCGCACCTAGCCTCGCCATCGGCCGTGCTGCTACAGCTGTTACTGCTGCTCTCGCCGCTGTTGTCGCTGTAGATGCTGCATGACGATCATGTAGCGGCGATTATCAACAAGGCTCTTGAAGAGTCTTTGAAAGACATCCGAGTAAGAACCAAGAAACTGTCAGTGGGCTAAGCCTGCTGCCATCTGCGTTTAACTCTGCTGGGCACTGCTGTGGGGCTCCAGCCTGCCAGCCAGCCTTCGGGCCAAACCGCCTGCATTGAAAACTCAATACATATCCAAACCAACCAGCGGCCAATGCAGCGGCGAAGAGCGCGTAGCAGGGCAGCAGTGGGCTTTGCCGGCTGCCTTCTATCATCATCATCATCATCATCATCATCATCATCATCATCATCATCATCATCATCATCATCATCATCATCATCATCAAATTACCCATTCAAGCCATAGCATCAACGCCATCGGCCCCGCGCCCCACCGGGGCGGAAAGAGGAGGGAGCACTGCTCGAAAATGTTTGCATGCATTACGCACATCCCAAGCCTTGACAAGAAAAGCAGCAATACACGGTGACACCATTCGACATCCTCCAGAACTACCCCAAATATCATCAGATACAAAACGCAACACCTTGATGGACGAATCAGCCATGGACAAAACGCTGCGCAACTTTTCAGCGCAACCAGGCATAGATCTGATCTCGGCAAACATACTATCCCTCTGAGCAGCAGTAGCAGGGCAATCAAACATCAAGTGTGACAAAGACTCAACTTCTGCACCACAACAAGGACATCCTGAAGTGGAGTTAGCTCTGCGACCCCCAAACTGACTAGTGCGCTCATGTACACACAGACAACCCATACGAACATGCAACAGCAATTCAAAACCACGTGGTATTGCCACTGAACGCAAGTAGGGCTGCCTTCTATCATTGTCTTCGGCTGCCCCGTGCACGCTGCCGGCCGAGGAGATCGACCACTAAACAGAATCCAAGTGCTAGTGTGTGCGCTGCAAATGCCAACCGAGTCCCTCAGCCAGAAGCACGCTAGCGCCCACGCGCCTCGCGGCAATCGTCTTTGCTTGTACAATTACATCGTATGTTGTCTTGTCTGTACAATTAAATCCAATCGTATGTTGTCTGTAAAATTGAATCCTTGTGACATACGCTGGGCATGGCTGCTGTAGCAGGGCCAATGGACAGCTCGTCAGCGCAGGGATGCAACACACACACGAATGGTCAATTTCGTATACCTGCAGCATCATCATCATCATCATATTACCCATTCAAGCCATAGCATCAGCGCCACATACCTGCAGCATATCATATGGGCACAATCCCAATATGGGCTTCTGGCAAGCTGCGCACTGTACATCTGCCAAATTATGCAGCTTGGCGATGCCCTTTTAGTTTTTGCAAGCTCGTTGGGGATTTGATTTGGTGTGGCCTCAAAGTGTTCAGAACCGGTGTCTGCAGCAGGCTTGAAGCCTTGATCTCCCGATTTCAAGAATACATGCCTACCTGTACTGTGCAAGCAGTGGTTCAGTGACATCCACTGCAACAAATACAGGATCCTACAACCGCACTACAACAACAGCCTTGTTGTAGCCCTGTTGTAGCCTTGTTGTAGCCCTGTTGTGCAACAGGTTGTAGACGTGTTGTAGCCTGTGTGTTGTAATTTTTTGTAGTAAAGTGGGAATTGTAGTGCGGTTGTAACTACACAGTTGTAGTGTAGTTGTAGTGTGGTTGTAGTTGTCAATCACCAGCTACAAAAATGGTTGTAGTTGTGAGGTTGTAGACAGGTTGTAGCCTGTGTGTTGTAATTTTTTGTAGTAAAGTGGGAATTGTAGTGCGGTTGTAACAGCCCAGTTGTAGTGTAGTTGTAGTCAAGTACCAGCTACAAAAATGGTTGTAGTTATGAGTGCTGTGCCTTGTATAGCCCATACATGCTGCCATAACCTTGCACAGTCTGTCAGCAACAACAACAACAAGTGCATACAACCACAATGCTGCAGGACTGCAGCACACCATAATGAGCCGCTGCCAAACCAAGATGTCTCGGCCGTGCGTGCAGTTATGAAAGGCGTCTGAATAGCCTGATATAAATACTGAATTACTCCCAACATGCTGACATGCAACCCAGCCAAGTCACCAAGGACCAACAGCACCTGCTCACTCCCAGATTGGCAGCATGCATGCTTGCACACAACCATGCCACGCCACACATGACCACTTCATCGGCTCCATCACACATCCCTGCACATTATAATCAGTGTACTTCGGGTTTGGCCGGGTCTCCCTGCTGCTCAGTCGCGGAGCACCTGGCTGCTCTGGCAGCGTTGGAGGGGCCACCACACGTGCCCGCTTGGCAGTTGCCTTCTGCTTCTTCTTCTGCTGCTGCCTCTTCGTTGGTCCACAGCCACCTGCTGCTGCTGCCTGCCCTGCAGCGCGCATGGATGTGAGCGCACCAGCTGCTTCTACCTCGTCATCCTCGTCATCGTCATCGCTGAAGTCATCGTCATCTGTGTCCTCATCAGCCTGGTAATGCAGGGTCAGTGAGCAGGCAGGACAATAGAATATGCTCAAGACATTGTGTGCCTGCACACTGCGTGCTCTGTTGTTCCTCTGAGGTTTTGCCATGGATGATGCCACAGCTGCAGATACTGCATGTGCTGCTGCTGCAGTGCGGCCGCAGGATCTGCCATGGGCATATACAAAAGATATGTGGGCACCATGAATGCAAGCTGCAATAAAGGGAAATGCTGCAGCATACTGTATTTGACCTGCTATGAATCGCGGTTAAGTTTTGCTGTGCCAACAGTGTGCATGATGGGTTGTGCATCATCAAGCGTGCTGCAACATCACAAGAGCCAGCCATGTCTGCAGCCATTCTAGGTTGGTAGCAGATGTGCTTATGCCACACCGGCTGCAGATCATCCTTACATTGTGACCATGGCATTGTGCACTCACCGTATTGCTGTCAAGAGCTGTGTGCCTGCTGCCACGACGACCGCCGGCACCACTGCATCCACGGCTGGCATCCTGCGCGTTGCTTGTGTTGCCACGACCTGCAGCTGCTGCACTGCTGCCTTGGCTGGCACCAGCAGCTGCAATCAGCCGTGCGTCTGCCCTCTGCTTCTTGGCTGCCTCCACCTGTGCTGCGCCGCGTTCAGCCGGGTGAGCCGCCTGCAAGCGTAGTTGCCGCCTGAAAATTTTTGAGGGTACACATCCACAGACAGGAGTGCAAAAGGAGGAACAAGCAAGATGGCAGTTGTGAATAGCAACCCTTCAGCAAATACATACACATGAACAGGTGAGCAGGCTGTGCATTGATGTGTTCCTGGTGCTGCAGTCTGCGCTACCAAAGCCAGCCTGCATAAAAGCAACGACGGCAGATTCCGCACCATGCTGTGGCTGAGTTGGCACTCACGTGTTGAGCACCTCCTGCACCAGCTCTTGTGGCACTGAGGATTTTCATCAGCACCTTCTTCTCAGTGTCCTTGAAGGCACGGTTCTTGACCTTGTGGAATCCTGTAGCAAACAGCACGTGTTGCAACATCATACTTACATGGGTTATACGGCACAGAACAGCAAGCTGATCACTGCTGCTGTGTTGGCACATTGCGCGCACCTGGGTTCGCGCGCACTGGATCAGTGCGCAGGTAGTTGATGCTGCTGCTACCCCTGAGTGGCGTCAAAGGAATTAGCTTGGACAGCATAACGCATAAGCCTGCTCACGCGACTTGCCCCTGCCCCGACCAACAGGGCTAGGTGCCGCATCCAAAGCACTGCTGACACCTGCCTGCTTCCTGCGCTCCTCGCTCTTGGCACGCTTAATGTGGCTGTAGCTCATGCTGGCTCCTGCGCTGCTGCTTGTGCGCAAACGTGCCCCAGCCCCACTGCTGCTGCCAGAGATGCCCCCCTCCCCGACACAGCCGAACTCGGCAGTGTTGCAGGCAGCAGCTGACGAGATCACAGGCTCCCAAAGCCACCAGCTGCTGCTGCTGGTGCTGGCAGCTGATGTGCCTTGAAGAACGCCGTCCTGCAGAGGCATCATGAGCACACCGACGTTCCTGCTTTCCGGGTATTGATGCGCCTTCCCCACCACTGCGTTCGCGCTGATGAGCTGGTACTCCGTGGCGTCGTCTGGAACGTCCTTTATCTTTTCATAGTACAGCAGTAGCCTCGACTTGTAAGGAACATCAAACTGATCGCAAATGTTACGCATCAGCTATTCTTCGTCATCCTGAGCGTACACCTCAACCTCTTGTGGCTGCTCTTCACACAACTGCAGCTGCTGCTCTCCTACCAAACAGGACACCAGCAACCTGAAAGCGTGCATAGTAGCCGAAGCTTTGGGTGAAGCACGATTTGGCGAGCGATCTGGCGCGATCCAGCTACATCCACGAGGAAGTCTGTGCTTTTTGAAGCCACTGGGGTGCAGGGTACAGATCGGTCTCGGTGCTGGTGGATACAGCACGCTGTTGCTGCGATTGACACCGAGATCTGACATCTTTGTTTGCAAAATGCTGCTGTGGACAATGCACCGGCGCAATGGCCAAAGCGAGGCCGCGAGCAGCATGTTGCCGTTCTTGTGACTATTTTGCTGGCAGTGGCAGTGCTCTCGCCCGGTACAAAGGGGATGGAAGTATCCAAAACCCAAGCGCAGATGCAACAGCGAGTTGCCCGCCTGCGAGCTGCAGCCTGTCACCGAAGCAGCAGACAAGCAGCAGCAGCAGGCTGCTGGTTTGGCTGACCCAAGCTTGAAGCAACGCCATACAGATTATCAACATCTAACCGTGAGGAGCAGCAGCAGCAGCAGCACCAGATTTTCAAACATCCAACCATGAGGAGCAGCAGCAGCAACACCACCACGTGGATCAGCAGCTGGATGGGGCAGGAGACCACCACGACGACAATTCTTGTGCGTCCAATCTCGATCCTGCCGCAATCAGCGACGACGGCAGCGCGCACCCTTACCAGCAGGTTGCTGACGACATCTTGGCAGCTGCAGCGGCAGCTGGCTGTCCCCTTGAGGCTGACCGTGTTTGGGACTTTGTTGAGGAGACCAGCGCAGCAGCAGGTGCGGGCCTTAGTGCAGTGTGCACCTGGGCAGTGCTACTACTCAGTGCAGTGTGTCCAGCAACCACGTGCTGTGCACAGCAAGCTCCATCTGTTGACCCTGTCCCTGTCCCCGCTGTTCTGCATGATACTGAGCTGCAGACTGGTTCCCTGGTGATCTGGGATCTGATAACGCAGCTGTGGCAACTGTGTTGTTGTACAAGTATGCTGATGTCAGGGGGTGCAAGTTGCTGCACTCAACCATGTATCTGCGGGCAACGCAAAGAAATCTTACTTTGTGCTTGTCAAGTACAGAGAGGGCACACCACCTGCTGTGGAGGTTACCTACATGGCAAATGTGTTGTTTTTTGTCAAGTTGTCTGCTCATAGATCTGTGATTTGCTGTATGCGAGCTGCACCGCGTGCAGCAGCAAGCTGCAGCTGTTGGCGTATTGTGGCATACTGCATCGTTTGATGAGCCAACACATGCAAGCTATGTTGTGTGCTTCCAGGCCCACGAACTGCAACATCAGCATGTGGCAGCACTAGTGCCTGGTGGAACAAATGCATGTTTCATACTGTACAACATGTTGTGAGCTGACAGGGCTTACTGACTTGCATCACCAGCCAGCATGGGCTGGCAAACAACCAACCTGGCTTGAAGGGCTGGCTGCCCGATCCCTTTAGGGATTTGCCCTGTTCGATTCAGGGTCAAGCCTTCTGTCATGGCGTCACATGTGTTTGTGCAGTGTTTCAAGCATGGTGCATGTAAACTTCACAGCATGTGACGTTCTGGTGTGCAGCATGGTTTGCATAATGTATGTTGTGGATGCACTGGCGCAGCTGCCCTGCAGCTGTCCAGTTTGGGAGTGCAGTTTGTGCAAGCATTGGACGGAAAGCAGCAGGCAGCAAGGGTGTGTGCAGCGCTGGCTTTGCCTCATGGGGTCGACAGTGCTGCAGCAGCTTGCTACAGCTTGCAAAACTGGCTTTGCTTGCATGCACTTGTCAGGATGAGAGAGACCCTGTTTGTCTTGCGCTTGATCGAGTGTTCTTTTTCATGCATTTGTTGGGTTCATGATGCGCGCTTGACCAGTCTGCAGGAGTCAAGCAACTGCTGTTATCATTCAGATAGAGTTGACAGCTGCAGACATGACCCATGGTGATGTGTCTTCTTACATGCACCGTGTGCATTTGCTGCATTGAAATGTGTACTACATTTCTTCCTGCAACCCTTGTTGTGTGATCACACATACGAGTTACTGCAGACGGTCGTTGCTGTGTCAAATGAATCAGGTTACACTCCGAGCCTGATCACGTATCCAAAAAGACCCAAGAAGCTTTGCTCATCGTGTCCACAGGTTTGAGAGGTCATGCATAAGTCCGGCAACCACGACTAGTCGCACGACTGCAGCACACCAGATGCATCGTGGCCATTTTGCAAAGGCTGCACTACAATGCATTAAACAATCAGTATATACAAGATACATGCAGTTATCCGCGCAAGAACGCTGCTTCTAACAACGTTACAGGCCTGAACACACTGCGAATTACAACAAGGTTGTAAGGTCTTACAACCTCTGCCTACTAAACGAGCTACAACATGTGTTGTAGACTGATTGTAAGCAGGTTGTAGGGATCATGCTTTCTCACAGTGATCATCAGATGCATGTAAAAGAACGGATTTAACTTCTGAGTTTTGTGGACCCCATGACCCTTGTTTGGCTCCTTTGCGGGTGGGCCAGTGGCCCTACTTTGGTAATTTGGTAATTCGGTAATTAACGGCTCCTGGGCTCCAGGTAAATGCAAAACGTCATACCTTCGAAGCAATGTACATGTGGTATGCTTGCACACGGTGTCTGACTATTTCATGTATTGTATGAAGCATAGGGTTGAATAACTTAGGCAGATGCCCAGGGCGCCGGGGTTTGCAAAGCTTAAGCAGACTTGGAGGGGCGCAGCTTCATGAATCACCTCATATCGCGCTGCGACGGTAGACGGTCAGTGCATGGTTGGATTGAACACAGCATGTTCAGGGCAAGCCGCCATTCAACACAGTACTTTGAGCTTTTGCTTACTGTGCTGGCAGAGCTCGTTGTCTCAAAACATGTAATGGGTGTTGTGGTGAAGTTCATCTTTTGGTTCAGATCGCCCATCTGCGACGCAGTCCTGGTCTCGCTGCGAACAACCGCGAAAACACATGATTCCTGCAGACACGCTCTCACTTCACAGGAAACGGAGAACTCAGTGATGCCATACGAGGGGTCACTCGACAACACCGTGCCGTGTGTTTAGCAAAGTTGTTGCTAGACTATGTAATGAAGAACAAGTGCTGTAACAATTGAGCAAACTGATAATGCGGGGAGAAGCAGCTCAGGTTAAGTAACGCATCATGCTGCGTGAGTCATGCGTTGCGCATGCTGAAGGCGCAGCCATTCGACGTCTTTCTAGCTGTGTTACCAAAAGACAAACATGTAAGTGGTTAGAGTACGGTGCACAGGGGCGCAGGGGCGCAGGCAAAACCTTCTGAGTCGGTCACTGGCGGTCCCAGCCACTGCCAACAATTGTTTCACCAAACTGAGCTCGTAATAATTCTATTCTTTGCGTTACATTTGCATCATGGAGGGCGGCTTGATGATATGGAGGGCTGACTGAAGAGCAGGCTCGTGTAACTTGTGGTCCCAGGCAGGTCATGGCAGGCATGCAGCATATCCCAAACCGCTGCTGTACACAAAGTGAATGAGGTAATTGTTTTTTCTTTGTTATGTTAAAGCTTGTGCTGTCGGGCAGGCGAGTAACAACCACCTCTTCTGTCGGTCTATCACTTGAGAGAGCCACTTGCAGCTTCCCAGTTTCGTGGAGGATCGGGTGCCTCCCAGACTGCAGCGGTTAACATAACTAGGTATAAACAAGTGACTGAGAGGCAAGTTGCAGCAAAAGCACATTCAACACAGTGGAACGTGGTGCCAAGCTTTTGACGCGGCAGGCCGCCAGTAGTCGGATCCCTGGACATATGTGAGTTGCTTGCAGCATTTCAGGTTGCAGTCAGGCATCTTGGTTTGAAGACAGCCGGCTTTCGCTTCTTCGTAACTTTGTTCTTCGTGCTCATACTAGTGCGGTGCCGCCAACCTTCATTGCGCCTTGTTAACCAACTCTGTATGCGTTGCAATGGAGTTTAGCAGTTTCCTGCCGGCCGACAGGTAGTCACTTGCATGTCAGGCGGTTGCAATACTTTGACCGCTGCAACCTTGAGAGCTGCTATGATCGTGCTGATAACACACTGATTGTTGCATGTTGTGTTGACAATTATTCCCTCTTGTGTATACAACCCCAGGTGCTTTCCCGCCAGAATGAGCCTGCTCGCAGTGTGCCTGCTGGCGCTGGCTGCAGCAGCTTCCGCAGGCTCGCCCTGCAGAGAGGTACCCAGGGTGAATGGCGTTGATCAGTCGCCTTCAGACCCAAAATTGTACGGCAAGTGCTCGTCAGCCATGGAGTCATACCTGGTGCCCCAGTCACACTGGTGCAAGCACGGCAGGATGGGGTCATGGCCCACCTGGCCGTCTAACCGTGCTAAGCAGTGCATGAAGTTTGGCCGTGCATCCATCTACCGTGGCCCTGTGTATGGCTCCTCTCCACAGCATAAGGCAGCTTGCAATAAGGTGCTTCGGGGAAACAATAACTACGCCATGGTAGCGGTCAGCACCAAATATTTGAAGACATACCAGGGTGGTTGGGCCGGCGACAAGGGCGCTTGCGACAAGTGCATGTGTGTGCGCATGCACGGTGGAGATAATGAATACAACGGAGGCCTCCAAAAGGAAACTGCCCGCAAGCACCTGGGGCTTACTTTCTTGGCAAAGGTATGTGCATGAACACAGCAGTTGTAAGTAAGCAGCCTGGTTGTGAAAGAAGCAGGCTCTGTGCTAGCGTGACAATAATTCAGAATGTTCTGCTCCAGGCTGCTGCCTTGTACCTCTGCATTTCACACAGCAGCGCGTATTCAACAGCTGTGCAGGCATTCCCATGGCATTCAGCAGCAGCACCAGCACACCTGCAAGAGACGCAGCAGCTGTGGCAGACAGCACATTGCAACGGCACCTACAGTCTCTGGCTACAGCAGCACACTACAGCGCTTTTGTTGGTATCCGTGATGCCAGCAGCAGCTGCGACACAGCAGTTTGTGCATACATGTTGCATGTTGTGCAGCCCCCCGCCTGGACAACGTACTAATGCTTCCCTGCGCTGCTGCACTGCACTTTCCCTGCCCGCTCTGTCCTGCCTCTCTCACCTGGTCACCCTCAACCCACGACTGCTCACCCTGAAAACAGGTGGGCGACAGGTGCTCAGAGTGCCCAGACGACCAAATCGATATCTTGCAGGACAGGCCATTTTCTTGGGCACCCTTCGACCCCAGCAACACGCAAAACAACCAGTGGGCGCCATACGTTAATGCCAAGGACGGTTACCGCGGTTTTAGGGACCCGAGCGCCATGCGCGGCACTGCAGTCTCTCCCGAGAACGTCGGCACCTGGACGGCAGACTGGCAGTGGGTACCATGCAAGCAGTTCAGCCACAACAAGTGTGCAAGTCTGATGCGGTCGATGGGGTACAAGAACGTGTGGACCCCTAGCTGGGAGGGTGGGCTGGACAGCTACTCCTTGAGGCCGGTGGCTACACTCAGGGGTGCCAAGAACCTCCTGAAGGAGCCCTGGAGCTGATTGAAACGCATGAATCAACTACCTGATTGAGTTGTGGCCAGTGCTGGCAGCTTCTGCATGGTTTGTCAGGCTTGGTACTAAGGTGTTGCTTCGTATGACCAGGTTGGCAACTCAATGCTGCCAGGCCCAATGCATGCCGCCTGCCAGCCAGACAGCCACGTGTTGCCAACTGGTTCCAGTGCAGGGGTTTTAGGGGTTCAGGCCTTGTAGCTCTAGTGTGTGTGGTATGTAGTAGTGTTCGGTGTGGTAGCCAGTCACTGTGTGGCATTCACCTGGTTTCTTTTCCAGGTGTGTTCACCGGCGGTGTGCAACCGCTGTGTGGTGGCCTGTTAACTGCCAAATTTGGCCCTGGGTCTGAGGCAACTTTGCCTGCCAGGTTTGCGACCACGTCTCTGTTGTGGGTCTCCTAGGTTGGTCATGTTTCTGTGTGTCTGTTGTCTGTTCCTTGCTGCAACTTGTGCTTGTAGCTGCTGCTTGGGCAATTGCTATCGCAGCAGCTGTGCAGCAGGTGACCGAGTGGCCAGTTGTTGGTGTGTCATGGCTAAAGCATTGCAGAAGACAGCCAACTGCTGGCAGCAGCAGCAGCAGTGATATGTGTCGAGCAGGCATGATGGTGTATGCGCTGTGCTAGCTAGCTGTTGGCTTCTTGGAGGCTATACCTTCTGCTGGTGTTGTGCGTGAGCAGCGCACTCAATGGGGCTGGTGTGGGTGAGGTGGTACTCAGTTGCATGCATGCATAAATGCGGTCCTCTGCGTGCATCCTCACCAAGCAGGGCGCAACGATCGGTCAAGAAGAAGTGGACGGGGTGAGGTGTGGGTGGGTGGGGTGTTTGCTGTTTGTCAGTTGTGGGCAGGAGCTGCCGCACCTGCGCCTCTGCTCTGTGTGCAGACCCTACAGCGCAACCCAGCAGGCTTGCCCTGCATACATGTGCAGCAAGAGTGCTGTGGCCCGCACATGGTTTGGTATTATTAGTGTTTAGGCTCTCTGTACTGCAGTTTCTGTGCTGCCTTGCTGGAGTTGTACACAACAAAGTGACCTGTGCTGTAGATCGATTGTGTGATTGATTGTCACATTTGAATAGTCACATTTGGATAAAGAGCGTCGCTGCCCTGCAATGCTACAGCTTTGAGGCTTGCCATAAGGTGCCAACATTTGGGGAGTTGTTTGTGTATTTGCCGTGTGGGTGCTTGCATGTGTTGGCGAGAGTGTCTTCTGTGCTTTCAAACAAAGGGGCCATGCACCCCTTGCTGCATTTAATTGCTGCCGAACCCCTTTGTGAACACTACGTGCTGTTCAGTTGTGTGCCTGTTCCATGCTGCTGTTGCTGCCTCTGCAAAGAAACATGCATGGACAATGATTAGTTGTTGATTTCGATTGTGTTGGTGTGCAGTTGGCATTTGACACAATGCGATGTGTTGAAGTGTGCCATAGCATTGCTGGTGGATGGGCAGTCGCCAGCTGCTGGCAAGATGTCGCTGGTTGGTAGTTTATTTTGGTCTCCACAAAACAGAACCTGGGTCTTTCTGTCTTGCTCCTGGCAACATTGCCACGCAATGTTGGTGTTGGTGTTTTGGAGCTTTCTGCTCCAGCATGTTGAGGCTGTGCATGGCAAAGTTTGCCAACAGCACGACAGAAAGACCTGTAGCTTCGGTTTTGGAGAAACTTTGAATCCTACCAAGCAGAGGCACCTTGCCAGCAACTGTCTATGTGTGATTTTGTTGCTGGGCCCTGTCCAGCAGACAGCCATTGTTGGCCTGAACATCATCAAGTGTGGTTTCTTGTGCTGGTGGTGATGTTCACAGCACACATTGGCTGTGAAGCTGGGTGGTATCCGCTTGGACTTTCGCCTGGCGCTTGTCACTGCTGCGTGGTTCCACTTTCCGCATGACTGCCAGCCGCGGCGCACCGTTGTTATCCCATGTTCCAGACTGCTGCGCTCAGTGGCCGTTGGTAGAAATTGCTGTCAAGCATGGCGATGGTTGCTGCCATCAGGATGATGTTTGTGCACGGCAACCTGCTGCTGCTTAGCAAGTGGGCGCTCTGCACAGTTCAGGTCACAGCGCAGGCTTGAGCAGTGTACTTCTGCCAGCATGTCTTGCATGAACCACTGTTTACAGTGCTTCAGACTGTGAAGTTGACACCATACCAAGCACGTCAACTGCAATGCGTTGTAAAGAGTCAGGACAATACAGAGCGCATTTAGAAAGTTTGGTGGCACAGGTGGTGTATGGGACGGATGCGGTGTGATGGTTGAGAGTGCATGATGGTGACCAGGGTGTTGCTGCGCGTGTCAGTCTCAGATGCTGCTGCATGGCTGGCCGTGCCAGCTTGCACCCAGCTATTTTTTCCTTGTTGCAAGCTCTGGATGCTGCCTGTTTGGTGCTGCAGGCTTGTGCCGGGCGGTGAGTGCTGTAGTACAGTGTCATGCTCCTGCAGACAGGGCTGACGGCTGCCGCATGATGAGTGATTGGCATTGTTTCAAACCCAGGGTGACCAATCCCTGGATGAAAGTAGCGTGGACTGGGTTATGATCTGGAACTTCATATTTTGCTGCATGGTGTGGACAAGGAGTTGAGTTCTGCGCATCGCAGGTGGGTTGCTGGGAGGTTGGGAAGCGGGGCCTTTGCATGGTGCTCAATGCGTACAGGCTGTTGTGCACGTCACGAGAACCTTGTGGATAGTTGAGTGGTGGAGGGGGACGCCACATGAGGTGGCTGGGCCCCATGTCGCTTGTGCAAGTGGCAGTGGGTGATTGCATGATGCATTGGCTACATGTTGTGCATATTTGGTACACATACACCTGCCTGCATTTTAGCAAAGCAGATCTTAGTTGTATGCAGTTGCTGCTACAACTGAAACCATGTTTTGGCCAGCCAGCATTCCCATGCTGCATTGCTGTTGGAAGCCACATTATTTTGTGGAGTATGCTGCCACCAGGTGTTTTCAACAGTCCTGCCCTTGACCTGGCCCAAGCCGGCAGTTGATCGTGCAGCAGTGTCTCTGTTGGGTCAGCACATGACGTGTTACATGATGATGTGTTGAAGAGTTCATCTGTCAGTGGTGCCGCCCTCACTGAACAGAGAATTGCCCATCCCATGACAGGCTGATTGACCCAGCTGTGATTGTTGTGCACACGGTGCTGCTGCCCTGGCACACTAGGGCTACAACACACAGCGCTGCTAGCAGACAGCACTGTAGCGCTTTATGGGCCATTATTAGCGTGTCTGATGCTGCAGCAAACGGGTGTTTGCTGCTTGGCAGCCTTTTTGCAGCCTCATGGCAGCCAAGTGCTGCACGGGGCTGCTACTACCAGCAGCTAGTTGCTGAACAGCTGCCATTCCCAGTGCTGAAAAGCAGTATATGAAGAAACTTTGACGATTCTGGTTGGGTTGAGAGTGCTGCTGCTTACTGCTTGTTGTAAAGATGTGACGCACGTCACTGCTTAAGGCCAAGCTTGGCCTTGCCGCATGGTGTGGGCCACCTATGAATGTAACTATAGGGTCACTGAGCAAACCGCTTGCTGCAGAAACAACATAGAATGGTTGAGATGATGCACTCACACATGCATACGCATCCATTCTGGGAATAACAGGACATGACATTGCGGCCATCTTCTGGTCTGGCCATCGATGGCGGGGTCATCATCATCATCATCATATTACCCATTCAAGCCATAGCATCAGCGCCATTGGCCCCGCGCCCCACCGGGGCGGAAAGAGGAGGGAGCACTGCTCCAGAATGTTTGCATGCATTGCGCACATCCCACAACTTGACAAGAAAAGCAGCAATACACGGTGACACCATCCGACATCTTCCAGAACTGCCCCAAATATCATCAGATACAAAATGCAACACCTTGATTGATGAATCAGCCATGGACAAAACGCTGCGCAACTTTTCAGCGCAACCAGGCAGGAATCTGATTCCAGCAAACATACTATCCCTCTGAGCAGAGTTAGCAGGGCAATCAAACATGAAGTGTGACAAAGACTCAACTTCTGCCTCACAACAAGGACATCCTGAAGTGGAGTTAGCTCTGCGACCCCCCAACTGACTAGTACGCTCATGCACACACAGACTACCCATACGAACACGCAAAAGCAATTCAATACCACGTGGAATTGCCATTGAACGCAAGTACGGCCTAGCCTCCTGAAACCCATAGCAACGACATGTGTGGTATGCACATGAGCGACATACCGACTCAGAGTGGAGTGTTCCAACGTTTCACATGCAATCCTTTCAGCATGTAGTGTCCTGATCTGCTTGTTGACATGGCTGTTGCGCACTGGCTCTGCCTTCCGCGGTCACAACATTCACACCATACTTGTACAGCAAGCTCTGCACATACTTGTGCCACGGTGTCACCGCCACAGCACCACTAGGACGCCTCCATTCAGCTGTAAACACTTGATTTGGCAGCCGAACCCCCTGCATACGCTGAATCCTGTAGTAGTACTCCAAAGCCCTCTTCGCAGAATGGGGTGTGAAACCGTTGCATATGTGGCTACATCAGAGGGCTTTGGATTACTACAACAGGATTCAGCGTATGCAGGGGGTTCGGCTGCCAAATCAAGTGTTTACAGCTGAATGAAGGCGTCCTAATTTCTGCCAGAGAGCTGAAGAGCATGGGCGCTCCTTGCCACAGCGTAGTGCGCATCTGATGATGTCGCAGCAGATGGCGGCGCAGCAGCAGCACATCGCAGCCCTGCAGCACCAGCTTCAGCACATGCAGCAGCAGTTTGGGTGACAGGCGCAGCACTGGTCAGCTCCAGGGGGTACTACAGGTGGTGAGATGCCCAGAAGCAGTCAGGGCAGCACCACATGGGGCAGAACAACTGCGGCCTGCCGATTTCATTCCGGGCTACACATACATCAGTAAGGCCAGGCCTCTTGGGGAGAATGGGTGTGCCAGTGGTGGTGTTGCGGTTGCTGTGCATGCCGCTGTTGCAAATGCTGTGAAAGTGTTTGCTTTTGCTGATCAGCAATACGAGGATGCACTGTGGCTAGTGATGCCAGGGCAGAATGGTGCTCCTAAGCTGTTTATTGGAGTGGTGTATATGCCTGATATGAACAAGCATGCGCCAGTGAGGAGGGCTGCTTACTCAGCGCTGCAGGAGGACCTCGCATACCTGTCGAGCAGAGGCTCTGTGTTGATCATGGGTAACTTCAACGCCAGGGTCGGGCAAGGTGCAAGCCCCACAGATCGCATTGGCATGCATGGCGAAACAACTACAAACAACAATGGCGAACTCCTTCTCTCGCTGCTCAATGCCGTCAATCTCTACTCACTGATTGCCCGCACAGCACCCACCTCTCCCCACCAGCACATCACATGTGACAGGTCCCACAGGAGCACCGCGCGGAGGTCCCTCAATGACTACATCATTGCGTCTGCTGACATTGCTATGCCGTGCCAACCTGCCGCCAGGCCAACAGCCAAGGTTGGGCCATACACAGTGGGTTCTACTGACCACCTGCCAGTGTCTGCTTGCATTCAAAGGCCTGTGGCACGTCGCCCTGCAAAACAGGTCAAGCTGCGCCTCAATGCACAGCCAAATGATTTCAAAGTGCGCAATGGGGAGCAATCGGCCGAACTTGAGGCATACCAAGAGGCCCTGGCACAGCTGGGCGCTGCTTACCGTGTCCACTATTACCGTGCTACAACAGCAGGTTTCTGCAGCTCAATTTACAGCCAATGCTGCAGTACAACAAGCACATGCGCAGCTGCTGGGAGCGCTTCGTCAGGCGGTCAATGCCAGTTTTGGGTTTGAAAGGGTCTGGGTTGGCAAGTCCTTCCCTTGGTGGACACAGGAGCTGACAAACGCTGTGCAGGCCAGGGTGCAGGCCTTTACACAGTACAGGGAGTCCGGCGTTGTTGCAGACTGGGATGCATTTGGTCAGCAGCGCAAGGCTACTGCACAGCTTATCAAAGCAGCTGAGAAGCAGCACAAACAGCGATGCGAGCATACAATCACTGCAGCGTACAGAGACCGCTTAAATGACACAGCACGCTTGGGGAGAAGGATATGTGGCAGCTTGTGCGTTGCCTGTGCCGTGAGCATGTCAGCGAGGCCGTGTACAGTGTCATGCAGCACCCCTCAGGGCAGACGGCTTCAACCCCTGCAGAAAAAGGAGATGCATTCAAATGCCATTATCAGCGTGTTGGTAGCCATGCAGCGTTTGCCGCCTCAAACCCCCAGTTCGACCCAGCGCACATGACACAGGTTGCCGCCAATGTACAGCAGTACCTTCATGACTCAACCGCACCTCATGCTGCCCCACCCTGCCCGCTGGACTTGCCCATCACTGCCGCCGAGGTTTCTGCATGCTTGCAGCGTCTACGCACAGGCAAAGCTGGCAACCCTGCAGAGGAAGGCATTGTCAACGAGCTTTTGAAGTACGGAGGCAACACAGTTGCAGACATGCTGCTGCAGTACTGCAGCCTCATGTGGCAGCTTGAGCAGGTACATCAGGTGCCGGGGACAGTCGTCAGCATGCCTAAGAAGGGCGATCTGACAGACCCAGGCAACTACCGTGGCATCACCCTGCTCAGCGTGCTCTATAAGTTCTACACCAGCGTGCTCAATCAGCGCCTTATCAAGTTTGCAGAGGGCGAGCAGCAGGAGCAGCAGCAGCAGCAGCAAGGCCAGCATTCAGCACAACAGCAGCAGCAGCAGCAGCAGCAGCAGCAGCCACGCGCAACTGCTGCTACAGCAGCAGCGGCGCCGCTGCTGCACGAGAGTTAGAACGGATTCCGCCCCAAGCGCAGTTGTGCTGACCATCAAAGCGTGCTCAGCGAGGTCCTTAATGGTAGGAAAGCTGAGGGAAAGGAGTCATATGTGTTGTTCGTTGACACCTTCAAGGCATTCCCTACGGTCTGGCCTGATGGCTTGTTCCAGAAGCTGTGGGATAAGGGTGTGCGTGGCAAAATGTTCCGTGTCTTGTACAACTTGTATCAGGACGCGCAGCGTGTGGTGTCTCATGAGGGTTGCACCACGGATAGGTTCACCTGCGACCTTGGCCTGCATGAGGGTGATGTTATTTCGCCCACACTGTACCACATTGACGACTTGCTGCGTGACGTGCATGCAAAGCACCCTGGCGTTACCCTCATGGGCCTCGTGACGAACCTGCAGGCCAAGTTGTGGCAGCCATGCAGGCTGATGACTCTGTTGCTGTCTGCGGGTCTCTGTCTGAAGTTCAGGCTGTGGCTGCAACTGTTTACAATTACAGTTGCCAGTGGCGCTTCAAGCTCCACAGCTTGAAGTCTGCCGTCATGCATCATCATCCTCATATTACCCATTCAAGCCATAGCATCAGCGCCATCGGCCCCGCGCCCCACTTGGGCGGAAAGAGGAGGGAGCACTGCTCCAGAATGTTTGCATGCATTTCGCACATCCCAAGACTTGACAAGAAAAGCAGCAATAAACGGTCATGCCGTCATGCATGTGCTGCCAGCAAGACAGACCAGCCAGCTGGTCGACTCCGGCATTGTTTGGAACAATGTCCCTGTGCCTGTTGTATCGGAGTACTGCTATCTTGGCCTGTGGTTCATCATCATCATCATCATATTACCCATTCAAGCCATAGCATCAGCGCCATCGGCCCCGCGCCCCACCGGGGCGGAAAGCTTTCCGCTCTTAAGAGGAGGGAGCACTGCTCCAGAATGTTTGCATGCATTGCGCACATCCCAAGACTTGACAAGAAAAGCAGCAATACACGGTGACACCATCAGACATCTTCCAGAACTGCCCCAAATATCATCAGATACAAAACGCAACACCTTGATTGACGAATCAGCCATGGACAAAACGCTGCGCAACTTTTCAGCGCAACCAGGCAGGGATCTGATCTCAGCAAACTTATCATCCCTCTGAGCAGAAGTAGCAGGGCAATCAAACATGAAGTGTGACAAAGACTCAACTTCTGCACCACAACAAGGACATCCTGAAGTGGAGTTAGCTCTGCGACCGCCAAACTGACTAGTACGCTCATGTACACACAGACAACCCATACGAACACGCAACAGCAATCCAATACCACGTGGAATTGCCACTGAACGCAAGTACGGCCTAGGCCTCCTGAAACCCATAGCATCAACATGAGAGGGATGCACATGGCCTGTGGTTCGACAATACCTGTACATGGACCACACATTTTGAGAAGATGCTGGCTAAGGTGCAACGTGTGAAGGGTGCGCTCATGCCAATTTGGAAGAGCCGCAGCATCAGTGTGGAGGTTAAATGCATACTGTTGCTGACGTGTGTCCGTCCCATTGTTGAACATGGCAGTGAGGTTTGGTTTCCGTCCACAGCTAGGCAATTGCAGCTGATTGACAAAGTGCAGACAGACATCATCAAATGCGCAACGCGCTGTGGCAAGGAGCGCCCCTGCTCTTCAGCTCTTTTGGCAGAATGGGGTGTGAAACCATTGCATATGTGGCTTCATCAGAGGGCTTTGGAGTACTACTACAGGATTCAGCGTATGCAGGGCGGTCGGCTGCCAAATCAAGTGTTTACAGCTGAATGGAGGCGTCCTAGTGGTGCTGTGGCGGTGACACCGTGGCACAAGTATGTGCAGAGCCTGCTGTGCAAGTATGGTGTGAATGTTATGACCGCGGAAGGCAGAGCCAGTGCGTGCAAGAGCCATGTCAACAAGCAGGTCAGGACACTACATGCTGAAAGGATTGCATGTGAAATGTTGGAACACTTCACTCTGAGTCGGTATGTGGCTCATGTGCATCCCACTCATGTTGATGCTATGGGTTTCAGGAGGCTAGGCCGTACTTGCGTTCAATGGCAATTCCACGTGGTATTGAATTGCTTTTGTGTTCGTGTTCGTGTGGGTTGTCTGTGTGTACATGAGCGTACTAGTCAGTTTGGGGGTCGCAGAGCTAACTCCACTTCAGGATATCCTTGTTGTGGTGCAGAAGTTGAGTCTTTGTCACACTTCATGTTTGATTGCCCTGCTACTTCTGCTCAGAGGGATAGTATGTTTGCTGAGATCAGATTCCTGCCTGGTTGCGCTGAAAAGTTGCGCAGCGTTTCGTCCATGGCTGATTCGTCCATCAAGGTGTTGCGTTTTGTATCTGATGATATTTGGGGCAGTTCTGGAAGATGTCGGATGGTGTCACCGTGTATTGCTGCTTTTCTTGTCAAGTCTTGGGATGTGCGCAATGCATGCAAACATTCTGGAGCAATGCTCCCTCCTCTTTCCGCCCCGGTGGGGCGCGGGGCCAATGGCGCTGATGCTATGGCTTGAATGGGTAATATGATGATGATGATGGGGCAGAACAATTGGAGCACGGATCATGGTGGAAGCAGCAGCAGCTGGCCAGCAGCCACAGCACCGGCGAGTTTGAGGAGCGTCACACAACTGGATGATGTGTGTGAACATGAAGTGCAACGCTTTTGTATTTGGGGTACCAGACATATTGTGCAAGGGTCAGCTGTGTGTTGTTGATTTGTGCAAGCAATGACGTGGTATAACATGCAGTTTGGTGGCAATAACATATCGGGGCCAGATGTTCTTGCAAATACATCCATGGCATGAAGGTCGCCACTGAAAGTGGCTTGGTTTCCACGTCGTGGTTGCTGGGGGCGTCCCTGGGTGTGTCTGTGTGCTTGCAGGCATGCTGCAACCTTTGTGGTCTCAGGCTTAAGCAGCTGCTGCCCAGCAGTGGGAGCTGATGGCAGGCTCTGACAGGTTGTCGTCATAATTGACACGTTGTCATTGTGCATGCAGAACTGCAAGTGCTTTGATACATACAATTCGCATCCTGCGGCACCGTAATCTAGCAGGAAATACTTTGTGTCTGCTCTACAGCAGATCTGAGTACAGCGTTGGCAGTGCTCCTGCTGGGCATTATTTGATCAGCTGTGTCCTTGACAATTTTATAAAATTAGATTTACAGGCACGGGGATGCTTGCAGTGTGTTGCGGTAGGCACTGTGTGACAGCGAAGCGGCCAGTGACATCCAAACTGTGACAGTGCAACTCGCCTACTCCGAGGAGGCACTGCCAACGAGTCGATGCAAATGCTTTCACATGCACCATGTCAGATGGATGGCTGAGCCCGGCGTGGCCACTGCCATGACCACCAGTGACTGCCACAATGCAAGGCATCAGGGAGCAGAAAATATACACAAATATTCTCTCACAGCCTGCTGGAAGCAGCTGCCACAGCAGGACGACACCAAGAACTCTGCAGGGGGATGCAGCTTGTTGCAATGTGCAGCCTGCATTGTGCCGGCATGTACGACCTGGTAGCGCACACTGTCAGCTGGCAAGTATGCTTGAAGACAGGCAGCCACATACCACAGCCTGAGGCAGCTCTGCTGTGGAGCAGCGCTGCCAGGCAGCTGCAGGTACCAGCAGCTACCATGCCAGTGCAGCAAGCTCTGAGGTCAAGGCCAATCACAGCCGTGATGTCATGGCATTACAAGGGCGGCACCGTGCCCCACCCCACACAGCGTCCTGTCAAGCGACACACGCTACCAACCACGTCCATCAACAGGAATCTCCACCTTAAGGCTGTCTTAGCCTGCCTGCAAGCAACACTTCAGGATGAGGAGACACCTTCGTCATACTGAACAGCTCTACCCAGGCCAGGACAGTAGCTCACCCACTCATGCTGCGGTGCAGGGTACACAACACCGCCATTGGTGACTCAGCCTGGCTCAGCTCCCCGACTCAGACGACTCAGCACAGCCCTGCACACTCGGCTCAGTCTTCACTGAGTGACGACTCGCTGAGTGACGGCTCATCCTCCTCGCCCCCCTCAGGCTGCGGTACCTCCTGCCACGGCAGCTCCTGCTCTGCAGCCCGCCGCGCTGCATCGCGCTGCTTCAGCTGCTCCCGCAGGTCCCGTGCTGCTTCAGGGTCCAGCTCCTCACCACCGCCTGCTGCCGCTGCTGCTGCTGCTGCTGCTTCTGAGTCATCCTGCGAAGCGGCATCGACAAGCACAGGCATGTGAGGCGCGGGCAAGGTGACAGACAAGTAAGCGGCAAATCATGTTGTGAGCAACGTCGTGCCGGTGCATTTCAGGTATGGGTGGACCCCAAAGTGGCACCGGCAGCGGCAGCCACAGGCACTGCTCACCAGGCAACGATGGCTGCCTCAGGTCGCATCTTGCCGCTCTCACGCAATGCAAGCGGCTCATCACGCCTCGCTGCTGTCTGTTATGCCACGTATCAGCTCCCATGCCCTCCCCACCCCCCAGCAGCTAGCTCACCTCTGCATCCTGCATGTCCACGTCTGCTGGCTGCTGGCCCCTCGGCCGCACACGCCTGCCACCCAGCCCGCCCTGCTGCTGCTGCTGCCATTGCTGCTGGTGCTCCCCTTCTGCGTACTCTTCCCACCCTTCTTCTTCTTGGTATTCTTCTTCCTGCCAGCCGTCACCTTCATAGCCGCTGTGCTGCTGCCGTCCCCTGCCCCTGCCCCTGCCACGCTGCTGCTGCTCTTGGTGGCCGCCATCTCGCGGCCGCTTCCCCTGTTGCACAGCATTGCATAGGAATGCATTGCAATCTCAGCAAAGGTGGCAGTGTACTGCTTGGTGGCTGAGCAGTGCTGTTGGCGTGCCGTGTAGCACAGCATCACTGACGCTCGAAGTTTGGAACTCGTGCATCATCACGTCGAAGCACTGCTTGAAGGCGCTGAAAGCGCTGCCAGGGGCACGAGCGGCTTGCTGCGTCATCACTGGAGCAGCCAACGCGCATGGAACAATAAGGTGCAGCTAAAGCTCGTGTTTGCGTCTTGCGCCCGTGTCACCATGCTACTGCAAGTCTCTCGCCAACAGGCAGACACAGGTTAGGACGCTGCTGCTGCTGGGCACGGGCTGCGACATGCGTGTGCGCTGAAGGTGCAGGTGGGGCTGTGCTGCGCTGCGCACCTTCCAGAGGAACCTGCTGCGCTTCGCTGCGTGCGGGTCCTTCTGGTCGAGGTCTGTCGCCATGCGGTACATCAGTGGTATCTGCAAGGTGCAGGACAGTACAGCACCAGATGGACACATGCAAGGCACACCAGGCGTGCGGTACGTATGCGCTTTGCAGGGGTGGCAGGGTGTGAGGCCAAGAGGAGCGTCTGGCACACACAACAGGGCAAGCCGCAGGCTGACAGACAACACCAGCGAGTGCGGCAGTCGTGCAAGGGGGGCATGCATGGAGCAGCATGCATGGCAGCATGTGCCAAGTAAATATTGCACATGCTGCCGGTGTTGCCGGTCGATGCCTTGCAGCGCATGCCTGCTCATGCCACACCCACGCCTCGAGCACCTGCCAGCCGGTTGTGCCCGTTCACCTTGTTGTCTTTGCCCGCTGCGTCTCTGCCCTTCAAAAAGTCCCGCCCCTTGTGCCACAGCATGGGTATGCTGGCGGCAGCGTCCAGCTCCCCCATCGTCTCGTCCATGCTGTCAGGGGCGGAGGACAGCTCCTCTGCAGTGAGCGGGTGCCCGCAGCCGGCAATGGCACGGCGGGTGGTGGCGGCATCCTCAAAAACCACACAACCTGCAGTTGCACATGCAGAGATGTCCCTCGGTGGGTGCACAGACCCCATTGGCAGCTGGGCTCTTGGATTTGATTGCACCTGTTTGCACAGCCTGTCTTTGCGTCGCCACGCTGATGTCTTGCCGCTGCCGCTGCGCAAGGACACCTGCACCAATGCAGGCTGCTGCCACTGCAGCACTGCTGAATTTCACGTGCCACATATCATAACACCCATTAGACAGCAGCCCACTCTGGATACAATGCGCGCGTGTTGTGCTGTGAAGCCGCATCCCTGCCCGCGCGTCATGCACACAACCTCAGGCACCAGCGCGGCAGGCGCGCCACTCACAGCTGGAGTCATTGATCCACTCCACCAGGCTGGGCCCTACTCGTCAAAGTACGACAGCACGTCGCTGCTGGACATCACGTCGACCCCGTACAGGTAGACGGCAGTCTCGCGGCGAGGCACGTCAGCGGGCGCGTCCTTGCGCGGCTCGAACAGATCTGCGCACCGCTCAGTTGGAGGTGTCAGGCAAGCGGCGGGCAGAAAGGCAGCGCTTCAGAGGGTGCAGGCCCGGGTAGAACCCTGTGCCTAACCAATCCACAGGTCGGCGCAAAAGCAGTGTCGTGTGGGTAGACGACGCGAGCAGCAACTGCCGCAGAGGGTTGCAGGCGATGCATTGCTGAGGGCAGCTGCGCTGTCAGCGGCACACGTATGGCACATGAACAAGGGGCCAACCTCGGTGTTGTTGTACAACAGCAGCAGCAGCAACAACTGAGGCAGCATACTGCAGCACGCAGCAGCACTGCTTCCAGCTGCCACATACATTTGTCAGCCCATGCCGCATGCAAAACCTGCAGTGCAGGCAGACATCTCTATCACCACAGACATAGCACAGGCCTACCCTGCTTCTGCAGCAGCGTGTCTGGGGTGGGCTTCTCATACTTCACACCAAACTTCTTGGCGCGAGCTTCGCGCTTCACATCTTCGGGGTCTGGTGCGTAGCCTGGCGCCTGGCGCTCCTCTGGGAGTCCATACTTCTTCGCCCGCGCAGCACGCTTGGCAATCTCTTCCTGCGATGCATCAGAGCCAGCAGCAAACATTGGTGCAAGGCCAGCAGGGCTGAGGGACGCGCATTGCAGCGCGCATCAGTTCTGGCATGCAGGCCGGCTGCAGGTGAAAAGTGTGACTGACGCGCCAGTGGTGTTACTCATTATGCTGATGAGCAAACAGTCACAACGGTTGCTGCTGCACCTCCAAGCTGCTGGTGTGCGACTGCTTTGCGCTTGGCATTGTCCCGCCTACCTCTGAGAACAGGTCATGCCTGTCGCAAAGCCCTCTCGCCTAAACCGCTCCTTCCGTGCCTCCTGTGAAAACTTGGGCAGCTTAGCGGGGTCGTGGTACTGCGTGCCAAAGCGCTCAGCCCTGCACACAGGCACAGCGGCGGCACACATAATGCTACAGAGCATCAAGTGAAGTTCTTCAATGCTTGGCCAGCACGTGATTCGGCAGGGTAGCAGTGCTGCTTGTCAATGCGCTCAGCCTTGCAGCAGGATGGGAACGCTGTGTGTGCCGTTCACAAACGCCTCTGCTGGCTCTGCTGCAAGTAGTCTTCTTGAGTGAACAGCAGGCACAGCCTGGAGGTACACAGCTGGTGAATGGTCTTGACGCACGTCATATCTACGTGCCAAGTAGTATCACACGAGCTGGCTCTGCAGCACTGCCATGGCTCTGCAGGATTGCCACACGAAGCACCCGCTGGCGCTGCCTATCTACTTGCAAGCTGCTGCTGAAGCTTGGGTAAGCACGTTAGTCTGCATATATGCCACCACAACCCAGGCACACACAGACCTTGCAGTGCGTACACGCGATTGCAGCCAGTCATGTGCTATGTGGCCCCGGTTGTCGTTGTGAGACAGCACAAAAGGTGCAGCACGGCAGCAATGCTGACAGACAAGGCTGAAAAGGCTGCTGCTAACTGACCTTGCGCAAGCTGCTGCTTTCAAGCGCTACGCATGCTGCTGTTGTGATGTTTGCTATTTGAGTGTCATATACAAGCACACTGCAACCAGCACATGTGCCAAAGCACAACGTCAGCTGTGCACACAAGCACATGTGAGGCACTTATCATTGCCAGACCAGGATCTGCGCTGAAGCCAGAGCCATGTGTGTGGGGCACGGAATATCTTGCTGATCAAGCGCTGCCTACCTCTGTCTGTGCCGCTCGCGCTCCTCTTCTAGTGCTGACTTGGGCTGCTCCTCCTCCTGCTCAAGGCTGAATACGATGCGTTCAGCCATGGCGGCTGATTTCAGGTGCTAGTTTGAATCCCTTGTTGACTATCTGGGGTGGGATAATAGTAGGCTAAAGAAGGAGTCTGCTGCAACTGCAGCAGGAAGAAGGCCCTACTGCTGCTGGAGTGTTGCTGCAGCCTCAATACCAGCTCTTTGTTGTATCAATAGCAGATCTCTTTTAGACCATACTTATTAACACAGGTTTGTTTAGTGGAGCCATCTTGCACGGTACAGATGAGGTGGAATCGAGAAGGCACAACAAAGTGACACACCAGAACACCTAAACCGTCACGGGCTTTCCAGGGACGACTCAGCGGCGAAAGTTTATCTGCCTTGTATATCAAACTATTTGAGCACCCTTACAAATATTTGCCAACAATCCTCAGATCATACACTGGGCCGACTGCTGTCACTCACTCAGCAGTAACCCGAAGCACGTAATCCTGCTGTTCAGCGTTGTTACAAGATGGTCTGCATTCGACCAGCAACTATTGACGACCTGCTGCAGATGCAGAGATGCAACCTGCTTTGGTGAGAGCAGCAGCAGGCTGGCAGCACCCAGCACTACAGCAGAAGCTATCACTAAATCACAGACAGATTCACAGCAGCGAAAAGGAGGCTCATGAAAGATGAGAACATCATTTGCTGACCCGACGTTGTGCCCTGCAAACGCCTACTGCGCAGCCTACCTGAGAACTACCAGCTAAAGGTATGCCCTGCAAAGCACACCGGCATGCGCTGCCCACTGGCGCACCTGCTCAGCGCCATTGCTGAGCTCTGTGCATCAGCACTTCTTGGTGCTTGGTGGAAGTTTCTGTTCGGCTTACAGTAGCTTCTGCACTTCACTGCAAGAACGTTGTACTCATGCAGCATGCAGTGCCCCATGAGTGCCAGCAGCTCAGCCAGGCGATTTCAGCTGCTGTGCAGGCGCGACAGGTATGTCTGACAAGCTGTATGCCCATTGCCCCTTTGCAATGCTGCTGCTGCTGCTGCTGCTGCCTGTCCCTTGTGCAGTACTACTTCTACCACATCCTGTCATGGCCTCAGCTGCTGCATGTTGCAGAAGACTATAACGGCAAGATTGTGGGATATGTGCTGGCAAAGATGTGAGTCAGCAGCTAGGGCCGGCTTCCACTGCACGATGCTGCCACATAGGCACATGCCTTCTGCACAGTTGTGTGTGTGTGTGCCAGAGACTTTGCTCGGTGCAGCCAGTACTCAGCCCAGTTCATCTCAGGAGGTGGCACAGCAGCGGCAACAGCAGGCAGAACACCTGAGGTAGGGGAGGGATCAGAAGCAGCACATGTGGCGTCAAGTGCGGGCTGTTTGGCAGGCCTATGCTTGAGCGACCATTGCTTGAGCGATGCGTGAACTTGGCTGCATGCTTCGTGTGCGGCTGGGCTGCTGCCTGTGCAGGGAGGAGGAGGCAGCAGACCCGGTGCACGGCCACATCACGTCACTGGCAGTGGCACGCACACACCGCAAGATGGGCATTGCAGCCAAGCTGATGACAGCAACACGTGAGCAGCAGCAGCAGCAGCAGCAGCAGCGTGTGCAACGGAGCTGGCAGCAGCAGCATGCATTGGGACAGAATTTACTGACTTGCTTCATAGAGAAGCAGTGCAACGCAAGCGACACAGCTGCTCAGAGAGATTTGTATACGCACAATTCATTCGACGATGACAAGGTGTGGCTTGTAAGGATGTAGCGATTTTTAATGCCAAATGCTAGCCTTGCGAGGTATGGCGCATCTCATTGAAGGCTATGCCCTCATCACAGCCCGTCACGCTTGTCTCGCTCACGCTGTTGCCAAGCTCTTTCCATGCACTGAGTTGCTTTGTTGAGCTGGCTTAATTCTGACGCAATCAATGATGCAATTGGCCTATGCTACACCTTTTGCTGAACCCTCTGCCCTGCCACAACAGACAAGGCCATGGAAGAGGTGTTTGGCGCCGAGTATGTGTCGCTGCACGTGCGTGTGTCAAACAAGGGCGCCATCCACCTCTACACAGAGACCCTGGGCTACCAGTGAGCACCGGCCTTACTTTGTTATGCAGCCGTTGCCACACAGCAGACACACAGCAGACACGCGAAAGATGCACTCGTGCCACAGCATTGGGAAAGTGCATATGACGTAGTGCAGGCGGTGCATGCATTCCAAGCGTGTCATTTTCTCTGTGAGGCCAAGGCAGGGAAAGCACTTGACAGCAGAAGCGGGGCATGCTGTCTGCAGCAGCTGCTGTGTAGGGATCGTTTGATCTTGATGCGACATATGCAAGCATGTGAAACCAGCACTGACCACATGATATGTGTAGCGCACACTGTCCTGATTACTGCTTGGTGAGATCACTGCTTGCTTGCAGGATACAAGACGTTGAGGCCAAGTACTATGCGAATGGCGAGGATGCATATGAGATGCGCAAGTTCTTCAGCTCGGCAGCAGCGGGCGCAGCAAAGCGCCGGGGCAAGGGCCGTGCAGCAGCAGCGTCAGATAGTGGTGGTGGCGGCAGCAGTGGCAGCAAAGCAAAGCAGCAGCCAGCAGCAGCAGCAGCGGAAGGCAGCGAGGCAGTGGCTGCCAGCAGCTGACATTGCGTGTTGGGGACAGCCCTCTAGTTGGCAGTCTGACAAGCAATCACTTCCTGAGAGGGCTGAGCACATGCAACTAGCTTGCTTGCACACGCAGCTTTGCATGAGGGGGGCCGGGTGACTCTGCTATCCGGCTATGTTGGAGTGCTGCTGCTTATTAAATGCATTCACATTTACAAGTCTTCTAGTACCTTACATCGTACTGCGCTGCACAAGTGTGCATGTGAAACTTTGTTGCAAGCAGCCAGGCATGCAAGATGCATTAAAGCTTACAGAATGTAACGATGCTTGGCCACCACTGAAGTTGATCAGACGCCTAATATGTACCGCGTTATTTGCATGCGTGCCATGGCCAGGTATGCCTCATTCCTTCCCATCATGTAACATGCAATCTGTGTACCTGAGGCAGAGGGTTCAACGGTTCACTAGCGGCAGGTGGCGACTAAGGGCCGCGGAGGGTGGGGGGTGGGAGTACCAGCAGACCTTCTCTTGTTGGTTTTGTGCGGGGTTGCGGCCGCGTGGGTGTGTCGGCTGGCTCAACTCAGCCATGCCAGACACTTTGATTTTTGCTCCTGTCTCGTTTTGCCCTCCTCAATTACCTCTGCAGTTAATTGAGCTTGATCAGACTCGGCAACCTTGCCTTCACAGGACGCCTGTGGGATTACGCCTGAACACTGCCGGAGCTGCAGGGTCTCCTTGGCAGCCAAGGTTTACCGTCGACCAGCATGGCATGCTGGCTACTGCTGGTTGGCAACCTCTACCATAACATGTACTAAGTTGAGAAACGCATGGAATGGAAACAGACCCCAGCTGCACATCCATTGATGCTTTCATCAACAGCCTGACGCTGCTTCAGGTTCTCATTCATGTCAGGTCACAGAAGACCGGCCCGCCTTTGCCTTCTGTCCCTGGTTGCCAGCAGAAGATTTTGTTTGTTACAAATTTAGTTGATCAATTCAACAATTCTGCTGTTTTCTGCATGCCGTTGTCTTCTTGTCTCGAACCCTACACACACTTCCGAGGCAGATACGTGTTTCGATCGCTACAAGGCAAGGGATCAGCGCTAGCACACATAGGTGGGCATGTCAACGCTCTTAAGCTCATGGCTGGCAGCAAATGCACACGATTTAAATGATTTCATTGCTGACTGCAGGCGGTCTACGGCTGTATATCGGATTGCAGCCAAACACCTTTCTTGAAGCATGGGCTACAGTTTTCAACATCCGAGCTTAGCCTCTGTTTGTATTCCAGGCCTCTGCTTGTTTGTCCGAATTCTTCTGCATGCTGTGCTCAGCTGGGCGAGCATAGTGAAGAAACATAGCGGGATGTGGGCTTTAGATTGGATCACAGCTGCAGCGCCTAGCTTACATGGCCTTCCTGCCATGGCAGCACGAACCCGACACTCTGCTCACTCTGCCCAGTCTACGTCTCGGCGCCCACCACCGCGGCAGCTCCTGCAGGTGTGTGCGAGTACGTGAACAGACGCTGCCTACAATGCTGCATTCAAAGCAGAGATACATGCAGTTGCTTGCGCGGACTGTCAGCCCGCCCTCCCAGGCTGGCTGGGATCTTTATCAGTCTGCACGATCAGGCTGGGGGACTGCTCGCATACGTCAAACAAACAGGTCTCAAACATGTCTATGATGCAGCAGGGCAATGGCAATGCCTAGACCTGCAAATCAGCATGTACTGCATGCAGCTTCTGCAGTACCCAGCAGCTGCTGTCATAACCCTGCTGTCTTACCCCTACTACTGTCTGCCGTGCCTCGTTATGTTGTTACTTGATCACACCATGCAATACCACCGTTTTCAACCCTAAACTGCCAACCTAGATGCTGGGGCAATACCTGAAGCCGGCCGATGTAGCAGCTGCGCGGTTGGCGTGCAAGGAATGGCGGGAGCTGCTGTCTGCACAGGTGCAGCAGGTGCAACTGCCCACGTGCCTGTGGCAGCACTCTGTGCCGGGGCAGCTCGTGCAGCTGCACCGGCTGCTGCACGTGTACAAGTATTTGCAGGAAGTGCGCCTAGCCCTGCCACAGGGCCAGCCGTGCGATGCTGCGGCGCTCGCCCGAGCAATGGACACGTTCCGTGCGCACCTGCCGACCCTGCAGCGCCTGGAGCTTGCAGGAATCATGCAGCCAGCACACTGGTGCGCAGTGCTGGGCAGCATGCAGTGCCTGGGACCGCAGCTGCGCTGCCTGGAGCTCATGGACATCTGCTGGCCGCCGCCGGGCCTGCTGCATGTGTTCAGCTCCCTCAGCGCGCTGCAGCGGCTGCACATCCGCAGCCCGCACTTCAGCCGGCTGGAGGTGTCGCACCTGGCAGCAATCGCCGGCCTCACGCAACTGCAGGAGCTAAGCCTGTGCTTCAGGACGGTGGAGGGTACCGCGCATGCGCCGCTGAGCCTGGACCCGCTGTGCTCGCTGGTGCGGCTGACTTCGCTGGACGTGCAGTACACCGGTGAGTGGCGGCGGCTGGTGTCATGTTTATGCCGGCGGCACTTTCATATGTGCAGCTGGGACTGAACGCAGCCGGGTATTGGCAGGCAGCAGCGGCGGTTGCTGGCGGCCGGACAGGCGCAAGGAAATGGCAGCAGCAGTGCACCGGCTGCTGGTTGATGGAGTGCCTGCGCAGCTACCTTGTTGTGTGCAGCTGCACACTGCTGTCACGTGCCAGCATGGCGTGCACATGCGGCAACTCTGCCCCTCCTTTGCACCTCGCATGTGCAGCGCGTCAGCACAGCTGCTGTTGCGCCTGTGGGTGTGCTGCGTGGCTTGCTGTCCTTGCAGGCTTGCTGGAGCTTGCGTCGGCGGTGCTGTTCTGCGGCCCCAAGGCACTGGCCCGCTTCACCAGCCTCACGTGCTTGAGTGTGGGCCTGGTGCCGATGCCCTGCCTCACCAGCCTGGCGCAGCTGCCGCAGCTGCAGCAGCTGTCCCTGCAGCAGTCCCAGCCGGTCAGCCACCCTCAGTGCCTGAGCCTGGCCAGCTGCCAGCGGCTGCACAGCCTCGCCCTCAGCAGCATGCAGTGGGCGGACGTGCCCAAGCTGGCGCCGCTCACCAGCCTGCGCAGCCTGTCCGTGCAGATCTACCAGCCGGTGCGGGGCAGCCTGCCGGCTGCGGCAGCAGGCAGGCAGCTGCTGCAGCTGAAGTCGCTGTGCTGCTTGCGCAGCTTGCGGCTCAAGGGGCAGTGCGAGCTGTCCGCGGAGCTGCTGCTGCAGCTGGCAGCGCACTGGGGGAGCCTGACGCAGCTCGACTTGTGCTGCATCATGCCGGATGGCACGCTGGGGCTGCAGCAGTTCAGCGTGCTGCGCAGCCTGCGCGTGCAGCCGTACAAGTGGGATGGTGAGTCAGGCATTCCGCTGCTGCGCAGTTCTGAGATCGCAACTGCAAAACAGGCATGTATGTGCAGAGTGTTCTTTGCTACGCTGCTACACAACATTGCTGGAAAAGGATCAAGAGGCGCCACCATTTGTGTTGTGATGCAGGTCTTACTCTTGACATGCCTTCTCAGTCACACCAACACCGTTTTTGTGCGCCGCCCGGCTGCTGCTTGTTCACGCTGCTGTTGCAGTGTGGAGCAGCGACCCTCCTGTGCTGCTGTACCCCTCCCTGCTGCCGCCCACCCTCACATCGTTGGAGGCCTTAGATGTGTGGTGCATGGAGGAGCTGCCTGCAAGCGCCAGTGAAAGCAGCGCTGGCGGCGGCGGCGGCCACCTGCGGCACAGCAACAGCTACCGCAGCTTCACGGGGCTCTGCACCAGGCTGTCTAGCGCTGGCAGCAACTTGTGCAGCCTCGCTGCCAGCGGCAACAGCAGCAGCGCAGAGGAGGACATAGCGGCCGCAGCAGCAACAGCAGCAGTGATAGCAGGCGCCGATGCAGAGGTGCTGATATCGCTGGCGCCCGCAGGGTGCTGCTTCCACAGGAGGGCAGCGGGCAGCTATGCAGCAGCGTGCCTGCAGCAGCAGCCGCAGCAGCCGCCGGCATCACAGCCGCAGCAGCACGGGGTGCTGCTGCTGCACACGCCGCACCTGCAGCGGCTGGTGCTGCGCAGCACGAGCCCGTGCGCGGAGCGCCGCCTGCACGTGCCGGACCTGCGGCTCTGCAGCAGCCTGGAGTCGCTGGAGCTGCACCACTCGCAGCTCAACCAGTGCCACCTGCAGCACATCGCGGCCAGCTGCCCCGCCAGCCTGCGCAGCCTCAAGCTGGTCGCGATGGACGACACGGCGCGCATCCGCGCGAGCGGGCTCACCATCCTGACGCGCCTGTCAGCGCTGACCGACCTCTCCGTGCACGCGCACGAGCGCGCCATCAACAAGAACGTGCGGCGCGCGATCAGCAGCATGGCGCAGCTGCGCAGCCTGACGCTGCTCACCAGCCCGGACTACCCCACGAGCTTTGCGCGCAGCCTGGCCTGCCTCACGCAGCTGACCAACCTGATGGTGCTGCGCGTGGGGCTGGGGTTTGGCGCGCTGGACGCGCTGCGGCGGCTGGGCAGCCACGTGTCCAAGGCGCTGCCGCACTGCACGTACCAGATGCTCACGGACACGTGCGCCAGCTGAGGCCGTGGCGGCGGTGGCGGCAGGTGTGCGGAGGGGCGCCGGGAAGCGCGCGTGTGGCGCGTGCGTGCAGCCGCCAGCTGCCAGCAGCTGTGCATGCCAGCTGCGTGGTGTGCGGAGCAGGCCCGGCGCTCCCTTCTCTGAGACGCGGGACGTGCGCGTGGTGCCATGCTGTGCCTCTGCACCATGCGGCGGCAGGTGCTGCTGCGGCGGCGCGGTCGTAGTGCTGCTGTGACTGCTGGGGTGTGTCAGCTGCTGAGGGGTGGCCCGGGGCCAGCTTTCGCTTGCGTTGGCAGGCGCAAGCTGCTTGTGAAGCACTGGTGCCTGACAGCGGGCAGCACCGTTGCTGGTGCGGTGGGTGTGTGGCGAACCTTAAGTGTATGTTTCAGCATGTCCACAAGTGTTAGCAGTAGGGTTTGCGGACCGCTCCATTTGGGCTGCAAGGCCTCTATATGGTGCGTTGTGTGTGAAGTTACATCAGGTCAGGTAGCAAGTCAATGAGCTGGAGCCTGCCACACATCGAGCTGCTGCATGTGTGTAGGAACTGAGGCAGTGGCTGGGCTTATGGGGCATACCATGGATTTGCTTGCAGCATCAATGCAGATGTGCGGCAGTGTACAACATGCGTACCCCCCAAGTGTTACAGGTGTATATCACCAAGCAGCGCTGCTCCGCCCTTTGTTGTCCCAGTGTTGCCTTGTAGTGTGTTGCTTTGTGTTGTGCTGCGGTTTACGTTGAACAAGTGACGGAGCAGCACTGAGTAGGGGCCATCAGTTGCGTTGTTGCAGTGGCCATTGACTAGCAGCGCGCATGCTGCGCATGCAGCTATCGCTTTGACGCGCCTTGCACAGAGCTGCCAGCTCTGCTCAGGGGTTTAATCATTGACAGTAGAGTCTGACATTTTCGTAGGATCAGCAGCAGCTGCAGCATGGCATGAGCCTCATATGCACGGCAGCGTGCATGGGTCAGCCTTGAGGTGGCCGCACAGCTGTATATGCAGTTGTGTGTGCTGCTGCTTCCCTTGTGTAGTTATGACTTGTGCCCCGTCACTTGCGGTGCTTTTACCTATGTTTTCTCTTTGCTCAGTTCCTATGTCCGGCGGATATGTCAGCCAGGGCGCAAGAGAGGGCTGTTCTTCTGCAACAGCTCACAACCTGCATTCCAGCGTTTGACAAGCTTGTATTTAATATAGCTAACTGCATTTCTTGGTGTGACGAGCTGATGCCTTGTTTGAAGATATGCAGAGGCAGCCTGCGCAGCCCAGCATGCTGCTGCGTGAGCAGAGCAGTTCTTGTACAGTACAGCAGTGTTAACGGTATGTGCGGCTGTTTGTGCGCCCCATGACTGAAACAACGATGGGCACGGTGGCGGGTGTGCCAGCCTGCAGAATGTTGTGTGCACCTGGTGCTGTGCCTGCTGGCACAGCAGGCCAGGAACAAGGCTATGTGGAAAGGCAGTAATATGACAGCGTTCCTCCGCTTGGTGCAAGTCTCGACACTGGACGGATGCAGTGGCGCTGGACTGTTGTACTTGCGTTCTTGGTGCTCACCTGCCTGCAGCTCTTACAAACTTGTGAGTGAGCCTGACTCGCTGCGGCGCGGTTGAGGCGGCAGCGTTGTACCATTGCGGCTTGCACGCAAAGCAATGCAGCGTTTTTTTGGCGCAATCCCCCCTGCAGGAGGGCAACATTGGTTGCTGGTGCTGCGTGAACTGCTTCATGCTGCAACACATGTGTGCATGGGCATGCTGTGAGGGGACTGGAGTGCAGTTTGTGCTCTGTTTGAACTTTTTGCAGCGTGCTTCAGGTGGCAGCGCTGCTTCTCATGGCGGCGGGAGGCCGTGGCTTTTGTGTGCGCACCAATCTGTCGTGCAGCAGGACACACCAGTGGCTGCTGCCTGCAGCGCATAACCCAACCATTGGCGTAGATCATGTGCACTGTGTGCTGGGGGTTGCTCAGCATGTCTTGTTCTTGTTCTAGCAGCTTGTAGTAGAGCAGCATTCAGCAGAAGCGGGTGCTGAGCCGTCTGTTACCCTTGTTCTGCGGTACGTCGGCTCTCACTTGGCAAAGCTGAAACACATCTGACTGTGCAACCATGACCAAACTTAAGTATCGTCTCTGTCGCATCCACAACTGCTGGCCACCATTGGCAGCATCATGCGCGCAGTGTGTATGTAGACATCCTGCTGCACCCTTGCATGCTGGTTGAAGCATTCGGGGCATGTTCTGTGCATGGCGCCGCCCTCGTGGGTGGAAGGGACCAGCTTTATAACGGGCAGTGCTGCTGTGAGCACAGCCGTGTCGTGGCAAGGGGCTGCGCAAACCAAGCCATTTTGCCTGATCAGAGCTTACACAGTGCATTGCTGATGGACTGCGGTGTTGCAGTGCGGTGCAAACGCAGTTCATGCAATGTGCTGCACAACAGCAGATGCACGTGTCACGTCAGTGGTGGTGCAGCGTGCACGCAGCATGCAGTCATTTCACTGTCTGCATGGCGGCTCAACCAGGCTTGTGGGATGCAGCTGGCCAGGTTGTTGTGGCTCATGGAGTTGGAGCGCATGGTGCATGGCGCCTGCTGCAAGTCTTGGGGGGCCATTGTGCAGACATCCCACGCTAACCAATATGTTCAACTTGTGCGTGTGCAAGCAGTAATGACTGGCATCCAGTTGACTTGCATGCGGTGTGCGCGCCAGGGGGCAGCATAGCACAGTCAGTTTCAGCAGTGTAGCAGCATATATATGAAAGTACGGGCAGCTTTGCACTGCTTCAGGCCGGTGTTCTCCATTTTTGGCGCTCTTCTGCACCTCTGGCTGCCGTCTTTGGCTGCCCCCTTTGCTGCATACAGCATTAGGACAACGAGTCCCTGCCTCCTGCCCCAACATGATGTTATGATGCGAGCAGAGGTTGCATCTGCAGGGCTGTGCGCGATGGTCTGCCAGCCCTACATGAAGCTGTGGACACAGTTTCACGGTGCAGGCTGGCCACAGAATCGCTGCATTCTCTTGCACCAGGCCGTGCTTTGCAGCGCTTTTGGCTGCTGCAGGTCGCGGGCCGGGTGTGCACATGCGGCACATGCTGACCACAGCTGATGGGCAGGCTGCTGCATGCCAGCACGGCAGGCTTCACCGTCTTGTTGCTTGCATGTGTAGCTGTGCTTGACACAAGCTGTGTGTGGTCCACGGCAACTTTGTTTCCGCGGCAGGGTGTGGAATGCACGCCTACTGCATCACCTCAGCTCACCATCTCTGCATGCGGCAGAATGTGCCGTAGTTTTGCTGTCTGCTGCAGTTTGAGAGACTTCAGTTCTGCAACCACATTGCAGCTGGCTTGCGGGAACAGTTGGGAGGAGCGTCCTTCCGAGCTTGTTGGTGCGTTGTCAGTGTGTTTACGCTTTGAGCAGCAAGTTGTGCTTGTTTGCTTGGTAGGGTCTTGCATCGCAGGATCACAGCACAAATAGCCCTGCGCGACGTGTGTTGCTTACTTCTGCACTGAGTGCTGTTCTCATCTTCATGCATGGCATCCTGTTGAAATTTGTTGTAGTAGGTCAAAATCTGCGGGGGCTTTGTTCCATCTGCTTTACTTCAAAGGGTTCATGTTGAGTCTCCTGCTGTAGTTGATGTACATCACACAACATGTTGGCTCCCACGGCTGCATGCAGCTCGTCTTGTGTCCGCCAGCTGGCATCCGACATCGGCCCTACAGCCGGCTGCTGTCAGGCTTGAGTCTAGTTCACTGCAACACGGCTGCATGCAGCAGTGTGCTATGCCTTGCAAGGTCTGAGTATGGACTGGTTGTGTGGCAAAAGGTGAACATTGGCATGTGGTTGCAGGCTGTGGCTCATGCCTGCTGCAATACACGCATTGCTACAGAGGCAGCTGCCAGTGACTGGCATATGTTGCAGGCTGTGGCTCATGCCTGCTGCAATACACGCACTGCTACAGAGGCAGCTGCCAGTGACTGGCATAAGGTTGCAGGCTGTGGCTCGTGCCTGCTGCAGTACATGCACTGCTACAGAGGCAGCTGCCAGTGACTGGCATGTGGTTGCAGGCTGTGGCTCATGCCTGCTGCAATACACGCACTGCTACAGAGGCAGCTGCCCGTGACTGGCATAAGGTTGCAGGCTGTGGCTCGTGCCTGCAACACACGCACTGCTACAGAGGCAGCTGGTACTGCTGCAGCATGTGTGCTTTGGTGGCGGTCGCATGCTTTGAAAGTCTTCACCACTCTGCTGGCAGCGCTGCAGTGCAACAACAAATGAGTGTTGCGGTGTCGCCGTCTTCAGGGTTGGGACACTTGTTGCAGCTGAGCGCTGCTGTTGTGCGTGTTGGCGCGCCCTGCATGGCACCCGCCTCTTTGCTTCAGGGTGCACCTCCTGGGATTCGCCTGTGAGCCCTTGTTTGATGCCTGACCAGGTTGCCGACTTGGCGTGAACTCCTGTCAGCTTGCAGCAGCAGCCCATGGTCAACTGCAGGCCAGCACTTCAAGTGGTTTGTTACTGTCATGACATGTTTGTTGCTATCATGGAGTTGCATCATGCCCACATGGGATCATACGGTCGACATCACTGTTGCATTGTTGCACAGGCAGAATTTTGCCAGGTTCGAACCTGAGCTAAGCAAGCACACTGTGCATAGCAGAGATCATCGCGGGTCTGAACTCCACCCCTTTCAGAACGGTGTGTTATACATGTAACCACAATTGTGACAGTGCTTTCAGTGTGGATGCCATTTGGTTGCTGCACACCAGCCGGCATGTCTATCACCCCTGCTGGCAGCCATTCACGCCAGCAAAGGAGAAAAGATCCAGGACTGAGCAAATATGCCAAAGATAAGCCAGGCCCAGCAGTGCTGCCAGCACTAAGATGGTGAATAAGATGGTGAATTCTTCAAAGTTCACCGTCTTACCAGCAATCGGTGGTCTCAACTGGAGAGGTAGTCTCAAATATTTCGAAGAGTGCAGTAACTACCAGGCACGAGCAATGCGCATTGCATGTAGTCACCATTGACGTACAGCAGTCAGGTGCTTTCCAGCTGGTCACGTGCACGTGCCCCTCACGGCTAAAGCGACCCAGTGGAGGCCAGTGTGGTGATACGAACGTCAGACTGGCCCTGTCCAAGGTTGAGGTTTGGATCTGGCAGCTTGTCCCCTGTTGGCAGCGAGGAGGGTGTGGTTGCTGCCCGCCCGTGTTCACGGTGTAGCTAGGCAGCTATATGTACAAGTTACCTGCTGGTGCAGATGCACAGGTAGCTGCTGCAGCTGAAAGTAGCGCAGTAGGGGATTGCCTTCATTGGCGAGACACGCCGTTACTTGCCGTGCTGGTCAAAACCACGCAACTTGTTACAGCACGCCAGCAGCTGTGCCTGCGCTTTGCTGCAGCGCCCCTGCGTGCTCAGCATCCCTGCGTGCCTTGCGGATTGCGTCGAAGCAGCTGCCACCGTCTTCGATTGGGCAGGAGTGCTCCAGCTCCAGCACGTCAGCAAACTCGTCCGTGAGCTCCATGAACACGTCGTCTGCAGCCGCAGCAACGGCGGCGGTAACGGCAGCAGCGGCAGTGGTGGTGGTAGAGGCAGCATCATCGGTCAAAACCAGCATACATATCTGGCTACCAGCTCTACATGCAACCTTCCTGATACCGAGGTTCCATGAAAATGTCGGATGGAGTTTGCCCCGAGCGTGGTGATGGTAAGATCACCATGGTCAGTCACATTTTGGAAGTTACATGGGTAACTTCGCCCGTTTGGGGAGCCAATGACAGTCAAGCGACATGCAAGCAGCATGATGGCCGCAGCCACGCACACACCTCGAGCGCCCAACACACAGCAGACATGCTCACCAGAATTGGCTCACACATACAAACATTTTATCACAGCCTCGTCACCAGTTCCACTGTGGGGTGCATTCATCATACCACCCGCTGTTATGAATTCCTACCACATACTGGTAGCCATATAATCATGTGACTTACTTAGCTGGCTCACCCTGCGGTTGTTGTTGCAAACTATATGACCAGTGGATATACATGCGACTATACTATCTCTTAGACACTTGTCAGCACAGCTCATGCTGTGTGATTAATCCTGACACGAGCTTGCGTGTGCATTATATGTTCAACTACGGGACCAACAAAACACATACCAGGGGCTGACTACACCATCAATTATCCAAAATGGTATGGTGTCACGGTGCACAGATGGTGCATGCGCTTGCTTGGTGAGATGTGCAGCAGTTCTGTGATCTGGTCTGCTGTGGAAATGATCTGCTCTGCTCTGCTCGGCACTCACCCAGCCCTGTCATGTCAAACGGCATCTCGCAAGTGTCCTGCAGCACAGCACAGCCAGTGCAACATGCACCCAACGTTACACATGTGTGGCCACTTGCCAAGACAACCAACGCGGCATGCCGCAATGTCAACCAACCCTGCATGAAAATCCTGCAACCCTGCATGTGAGTGTTTATTTTATGTGCACGATAATGTGAGTATGCATTGCTGCTAGCCTTCTCTTGTCATTCAGCGCACACAAGGTCTTGCTAGCAGGCAGTACGGGGCTGGCAGCACCATCATTGCTGTACCCTGTACATTGTACCTGTGGCACAGCCGCTGCATGCCTCACCTGCACGTTGAGCAGCAGCATGCAGATGACCGCATATATGCAAGCCATGATGATCGGCGCAGGGCAGCCCAGGCCCCACACCTCCACGGCATCCATGTCGCAAACACCTGAACCACAGCACACCCACGCAAGGCAACGCTTGCTCTGTGTCACCCAACTATCTTGTAAATGCCCTGGCAATCAGTGCACACTCTGGTCATCTTTGTCCTGCAACCCGTTAGCATCAGCTATTGACATGGCAATCCACCTTGAAGACATCAGCCATGGCCGCCTTGCAGCAGCTGCAACCTGTCCAGGCTGCATGTATGTGCAGGCAGTGCATCGGCCATAGGTGTAAGCAGCCCGGCGGACCCTCCACGCTCCCATGGCCAGTGCATATGTACCCACAGACCAAAGACCGCACCTGCTGTCACTGTTTGAGCAGCGCAGCTGTTACATCGGTTGGAGGGGCCGAAAAGCACTTCCCAGCCATGATAAGGATTACTACAGATGGCTGCAGCACCTGCAGACCCTGCTCACCAATCTGCAGACAGTACTGGCACTCAAATCTATCTAAACTGTTGCTATCAGCTGTACTAGCCGTTGTTGAAACAGTGCGGCTGGGTCATACTCAAAGCGCTCATTGATGTGCACAAAAAAACTTGTTGTTACTGTTGCCAGGCACAATCCTGCTCAGCCTGCTCACCGATATGCACAAAGTACGGTCCCAGCACGACAGCGCCGATGTGGATCAGGACGCTGCAGCAGTAGCGCAGCATGAAGGGCGTGCGGTAGATCTGCATGCACGTCAGATTCAATCAGACCACCAGCAGCAGCTGACGATTGTCGTGATGTCAAGGTGAGTCTGAATTGGTCAGGTCCCATAGCCCTGCCGGGCTCGCCTGGACGCCGACACGCAGTCGAGATGCCAGCCGGCAGCCGCGTACCATGCACCTGCCAGCTTCACCCTTCTGGTTCACCCTGCGCGGTTGCTCAGTAAAATCTGCAGCTGGTGCTCTGACGTGGGTGCTAGGCCGCAGTCAGACCCATGATGTCTGCTGCTGCTGCTGCTGCTGCTGCTGCTGCTGCTCTTGATAATGCGCAGCTGTCCATCTACTTCGCAGCACCGCCCCCAGTTGGTAGCGGGCAGTCCTGTGCAGGGTGCCGTGGCTACCCTGCCCTATGCAGTATGCGCAGCTGCTTCAGAAATATGCAGAAGTACTTTGCGACAGCAAAGGACATATATATTATTGCTGCTGCTGCTGCTGCTGCTGCTGCTGCTGGCCCCACCTTGATCATGCGCAGCTGCTCCATTTGAGCCATCAGGTAGCGCAGGTACTGCGCGGTGCGCGACAGCCCGCCCTCGCCTGCAGCGGCAGCATACAATCATGGCAGCGGACAAGCCACAGCAGCATAGGCATGGCAATGAAGCAGCCTTGTGAAGGCATAGCAGCCGCTGCAAGCATCAGCAGCCTCTTGCTTGGGGTGAGGCAAGCTCCACAACCACAACCAGCTGTTGCCTACAATACGTGTAGAACACCAGGATGCAGTGTTTGCCTGCGGCCTAGACGCGTTGGCTGCATGAGGGTGCTTCCTTGCTGCTGCAGCGGCGGCGGGTACGCGTGTTAGTGCTGCAGTTTGTGCGGCCGCTTGCCTCCCTTGCTGTAAAGCCAAAACCGGGTATATGTTGTCACATTGTGACACGCTCCATCACTGCAAGCAGTTACTACATGTAGTGTGCGATGAACATATCCGGACTCAGTTCAAACAAACCCTACTTACGTGCGTGGTGTTGAAGGTGGGAGTCTGTAGTAACGCGATTCGGTACAACTGTCACCATGCGGACATTGCCTCGATGTGGGTCAAGTCGAAGGTTCTACACAAACCAGCAGCTCGCTCAACAGACACCCACCTCCCCTGCTGTACCTGGCCTTGAAGGTCAGCTGCTCATTCATGACGCTCATGTGGCTCAGGCAGCCATAGGCAGCTTGAATGTGACTGCAGCACACAGTGGCAGCCGCACAGCACACAGACCACGGTCACCTCGGTCACAGCAGCTTCAACCCTGTACAACAACAGCAGACGACCGTTAGCTGGCGGCACTGACGTGCATTGCAGCCATGTACGGGTGCCAAAAGGCGCAGTCGCAAGTGCCAGACGCGGCTGGGTGCATCTGCAGCAGAGCTCACAGGCAGCTCTTGCTGCACACAAGCCTACCAGTCACATGCGTTGCGGCTCTCATTCGCGACGGTCTGCAGTGGCTGGCGGCCATCCATCACAGCCCCCGCCGTCTGCCCCGCACAAATGGAACCCCACCCATATCCATGGGAACTCCCCAGCGGGAAGTTCTCATACCGCCGCAGTGCCTGGCATGCGATTAGTCGGCCCCTTGTTCCCACCACTGGGGAACCTCCCACACGCGCTGCACTCACACGTAGCCTGGCAAGCTCTTGTTGATGCGCTGCAGCCGCACGATGAAGCTCGCGGCCACGCCGTCCGCGTCAGTGGCCGGCTGCAGCCGCGTGTCACCAAGCAGCAGCGCCAGCAGCGTGGAGCGCTTGGCTCGAAGCCTGATCTCTGAGAGGCTCTCGTAGCCCTCTGCAGCAGCAACAGCAGCAGGAAGCGAGCTAGTGAGAGTAGCTGCTTGATGCACAGCGTTATGGGTTCTGGTGCCATGATCCACTCACATGGATGTGGTAGCGGCTGCAGTGGGATGTTGAGCAGCGCCTTGCTGCTTTCACAGCAGCTTAATATAGCAGCAGTCCTACTGCAGCCGCATTTTAGTTTTGGAGAACATGGTTGACATTTGGTTACAATCCAGGCATCAAGCGCGTGCGCTAGGCTGGTGCGCTGGGCTGATGCGCTGGGCTGGTGCTGAGGCAGGTTTGAGCTGAAAATGTACTCTACCATACAGTAATCTGTACTGTATGGTAGAGTAGAACTTTGTAGTGCATTCTGAGTGGACAGATATGCAAGTTTTGGGAAGTCATGCAATTCTGGCGGACCATACCAGGTCAACTGCAAGCAGCTCAGCAGTGCCGGCAGTATAGGCAGTACAACCTACAGGGAAACACTAAATTGGATCATGCTGGCAAGCAGTAAATTTTTTTCCAGCACAGCACTACAGCCCACCTGGTGTGGTCATGTATTGCTGCACGTGGCTGAGAATTCCATGGCAACGTTGGCAAACTGTACTGCCCAGGCTGACCTGTCATTACCCAGAGAGTCTGGATAGTTCTCATCCTGCAGCAGTCATGGGGCAGCAGCAGCAGCAGCAGCCAGCAGCAGCAGCTATATGCTTTGCAGGGGCTCTTGCACAGGCATGAGACCGTTCTGTGCTTGCGGGCACTCTCGGCATGCATTGGCCTCCCGCCATCCGTGTTGCACCCACTGTGGGTCACTAGCAGGGTACAGCACAAGTGCTTGCTGCGGGGTTTGCATTGCTCACATGCATGTGCACACCGCAGCTGAATGCTGGATGTGGGCAGAGGCACAGGATACACCACACATCAGCCACAGGTGCTGCCACAGCTGCCGCTGCCATGGTGACTCTGCGATAAAATAAACTGTCCAATGTTGCAAGCTGTCAGAAGCAGCAGGCATGCCAGAACGCATGTGCGAACACCTATATTGGCTGCAGCAGACGCACTGGTGCACAGGCAGAGCACGGACGCAGCTGGCCAAGGGCCTTGTGCTTGCAGAAACCCTTGAAGTATGTGGCAGCTGCGCACTTGTGACCAATCCCTGTGCTGCCAGTACAGGGCGATGATGCTGGCTTTCATCTCGGCAAGCGTTGTCAGCGCACGCTCCCGCCTTGTGAATGCCTGCGGGGCGTTGTCCAGGGTTGCATAGTCGTGGCGCTGTATACCTTACTGGATGCTCGTGTACGCGCTCGTGCTCGTACATGCTGGGACCAGCTGTGTGGAGCAGTGTCATGCAAGCTCATGGGTGCTGCCGCTGCACTTGCTGCTATGACAGGACGGTTGCTGGTGCAGCAACAGTTAACAAACAATGTTGCTGATACAGGATTGAGGGTGCTTCCGTAGCAGGGGCACCGGCACTGTTGCTGCCGCTGCAGCTGCTGTTGCTGTGCTGTTTGGCGCCACTTCTGCCTTACACTTCCACCGCAGTCGTGCACATCATCGTTAGTCATGCATACATCCCTGCAGGTACAAGGATCTATTGTTGCTGCTGTAGCTGCCGGTGCTGCTGGTGGTGCTTTTACTGCTGCTGCTTGCCTGAGTTATGTTGAAGGTGAGGGGAATGGTGATGCCCAAAGCCATCAAGCTAAACTCTAACCGGTAGCTCCAGTTCAAATGCATCGCAATCAAGCATGACGTGCATGAAATCGCGCACAGGACGAGCGTGTGGATGTTGAAGCAGTACACCGTTGCACGAAGCACTCGCAGAAGGTGCAGACGCATGTTCATTCCAGCCGTGACCCTCATTGTAAGCCGCTTCAGCACAATCGTGGCCCCGCAACCCCGGCTGGTTTAAATTGGCACCGTGATCATTATCGCTCCCTTTACGACCAGAAAGCATCTCAAGCCCTAAAACTGCCGGGACCCGACATTTTCGGATGTGATGGTCAACCTGCCTCAGAGATCCCACCATATTCGTCCCAACAGTTAGTTAACAAGGCAATGAGCGGTCTAGGCCCAGTTTTGTTGTCAGCTGAAAGCATTGGGGTGCTATAGCACTGGAACCAGCTGTCTCATAGCTATGACACAGTCGTACAGGATGCTACCCTACGTGCAAACAAGCCACCATGCAGTGCTCATGGTTGGATTCTGTTGGTAGCTTGTCAGCTGCACGGCAGCCGGGCAGCACATCCATGCCAACAACCTGCTGCAGCAGCTGCATCTGAGGCTTCAGTACACTTGACAGACCTCAACAGTCACACGCCCGCACCCAGCTGCGCAGTTACATGATAAAGTAGAATCAAGGGGTGTATATCCATAAAGAGAATCTCCTTAACTATACTTACGATACTCCCGTCGGTAGCACGTGGGTGCAGCTGACCCTGCCAATTGTCAGCCTGACAGTCCTAAGTTGGGTGTTGGGTGCAGCAGGATCGACAGGCAGAGCGTCCTTGTACTATGTTACAGATGCATTCCGGTGTTTACATTTCTTTTTCCTTGTAACCCGCTGTTATGCCTGCTTCTCAACTATCGCAGAGCTTCCCTTCGGCATCTGCCCAGCGCCACATCACAGCCTTGCGTTCACTCACCATGCCATCTTCGCGGTACCGACTGATACGAGACGCAAACGCGGACAAACGACAGCTGCACGGCAGTGCTGCAGCAGCGGTGCACGGACAGCAGCGGCAGCAGCAGCCTGTGCTGTTAGTGCAAGCCCTACCATCTCATGATACAGCAACCACTGGTCCTGCTGCTGGTGGAGCTATGGAGCAAGCAATTGATGCCATAGGTTTGGGGCGTTTCCATGTGTTCCTGCTGTTGTGCGTATCCCTGATATGGGCAGGTGCGCCGTGGCACTTCTGCAGAAGCAGCAGCTGCAGCAGCACCAATGCGTAGCAATCATTGACACAGCAACGACCCTGCAATGCGCATGAAACCAACACTCCAAGTCACTAGCAGCGACAGTGATGGTGTGAGAGCGCTGACGCAGGCCGACCAGCTCCAAGGTTTCCTTGCAGCACGCCCGCCTGTTGAGAGTCTGTGTCGACAGGTGTCAGCCATGCGCTGACTATCCATGCCGTCCCAATGTTGTTTGGGCTGTCATGGCCATACTCCTCCTTGTTTGTGTCACCCAGTGTACGTGTCTTTGTGCTGCTGCTGCTGCCCTGCCATGTGCTCCAGGCGATGCCATGGAGGTCATGATCCTATCCTATCTGGGGCCTGCGGTAAGCACGGCACGGCACAGCACAGCACAGCACAGTGCAGTGCAGCACAGCACTCATCTTGTTGCACACCAATGCACATGTAGCTTTACGACAAGATTCCAGTTGCACTGCTGTTGTCAGCAGTATCATTGGGTGTTGGCGCTCACAGCTGCGGCTGCACCTGCCGCAGCCAGCCCTTGAGCCTGGCTGTCGCCCCACGCACCTCAAACCTCCAGAATGCAACCACAACACCCTGCGTCGTCCAATGCGTGCAGGCGGCATGCGAGTTTGGGTTCAGTGCCGGCCAGCAGTCGCTGCTGTCTTCTGTTGTGTTTGGCGGCATGGTGCTGGGGGCAGCCACCTGGGGCCTGGCCGCGGACGCCCTGGGGCGGCGCACCACACTGCTGACGTCATGCAGCGTGGTGGTGGCAGCAGGACTGGCAAGTGCAGCCGCCCCCGGCTATGCGGTGGGTGCTGCGGCATCCGTGGCGCCTCTGCTGTATCACTAGCGGTACAAGAAGCAGGACCCTTTGCTGTGTGGGTTGGCAGGGATGTGCAGTGTTGTGAGCTTAGTGCCTGAGCAATGCGTTTGGATTGCACTACCCTAGGAGGTCAGTAGTGTCGTGTCCGGCTGAGTGTTCTGAGTATGGTTGTGTTGCTGCGTTGCTGCATGGCTGGCCTGTCCAAATGCTGCTGCTGAGTAGGGGCTGTGTAGGGTGTGGCTCAATAAGCGCACCAGCCAGTATGAACATGATCCGCACAGGCTGTGCACCACTTGCGTGCCTATCAAACAGACCCTGTTCAGGCCCTGCTGCCAGGCAGGGCCTGTGTAGGCTGCGCACCAAAGCCTGCAGCTTGCTATCTCCAGTGCCTCGTACATGCAGGTCACCCCACACAGCCTCGAATCACCATTTTCCATGTTGGCGTGCTGCTGCATCGGATTGTCATCAGGTGCTGCTGCTGAGCCGCGGCTGGTGGGGTTTGGCCTGGCTGGCGCGCCCGTGGCCTTCACGCTGCTGATGGAGCTGCTGCCTGCACGCAGCAGAGGCACGTGGGGCACGCTGGTGGAGCTGGCCTGGACGGCAGGTGACCACGACGTGCGCGTGCGTGTGAGCCTGGATGCGTGTGTCCGCTGATATGTGCGTGCTTGTGTGCGGGCTTTACAAAGGACAAGTATGATGCGGGTGCATGGAGCTGCTGTGGCTGCCTTGGACCTATTAAATTTGCCAGAGGCGAGCTGACATGCCTTCATGAGGGTTGGCGCTGAGCTGGGCCAACAGCAACCACTTACCTGTGACTGGCGGTTCGCCGTTGCTGTGGCTTTTGCTGAGCGCTTAACGGCACCTGGATCGGGTCATCAAACAGAATCTGCGCGTCAGCCGCGAGCAAGCTAGGCCTGCTCCTTGGCACCCCTTGCAGGCAGCATGCGCACGGCGTGCTTGGCCAGGGATCAGCTGCATGCTGCAGCACCTGACGCTGTGTTCCTGCGTGCATGAGGGCCATGATGCTGTGCTCCGTTGTAACACCTGCTGCAGGCAGCGTCCTCAAGGCCCTGTACAGCTGTTGTGAGCAGATCTGGTGTGCTTGGCCTGCTGCTGTGCACTCATTGCTGCAGGCACCGTGCTTGAGGCGTGCCTGGCCTGGTGGCTGCTGAATGGCTACGGCTGGCGGCCACTGCTGCTGGCATCGGTGGGACCGCTGGGTGAGTGCGCACATGCTCCGTTGTCATTTCATGGCTGCGGTGTTTGCCGGGCTTCGCATCTGTGCATATGTGCAGAGTATGCTGCAGTGCATTCTGCTAGTGACCTAGCTGCAGGTACAAGCTGACCTGTAGTGCTGCCTTTTGTGCCGCACAGGATCTCGCAGGGGCTAGGTAGTAAGCAGTTGTTCTGAGCATGCTATGTGCCATCTCCCGATTGTCCAGACGTGCGCCGACCGGACTTCAACGTGTCAGACGTCCCTGGTTGCTGCTGTGATGCTGCTGTTTGCCTGCAGTGCTGCTGCTGCTGTTGGCGCAACACCTGCCAGAGTCGCCTCGCTACCTGCTCGCCCAGGGGGATGCAGCAGCAGCGCAGGCGGTGCTGCAGCGCATTGCAGCCATGAACGGCAAGAAACTGCACTTTGCGGCTGAGGGGCAGGCGCGACAATGGCGTCAGCAGGTGTCATTGCTACCCCTCCGCTGCATGCAGCGGGCAACTTGCAGCAGCCGCAGCAGCAGCAGCTGCAGCAGCAGAGTGCAAGGGATGATGCCGACTGGTCCAAACACAAGATACATTGGACAGCGGGGAGCAGCAGCGGCTGTTAGGAGGTGAAGAGCGCACTGAATGTGGCAGAGGTGATCACCAGCAGCAGCAGTGCAGCAGCAGCAGCAGCAGCAGAAGCAGCACAAGGCTGCGCACCCACTTAATGTCGAGTTCAGCCAGGGGGACGACACCCCACGGAGCAGCAGCAACAAGGCAGGAGGCACACCAGCAGCACGCAGCCCTGCCAGGGACCACCACAGGCAGTCACAGCCCTGCCCACAACACGTGCGAGCGCAGTGGCCGGCGAACCCCACCTACAAATCTTGCATCAGCAGCAGAAGCAGATGGCCAGCGCAGGATCCCCCACCTGCAGCACCCCACACGAGAGCAGTCTCAGCCGATCCAGAACTTCTGTAGAACTCCAGCAGCAGCCTCAGCAGCAGCACCAGCAGCACGGTTCATTGGGCAGTCAGCAGCTGCAGCAGCTGCTGGCAGAAGGGCGCCTAGCAGCAGCGCTGCTGTCAAAGCCACCATACGCCCGGACTACTGCACTGCTGTTGTTCGCCTGGGCGGCGACATCGTTCGCTTACTACGGCCTGGTGCAGCTGGTGGCACAGCTGCATCTGGAGGTGACGGGGCCAGCAGCAGCTGCGGGTGATGGGGCCAGCTGCACCGACGGCTCACTGCAGGTGAGACTGTGTGTCTCTGGGCTGCACTGTGGTGCTGAGCATCAAATGCTTTGCAGCTGAGCTGCCAGCAGTGGTTGGTGTGGGGCTCTGGCAGACTCACAACCCAAGCATATTGCGGGTGCGGTCGTTGCATTGCATTGCCGCCGGCCACCTTCAAGCATCTATCTGCAGCGCCTGATGCAAGTAACTGGCCCACAAGCAAGTCGTCCTTGTGCATCTGCTGCTGTGTGCAAGCGCCCAGTGCCTGAGCACCCGCCGGTGCTGCCGTGCACCTCCCTACGTCCATGCTCAACAGAGGCAGTCTGCTGCAGCTCCCGCCTGTAGCTGCTCAGCGATGAGAACCTCGAGCTCGCGACATCAGGTTCATCACAGGGTCCCGTTGCTTCGGCCTGCTGCTGCCTGCAGGTGCCCAGTGCCGAGTACCTGTCCGTGCTGCTCACCTCGGCGGCTGAGGTGCCCGCGGTGGCCTGGGCAGCCGCCAGCACCAACTGGCTGGGCAGGCGTGCCTCTATTGCCACATCGCTCGGCCTCACGGCAGCCTGCCTGGTGCCCTGCATGGCTGCGGCAGGGCTCGCGGGCAGCAGTGCGGCGCCTGACGGCGATGCTGGCGCCGGCTGGGGGAGCCTGGCAGTGGATGCGTCAGGTGAGGACGCCTCTTGCCCGCCTTGCGGTGTGCAGGAATGGGCTGGGTGGGTTCTGCAGGCTAGGGCTGGCAAGGCTGCATTTGGTCTCGGCCTGCTTGGTAGCCTCTCATGGCTGCGGCTGCAGCAGCGCTTGTGGGTGTTAGGGCGCACTCAAGCACTAGCCGGGGGAGCCTGGGTGCAGGTGTGGAGGCTGTTGGGCGCATTGGGTTCTGACAGCAGCCAGCTTGATGCCGTGCGTCGCAGCAGCAGGGCTCTGCGGCTGAGTCAGCCCTGGAGCGTGGGTGCAGGTGTTCGTGTGAGTCCTGACAGTGATGCTGGCGCCGCTTGGGGGACCGTGGCAGTTGGTGCATCAGGTGTGATGCCTTGCAGGGTCGTGCGCTGGCCTTACTGCTCGCTCTCAGCCTGAGCTTGCATCAGATATGACCTTGGGCGCTCCATTGATGATCATCAATTGATGATCATGAATGAGGCCAAACTGCACACAACACTTTGATTTTGAAGAGCCAGCTAGCCAGCTGACGACGTTGCCAAACTCAAACAGCATACCACCAATGCTGCTGTGCCTGCCCTCACTCTGCTGCCCTGCTGAGCAGCTGCCGGCATGTTTGGCGCGCGGCTGTTCATCATGTCTGCCTTCACGCTGTTGTGGGTGTTCACACCAGAGCTCTACCCCACGCATGTGCGCGCGTTTGGGCTGGGCATCAACAACGCCTGCGCAAGGTGGGCGAGCGGATGCTACCTGTAGTGTGCACGCAACCCTAGCGCACATGCATATTTTAAATCGGTAAATCGGTTCGGTGGTTGGCAGAACCCAGATGGCTTAGCAAACCCACGCGGGCGATGTTTGGCAGACTTTATGCGGCAAAGACAGAGTAGGGTTGCTGCTTTCATCCACAGTTGCTTACTGGTACGTAGCGATCCAGAGTTGGCACATTTGTTGCTTCCCAATGATGGTGTTACTAGTAGTGCTACTGAAGTTACTGATTCTCTGAGTTCTGAGCTCTCTGAGCTTGTTGAGGTTGCGGTTTCTTTCGATTGATGGTCTTCTTTTGGGTTTTGTGGACCCCATGAGCCTTGTTTGGCTCGTTTGCGGGTGGGCCAGTGGCCCTACTTTGGTAATACGGTAATTCGGTAAATATGTATTGCTGTGTTGCTTCACAGCCTGCTGCTTCAACTTGCTGTGGCAGCTGCATGTGAATTGCTAATCTCGAGTGTGGCATATGCTCAGTGCTGCACAACAAGCTGAGTAGTGGATGAGTAGGGACACTATTGTAAGCCTCACAAAGCCTCACATGGGCCATTTAACAGTGTTGTTGCTGCTGCTGCTGCTGCTGCTGGCATTGCTGCCGCAGGATTGGTGGGCTGCTGTCTCCCTTCGCCGCCATCAACCTAGTTGCGCTCGGGGCGCCAGCAGCAGCAGAGGGTGTGTTCGCTGCTGCATGTCTGGCAGCCTGTGCTGCTGTGCTGGTTATCAGCTCGAAGCATGATAGTGGGCAGCCGATGGAGGAGGAAGCAGAGGAGGAGGTGGCACGGGCCAGGTGACAGATCTCAGATTCTGTAAACCACAAAATTTGTAGCTGTGTCATCACAGCTTGAGCCGAATGCTATGCGTGCCGACAGCACATGCAAGGTGGTGCCAACAAGCTGCCGTAGTACAGCGCAGGGGTGCACACCCGTCACCGGGATTGCATTGCAACGGTTGTATTAAGTGCCAACCTTGGTTTCTCATCACTATGCCACGTGGCATGTGTGCACACAGGGCCTAACTGGATAGGGTGTCATTGGGGTTAGGCCTGACAGGTGAAGACCGGGAAGTTATGACCCCCCTAACCACTTGCGTGACCCTAACCGTGCCATGACCATGCTGATGGGTCAACCCCTTCGCCAATGGTTCAGTCGCCAAGTAACGGTCACACCGCAGCTTCTTGACGGCAAAGGCGAGTTGCAACTGGCCCATTGAACTTCAATTCAGGCTAGTAGCCTGGCCCAACAGCTGGCAGCTGCTGCACAATGAAGGGCTTGAGGCTGAGGCAAAGCCACTGCCGAAATGCCTGGCCACCTCCATTAACAGCAGCAGCAGCGACGGCAGCGGCTCTGGCCTCACACAGGCACGACTCTTCATTGACAGCTCAGAGTGCAGCCCAGGCACAGCGCGCATCCCATAGCCAGAAAGCAGTAGATCTAAGCTCTTCATTATGGGCACAATCTGAACAGTCAAAACTGGATGTTTTAACGTGTACCTAGACAGTTGCTCTGCCGCAGAACACAACCCAAGCACACCGCCTTACACGAGCCCCAGTGCGCCGTGCAGCTGCTGCGGCAGCAGCGCCGTCTGTGCTGCCTTCATTGCCCGCTTGTTGCGCCTACACAGGTCTGAGACAACCTCCAGAGCCTCTTCCAGCCCCGGGCAGCCGCCGTCCATGCCTGCGTTGCCCTGCACAACTGCTGCCGCTGCCGCTAAAAAAGCCTGCCTATCCGCTGCTGTTAGCGCTACCTCCGGGATGAGCGAAGCGCACTCTGTGATCCATTGCAGCGCTCCCTTCTGTCCTGCAAGCTTCAGCATCGCTTGCAGGATGGGTGTGATGTCCTCGACCCGGCTTTGCGGCAGAGCGCCAACAGCTCCACCTAACAGCATGCGGGTGAGGGCAGGCCCGACACGCAGCACCTGCTGCTCTAGCAGGCCGACTGACGCTGCTTGGTCGAGCCCTGGGTGTTCCTGCAGGCTGGCTAGTGCTGAGCTTGGGTCAAAGAGGCGGGAGAGGAAGCTGAGTACGCTGCGGCAGGCCTCCCGGTGCTGCACCAGCACCCCCAGCTGCAGGGGTGGCGCAATGATAAGGGGCAGGCAGGGGAGAGGGAGAGGTCAGGCGAAAGGAGAGTTTTGTCACTCGAGGTTGCAAAATGGGCAAATAACACCCCAAACAAAACAGTGATGGTGTGAGCAGTAGAGGTGTGCAGTGTTGCTGGAGTGCACACGCTGCCGCAAGTGACAGCTCCCATCCAGACAACACTCGCCATCATTGTGCACTGCAAACACCAGCCCCTCTCCACTCACCAGCGCAGTATCCAGCAGCTGCGGCAGCAGCTGCGGCACCAGCAGCAGGCGCGGGCAGTACGCTGCCGCGCGCCCCGCCAGCAGGAAGGTGTCATCCACTAGGTCGGGCTGGTCGTCCATGGCCTAAGAGACGATGCAGAACAAGAACAGAGCATGTGAGGGGAGTTGGGCCAGCATCAAGGAGTAGTGAATCTGACCGCACCAACTTGGTCAGGCTGGTCATGCATTGTCTGCAATAAAGGTCAAGCAAATTTAGGACACCAATGGTCCACCATAGGCGCTTGAATGCGACAGCACCCCAGGTGTACCGCAGGTGTACCCCAGGTGTACCTCAGGTGTACCCCAGGTGTACCTCAGGTGTACCCTAGGTGTACCTCAGGTGTACCCTAGGTTTTGAACAGTTTACAGCATTTGGACCACGTGCCTGCAGGTCTCACCTCAGCCATGTGACCTGCCCAGCGTCCCTGCCCCATAGCTGGCTCACCAAAGCAGCACGGTCAACCCCAAGCAGGATGCGCCTGTGAGCTGCATGCCATTCAGTGCTTGCTCCTCCCATTCATCCTTATGCTAGGTGCAAAGGTACAAAACATGCAAAGTCCTGCACGCACCTGCAATGTGGCGAGCCCCTGGCAGCTGCTGCCCACAAGTGCTGTGAGGATGGGCCGCATGCTGCCGTCAGCAGCAGTCTCAGTGCAGAAGATCTTCAGCAGCTCGCTTACAACATACATGAAGGCTGGGTGGCGCGTCTGCAGCAGCCAACGCATGTGCACAGCACAGCACAGCACAGCACGGCAGCAGCGTGTTGTTGAGTGAGCAGCGACGGCTACAACCCCTGGCCATGATAACAGCAATTGCGGCCTTCAGATTTCCCTGTGCAGTACACGCATGATGCTGTGTTGTCCTCACAGCCCTTGAATGATGCGTAACATTGCAGGCAAAACACAACAAGTGAGTTGCAACATGCTCAGACCCTGAAGCCGCAACTCACTTGCTGGAAGCGACCTGGCAGGGTCTCCAACAGCGTCGGCAGCAGCGGAGCACAGGCCTTGCCCGAGGCCTTGATGCCGTAGCGCAGCACCCTGGCGGGAGGTTGAACACGCAGGCAGGCGGGCGATGGCAAGTGGTTGTCAGCAACAAGCAGCCCACAGCAGCTCCTTGCTCCCAGCAGCAGGAAGGTCTTCACAACAACCATGCTGGTGCATTTGTGGTCATCATCTCAGCACACGCATCCTGCTACTGTTGGCAAATCCTGCAGGCAGAAGCACTACCCATCAGTTACCAGCAGCAGTGTGCCACCTCCTCATGTTCCCTGTTTCAGGGCCCGTGAGACTCGTCTCCAACAACAGCAAGCAGCAGCACCCACCTGCACAGCCGCTCCACTGTGGACCTGTCTGCCGCGCCCCGCAGCAGTGCCACATCCAGCGGCGCCCACGCCTGCTGCAGGATGCTCGCCGCTGCCTGCTGCTGCTTCATGCTCTGGAACAGCGTGGCCAGCCGGTCAAACAGCGGCAGGTGTGCCGCAAGCGCCGCCTCGCCCGTCCCCAGGCTGGGCGTGAACTGCTGCATGGCTGAGGTGACAGGCTGCAGCAGCGGCCGGGCGAGGGTGACGAGGCCAGTTGGCAGCTGCTGCTCTGGCAGACACCTGCAGGCACACTGACCGCATGGTAGGTGGCTGGCCGCACAAGTCAAGATGAGCGAGCCTGGTGAGCACAGCAAGGAGCAGCAGACCGAGTGCATGTACTCAAGTTTTGCCCTTGAGCTTTGCAATGCCCAGCAGGTCTGGCTGACGTTGTGCCACTCTCGTGGGTTTGTTGCTGCGTGTGTCTGTGCTGGAATGCGATGCTGAGTTCTTTGACAGCTCTACTGATGTGAAGCACCTTGGCAGCACAGCAGCAGCAGCCAACGCATATAAGCTGTCCACCCACTTGCTGAGACATGAGACCAACCTGGGTGGACAGCAGGGCTGGGTCTCCCAATGCAGAGCAGCGGTTGCAGCATCAGCTGCTGCTGGATATGCATGACAGCACTCACAGCATGCACAAAATGCATCACTTCGACCACCTGCCATTCATGCTTTGAATGCAGTGCTGTGACCACCAGCCAGTCCTGCCAAGCTCCACAAGCGTCGCAGCCCATCAGGCCCACCTGCTGAGGCACATCACCATGCCCTGGATGACGCAATGCACGTCGTCCTCATGCAGCGCGCCAGCAGCAGCCACAGCACCGCCAGCGGCAGCGACCGCAGCACCAGTCGCCGCCGTCCGCTGCTCGGCAGTCATCACCGGGCCCCCTATCACGCCCTGCGCCCCGCTGGCTGCTGCCGCCGCCTTTGTTGCTGCGCCTGCTTCCAAGGTTTTGTGGTACAGGCTCATGAGCTGCTCCAGGATGTGTGGCGTCCCCATGTGCCGGCCGCAGCAGTCGCACAAGTCCCTGATTGCGATGGCTGCTGCTGGCGCTGACACTGGGTTGTCCAGCGCTGTTAACAGCATTTGCAGCAACCTGCAGGCAACAATATGCACAAAGGGTTGTCACGCAGGGCTACCGCAGTCACGGGGGCGTCCGCAAGTACCTCTGGCCATAATCTGCACATCAAACAAGCAAGTCAACAGAGCATGCACAACGGAGCATCCTATGCGCAGATGTCCAGCCTGCTGGAGTGATCAATTGCTCGCTAGTACAGCGCTGCTGTGCCTGGAAGATGTTGCTACTCACTGTGGTATGAGGTTGCCACACCTCCCAGCACTGATCGCCTTGTCCAGCCACTCCGCATAAGCCGACAGCAGCAGCGAAGACGTGTAGGGCAGCTGTGGCGGCTTGGGCGGCAGCGTGGGCAGCGCTGTCATGAGCTGCTCGAGCATGGGTTCGTGGGGGGTGAAGGGCATGCAGGCCACGCTCCTGCAGGTTTGTCCGGTTTACACATCAGCAGTAGCAGCAGCAGTATGGGCGGCAGCTGGTTGATGACATAATGTGATACGAGGCAGCCTGCCTCCATGCAGCACGCCAGCAACAGCTAGATATGCTCAGCCAACTTTGTGTGCTGCAAAGTGGCAAGGTCTGGGCAAACCGACCCAGTGCATGTGCGCATGCTGCGCCATGTGCATTGACCATACTATGCACAGCGCTTGGACAGCTGCCTGCACCACATTGCAAGTGAATGAGCTGCCCCTCAAAGAGGAAATGAGGGCAGTTGTTGTGCAGGATGTTGTTGTATCGCAGATGCGGACACGACCGCAGCTGCCAAGCCCACCTCACGCAGTGCAGCGCCAGCTCAGCAGTCTTCCAGTCGAACTCCCGCCCTGCAGCAACCGCCTGGCTCACGTCTGTCAGCGGCATCAGCAGCAGCTGCAGCGCGCGCTGGTGGCCCACGGCGTCACACGCGTCCACCAGCACGTCAGCCCAGGCGTGCCGGCAACGCCGCCAGTCGGCGCGCTCGCTGCTGCGCATGCTGCTGTAGCCGTCAGGCAACCTGCGTGTTGAAATTGATGTGCATTGCTGTTTGATTGCGGGCCTTACGCAGACGTGTAAATTTCACTTTGTTCATGCAAAACTCGTTACATGTGGATCCAATCACCATTGCAATTCAACATTGTTGTGCAGGAACGTGCGTGGCACTGCCGCTGGTGTGCTGGCATGGGAGACTGACTGTCAAGCGACTGCAGTAGGCAGGCGGTATGCTGCTGCATTATATTGCAGCAAGTTGCGGGGTTCAGGTGTGTCTGCGTTGCACGGAGCCAGCTGGTAAGCAGGAGCACGCAAATGCAGGTGCATGCAAGCGTGCATGCAAGGATGCTGACGCTAAGATGCACAGCTGCGTCATGCACGCAACACCAAACACAACGGTCCCAAGAAGCGCTGGCATGCCTCTGCACCCACCTCATGCGGCCCCGCACCATGCAATGAGCTTCTCGAAAGCAGGCCGGAAGAACTCCCGCCGCCGCTGCTGCTCTGAGGCCGCTGCCCCAGTCGCAGCAGCGGCCGGCTGCACGGGCGAGCCTGGCTGCTGCTGCTGCTCCTCTTTTTGCAGCCTTGGCACGCTGACCTGGCGTGACAGTTTATGCCAGAAACCGAAGCTCATGGAAAATATGTCATGCTCCGGATGAGCAGTAACGTCCAGCAGCGCTTCCACGGGAGGCAGCACCTGCATATGCCGGAAGGGCGACACCAGCCGCATGCAGGCAGCAAGCATGCAGAGTTTGCTGCGAGCTAGGACACAGTTTCAGTGTAGCCAGCCTGCGCGTGGGCTGTAGTGTCCAGTAGTGAGTGTACCTGAGGCGCACCTGCAGAAGCAGACAGGCTGACCGTAGGGCAGAACAGATGCAGCAGGTCAATCTACGTTGCGCAATGAACAGTCTAGCTAGCTGCAGGTGACTGGTAATGTACAGCAGCGCTCCTACAGGAGGCAGCGCCTGCAGGTGCAAAGTGCAGCAAAGCAAAGCAAAGTTTAACAGCGAAGCAGCCCTTACCTCTGGTGTTGCCGCCAGCACCAGCTGGATGTATGCCTCGGCAACTTCGCAGAACAGGCGCGCCATGCCCTTGACTGTCTCGCTGTCGTCATCAAACACGTCATCGACGTCGTTGTCGTTCCCGCCGTCACGTCCCTCAGACTCTGCAGCCACAGCAGCAGCACATGTGTGTCCACCATCCATGCGCACATGATGCCAGGCTTTCTTGCACACACCATGGAGCCGTGCCAGTCAGATCAACTTACTGGCAGTGCTGCATGTGCCTGATCGATGCTGCTGCTGCTGCTGGCGCACACGCGTAGCGCAGGATCCACCGCAGAGGAAATGCAGTCCTGTCTGTAATGGGCAAACCCCGCTGCTTCACAATGTTTGTCTCTTGCTGCTGCCCATGCACAACGCATGTGGACGCACACCTGCGATGGCCTTGTGCAGCGCCACACTAAAGCGTGGCCGCAGAGCCATCACCCGGCCCACCAGCAGTTGCGCCAGGCCTGTCATTTCAGGGTTGGGCACGCACGTGCCGGGATCTACAGTGATCCAGATCAGCTCCACTACCTGCAAGGGACAGCAGATGAGAACATCAGTGTGAAGAAGTTGCTGTGTAGCAACAGACACCACAACTAAGCAAACACGTGCCGGGATGTGCCGTGGGCACCACAGCCTGACGGCGGCAGCAACAAACACATGGCAGATGCCAGAGGCATCCTTCAGACCACCTCTCTGGCAGCACATACAGACACGCACAGGCGATGCTGCACACACGCACTGCTGCGTTGACCTGCTGGTGCTGCAGTTGCTTGTGTTAGACTGCAGGCATACCATCATAGCCAAGCAGTCACTCCTGCAAGCCATGTGTCATGCACCGACCTTGAAATGTGCAGAGCAGTGACAGTAACTGGCAGCTTGGCCTGGCTGGCCAACAGGCCGCTGCTCCTGACAGCTGCAGCCGGCAACCACAACAGGAACACTGCTAGCAGCACCTGCTGTGCCTCCTGCCGCTCTGCACAACTGCTGCTGCGGCGATGTTTGCCAACCCCTGCCTCCAAGTATCAAACCACGACTTAGTGCAGCATGCTCAACGCCAACCCACCGCGTCCACTGCTGCATGGAAGGTGCCGTCCACTGCCAGCCCCTCGAGCGCTGCAGTCACCAGCTGGCTGGCTGCCAGGCCCTGAGGCAGGTCGCTGCCCCCCGACAGCTTTAGCCAGCAGCCGAGGCTGTCCAGCACCTGCCCACGCACCGTCTCGCCAGGCTGCGCCAGGCAGCTGCAGCAGCGGCACGGAACGCAGCGAGGTGCAGCAGCAGCCAGTCAGCAGCAGCAGTGTGGGCGGTTGCAGTCAGCAGCCCGGGCGCCTGGCCATGCAGCGCCTCGACAGGCTATGGCAGGGCACTGCAACATCAGCAGCAATGCATGCACCAGCTGTTGCAGCACAAGGAGAGGAAACAACATGCATCAGCTACTAGTGGTTGCAACAGGCACGGACGCGGCTGAATACAGCAGCAGTGTTGAGACAGCAGATGTAATCACAACAGGGGCGATGCATGTATGCGCCATGATGCAATGGTTGATGCTACGCAGGTGCCAAGCACAGTTGTGCTGCGCCAGGGTCCACTTAACCCAGCCAGCTGCTGCGCTTGTCACCTTGTGAGCAGCTGCAGCGCATCCGGGATGACTGCCCGCAGCTCAGCAGCAAAGGCAGCACGGCGCTCAGGCCGGCATGCGATCTTGCGGCTGTCGGCTTCCTGCAAGCAGGCAGCGCACACAGTTTATAAGGGGCAAAGTACAGTCATAGCAAACTTTGATTGGGCACGTGACAGCTGCAAGGGACAGTTTTGAGGCTGCCAGCTTCCTGCAAGCTGCTAGCTGCTGCTGATTGCTGTCGCAGTGGCTGATTCTGTTTCTGCTGAAAGCAGCACCCAGTGCTAAAGCCGGCAGGCTTTAGTATGCAACGCACCTGCGGCAGCACTGTCAGCAGCTCCAGCATGCAGCTCATAGCCACTGCAGGGTCCTGCCCATTGAACCGCTCCATCAGCCAGCGCAAAACCCCGCCCTCCGACCACTGTGCTGCAGGCAGGTGCGCAGCCAGAGCAGCCATTGCTAGGCACAGCTGTGTGCGGACAGCGGGTGCGCCGCGGCCAAAGCGCAGCAGCAGCTGCAGCACGCTGTCCCGCAGCTGCGGCACTGCTTCTGCTGGCAGCTCCTCATAATCACGCTGAACCTGCAGTACAGAGTCAAACATTCGAAACATCTGAGAGACGCACTTGCAGGCTGTACAGTGTCAGCAGCAGTTGCTGCAGGAGACCGGATCCGCGTGGCAAGGGTGAAATTGCAGGCACCCGATGGCGGGCACCTGTGCTGAAAGTGCAAGGGTAGGGGGCGTTGCATCAGTGTGCAGGTGCTGGTGGGTGTAAGTAGGTGCCAAGCACAGTGGCAGGTGCCATTGGTGCCTGCTGCTGCAGGTTTCTGCTGGCAGAACAGCAGTAGCAACAGCAGCAGGATAACTGCCAACCGAACTGGTCACCCTGCGGCATCATTGCACGCCCACCTTGGTTTTTAGCGTTTGCGCGCAAAAGTACGTGTACTCAGGCTCGCTGCTTGGGTTGTGCAGGATTGCATTGGCCACCGTCCAGGCCTCGCTTGAGGACTGCCACCGCTCCAGCCAGCGATCTGCCTCGCTGCGCACTGCCGCATCATCTGATCTATAAAGTGCAGTGATAGCTGCAATCACTTGGTCAGCCATCTGATCACTGCCGGAATGTACAGCTCTACACTTCCCCTAATTGCTGCGTTCACGACATAACACGTCGGACTTATGTGGCTGCAACCTAGCTTATGGAAATTGCAGCTTTACAAATCAGTCATTTGTGTCGTTTTGTGGCTCTGGTGACAATCGTGGGGTGACAGCGACGGATGTGTCAGGGCACAGCAATTTGAACTTGCTTGGGCATGATGAATGTGTCTACTCACGGGTTTTTTGCTAGGCGCGTATAGTTATCGCCTTCGTATCAAGCGCATTTAAGGAAGCAAACAAACGGTCGTCTGCTGATGCTCCTGTCCAAACCTTGGTGCAGCAGAACTCAAACCTCTAGACCATCTGTACAACTTGGGTGCCCATGTTCGGCCCGAGCCGGCACCAGATCATTGGATGGCTGTTGTGCACGGCGTACGTGGCTGGCTACGTTGCTACCACATCAGCTTCAACTGCTGCACCAGCACACAGCACACGCGTTGCTGTTGTGCAGCAGGCCAGCAGCATCGCAGGGGAGCTGAGCACGACCGCAGATCACTTACAGGCTAGTATGCAGCGACCAAGCCTGAAGCCAGCCATGCACCTCCATGGCACACAGCAGCTGCTGGTGTTCAGGTGGGCAACCCCTTGCTTCAAATCTGATTGACAGGGGCCCCCATGCGGCATGCTGTGCGTGTGGGACAAGTCTGCCCACCCCTTGACCTCTCACACTTGTGTTGGTGCTGTTGCAGCACTGTCAATTTCCTAGCACAGGCTGTCAAAAACGCCACATCCGCTGAAGGCACCACCGCAACACAGCAGCAGCATGTTTGTGTCGACGTACGTGCGATACTAGCACCACTGCCGGCAGCTTCAGCAGAGCAAACACTGGCAACCCAGACAGTCCTTGAGCAGCAGGCTTCCATCTTCAGGATCTGCAGCAAATCGCACGAGGCTGCTTCCAAGCCAACAGCATCTTCAGCAGCAGCAGCAACACCACCTGTGCGGGAGGTTGTTCTGCTGGTTCCTTTGCAGGAAACCAACACAGCAGCAGCAGCCACAGCTCCTGAGGGCTCCGCATCAAACAGCAGCAGCACCAGCACCAGCGAGCAGGCACACGGCAGCGGCAGACATAAGATGCGGCCAGCTGATGCCAGCCAGCCGCTGCTGCTGACGCTGTATGCAGAGCAGCAGCTGGGGCACACCACTTACCTCTGGACTGCTAGCCACCTAGTGACGTTAGGTAACAAGACTGGACTGCTACATGAATGAGTTGTTTGACTAGGGCGGGCTCGACAGCAGCACAGCTTGTCAGGTTCACACCCTGCTTGTTGAACGGGTGCGTGGGGTGCTTGTGTGTGGATGAATTGATCCCCCAGGAAGGGTTGCATGTGTGCGTGCGTGCATGGAAGGGGGTTCTGCGTGTGCTGCCTCCTCTTATGCTGCTGCTGTTGTGGCTGCTTACGGCCTCTGTATGTTGTGCTTTCAGGGACCGCAACTATCAACGCAGTGATCGACATGAGGCACTTTGCCTACTCTTGGACAGTCCTGCAGCCAGCAGCGCCGACTCCTGCAACTTCCTGCAAGCCTTGCCAGGCAGCCAATACGACAGACACTGCTGATGCTGCTGCTACTGCTGGCAGCATGCAAGAGCAGCAAGCTCAAGAGCCAACAGGGCAGCATGCAACAGCAGCAGCAGCAGCAGCAGCTGCTGCTGCTCCTGCTGCTGCTTCTGCCACAGCAACAGCAGCCACTGACAACAGCACTGCAACCAGCCAGCACCAACAGCAGCAGCCATGCCCCTTGATGAGGCCGCCAGCAGCTGGTGGCAGCAGGATTGTCAGCTGCTCTGCGCTGCACCAGCAGCTGCCTGCATGTGGCACCTGGAGTCCCGCAGACGCTGCCTATGCAGTTGCAGCGCTGCTGCACAGCCACCCTGAGCATGCTGCATGGACAGGCAGGGCCTCCCGGGCTCTCCATGACCGCAGCAGCAACATCAGCAGCACCACCAGCAGCCCTGCTTGGCCAGCCAACAGTGTTCTACCAGCTTTCCTGCAAGGCACAAGTAGCAGCCAGAGCAGTGGCGACCATCCCTCCCCTTCCACACCAGAGCAGCAGAGTATCAGCAATGGCAGTGTTGAATCTGTCTCTATTGCTGGTTGCAGCCCAGCAGCTGAAGCTGCACTGCTGCTGTCCTTTGACAGCAGCACCCAGCGCCTCATGGTCCACGCATCACCCTTGCAGCTGCTGCTGGCCGCAGCAGCGCTGGCGTCGCTGGCGTGCCTCGCTGGCAGGGCAATGCGTAAGCCCAGCAACAGCACCGTCCCCACACCAGCGGAAAAGCATGCTGGTGCTACCATTGGCACAAACAAAGCAGCACGGCAGCAGCAGCAGCAGCCAGAGCGCAGACAGGTTGGCAGCTACGAGCTGCCAGATGCCTCAAGGTATGACCAGCACAGTGCACCTGGCAGGAAGCCTAGTGCTGCTGCTGGGGGCCACTCCCTGGACCCGTTTGGTTACGCCGACACAGCAGCAGCAGCAGCAGCAGCAGCAGCAGCAGCAGCAGCAGCAGCAGCAGCAGCAGCGGCAGCAGCGGGTGAGCCGGGCGGCGGCCGCACAGCTGCGGTTGTGTCTGCAGTCCGCCGCGCATCTGCCATGGCTGTTGGCCACGCAGCAGGCACACTGAAGGACGCCTTTGCAGGACGGGCAGCAGCAGCAGCAGCAGCAGGCCCTGGTCCAGGCTCGGCATCGAAAGGGCCAGCAGCTGCAGAAGGTGCACCACCAGACGCTGCGATGTGGGATGAGGCGGATGAGGATGTGGTGAACGAGCTTCCTGCAAGCATTCAGGCGCATCTTCAAGCTGGCGGCAGGTGGGCTAGGGGCAAAGGTGGCAGGCTGGTGCGAAACAGCCTTAATGCTCTGCGCGCCGCAAGTATGATGGCTGCAGGGGCACTCGTGCAGGCAACCGGCGGAGCAGCAGCAGCAACTGGGGTAGGCACCACCTCCAAAAACGGAGGTCAGGCACAGCAGCAGCAGCAGCAGCAGCAGGTTACCAGTGCAGGTGCAGCAGCAGCAGCAGCGGGGGCCGGTGTTGTTGGTGGCTGGGAGGGTGGTCGGGCTGATGCTGTGCTGCTGCAGCGGCTGATGTTGGCGGGGCCTGGCACTGAGCTGCTGCTCAGCGATGAGGAGCCTTGAAGCGATGAGGACAAGCTAGCCGCTAGGGCTGGGCCCTTGATACGACCTAGCCTGGCCCCACTCACTTGGGCGTGGAAACTGAATAATGATGAGTAACGATGGCTGAAACGAAGGCTTGGACCGGTGAAAGACTTGCGCATGTGTCAGCAAATGGCCAGCTTTGCATAACTCAGACTTCCTGGGTGGCTTGCATTGGGCACTAGATTGGCCGCTCCCTGTGCTGTGCGATGTATCTCTCATGATTCATGCACGGAGCACCACCTGAACATATGTATGCATGCATGCAGTACCCCACGGCCAATGATCTGGCCAGACACATACAAAGGCACTCATTGTGTGAATGCGCAGCCATGCTAGTCAAAAGAGACAGCACGCTAACGCAGCAGCATAAAAGCAAGCAAGCCAGCAGTGTCACCCGACCCCTGCATGCAAGGCTGCCGCTAGTGGATTTCTCGAACGTAGAACAGCTGCTGCCCCTGAAGCTCCTATACCAGATCTAAATGCACGCTGTGAATCTACCGTGCTTCCAACTGCTGCCTACAAGGAATGTGTAGTGGTTGTGCAGGGCGGGGCTTGAATGCGGGTGGGCTGTGTGCGGTGGACATTCAATGCTTTGCATGCAGTGTTGGTGTGTATCACGTGCAGCAGCGGCGGTGGCTCTCTGTACTGCATGCCCTGCTTCCGTCAACGGTGCTGTTTTACAGGTAGTCTGATGAGGATGTGTAGTTGGAATCACAATGGCGAAGTTTGAGTGCGGCTTGAGGGGTAGTTCACTTCCCAGTGCACATGCCAAAGACCATGCCCGCAACAGGAGAATAGGTAGAAGTCATTGAGGACAAGCACAAGCTTGTGCTGCTCGGCCTGTGCATTGCTAGGTCGGCATGCTGCCTGGTCTGAGATAGTTTGAAGATAGGTAATGCATGATTTGAAGAATGCCTGTTCAATCTTGTGCGATAGATATTGCTGCATATAGTTGCTACATATATGTAGCCACTGATCTGGTAATGTTGTTTTGTATCTGATGATATTTGGGGCAGTTCTGGAGGATGTCGGATGGTGTCACCGTGTATTGCTGCTTTTCTTGTCAAGTCTTGGGATGTGCGCAATGCATGCAAACATTCTGGAGCAGTGCTCCCTCCTCTTTCCGCCCCGGTGGGGCGCGGGGCCGATGGCGCTGATGCTATGGCTTGAATGGGTAATATGATGATGATGATCTGGTATTGTCATACATGGCACTGCAGCATGTATGCGTGTGCCACCCTTGTGAGCAGTGGGACTTTGCCTGCTTTGATGCAATTATTTGCATCAATAACTGTCTCGTTTGTCATCGGCTCCCCAAGGATCTAAGTTTGTGTGTAGTTTCCAGAGTGTATAATTTTGTAACTGCCATGCAAGACGGTTGTTGGCTGCACGCCTAGTCCTAGTGAAGGACAGGTTGCGTGCCGGTGGTAAGGCAGCATTGGCAGGCTCGCATCCGCAATGCCAATTGGTGGTTGCGAGCCTTTAGAGGTGGCCCCAGCAAGGTTGTTCCTCCAGCAGCAGCAGCAGCAGCAGCAGCAGCAGTGACGCTGTGGCACAGGTGCAGATGTTAGGCTGTAGCACCACCTGCTGCCAGTAATTACAGCAGTATGGTGCACCTGGACAGCCGTGCACAAGGCTCGCTGCGAACCTATAGTGTACTGCATGCTAGTGCCGTGTCCTCTCACAATGATGTCAAAAGAGACAGCACGCTAACGCAGATGATGTGCATCAAGTCTGATGAAGTGCCTGTGCTGCTGTTGCGTCTGCTGCCAGTGTTGTCAGGCCAGCTTCCGTCGTACACGTTTACGTACAGCATACACGTAGGGTGTACGGAAGGCGGTGTGCTGCTGTCTCCCTGACCAAGGTGTGCATCTGTCACCGCTTCCGCCCTGCAACCCTTCTCTTCGCTATGAGATTGTTTGATGGTTGCTACTTTGCTCTTGGACTGCCTAAACGAGCATGACAGCCCACCCACAGCATTGCTGCTGCTTGTTATATTGGCAGCTGCCGGAAAGCATTGCAGATAACATCTCTTCTTGCCTGGCATTGCTCAAAGGAATTGTGTGTACACTACCTACGTAATTACTGCAGCCAAGAGCCACCGAATCCATTTCCTACACCACTGTCACATCGACAGCCATAACAGCATGTATACCTTCTGTTGTGAAGAGTTGCAGCCTTCTGGCCTGCGCTGTGGCAACTCGGCCCACCAGACACTCCTCCGTCATACTGCCAGACACAGGTACTGAACAATGTGCCGACCGCCGCAGTGCACTACCTCGTCTCTATGCAGCACGGCAATCCGCGTCTGAACTGTTGGTGACAGCTGGCATGTGGCCAGCCTGTTTCACCACCCATCCCACCGCCCTCAGCTACCCACGTCACAACTTTCCCAATTCCTATGCAGTGCGCAATCGCTGCCAGGATTCCACTGGCAAGCTGCCTACCCAGTGCTCAACTTGCAGTGCACAATGCATGCCTCCAGCTGTTCAAAGTACCAACACCTGACTACTACAAACTCTCTAGCCCACCGAATTATAGCACAGTCCCATCCTCATCAGCTGCGAATACCCACAACCAACGCAACATCGGCGTCCCGCCTACCATAAACAGAGCTGCAAGCTGCTGCGCCAGCTGCGAACGCCCACATTAACGCCACAGCACCGCGGCCGTCTCACTGCCACTTGGCCTTCTGCGCTGCGGAGCGCGCCCGCCCCTTGGCCTCCACCTCCTCTGCCACCTGGTACCACAGGCTGCCGTCGTACTGGGCCCTGATCTTCTCCTTGCTCACAACGCCGTTGTCGTCGGCGGCCAGCAGGTACAGCACCCACCACTCCAGGCGCTCGGCAGTCCTGCAGCAAGCACACAGGGCACACACACGCATCTTGTGTTTGTCGAAATGGAACATCGAGCTTGTTGAAAGCAACCGCGCAGCCCTTGACAAGACAGCAGATGCTGCAAGCTGCCTGCAACGCATAGCCAGCAACAGCCGGCAGGTTGGCTGGCGCGCCCTCGAGCTATGCACGAGTAAGCGCCGCTTGAAGCTGGACAGTAAACCAAGCAGAGCACAAGCTGCACCACCAACCGCTAACTAACCGCAGTTTTGCATGTGTTGTAAACACAATCGCTGAAGGGTGTTGCTGATGACTATCAGTGATAGCAGTTCGAACAGGCTGACCAAAAGTACAACCAAAGCACCAGCTCGTAACAGTGGCAGCTCACCATCCCACAGGGTCTACGATGTTCATGTTGGCCAGGATCATGGCCTGGATGTCCTCCCAAGACAGCCCACCCTTGTTGTTCCTGTCGTACTTGCTGCACACGCAACAAGCAGCAGCATAAACTTCAATTGTCAGAAGGTGTGGCGAACAGAGCTTAGAGAGGAAGGTGGGCTGGTTACAGGTGCAAGCTTCTGTGGAACAGGCGGGTTGGTTGTTACATTGTCAACCAGATCCGTCTGCAGCGCAGCGTTGCAGAAAGCGCCTGCAGCAAGAAGGGTTCTGCATGCTTGCCATACGACATACAGCCCTGCCCCACCTGAACAGCTCCTCAAACTTTTCAGGCACGAAGCGACCCTCGGTGTCGTAAACCTCTGAAGGCGGCAGCAGCAGCAGCAGCAGCAGCAGCTCAAAAGTGCAGGCGGCGCAAACAACATGTGCCACTGGCCAAGGCCCCAACCTGCACACTGGCCAACACTGCACACCTAGCACTCGCTTACATCTACAGTGTGCACGCCCGCAACCGACCTGCTGCTATACTGCGCGCATGTGTGCATGTTGATACACATGTGATGCACAAGAAACCAGGCCAATGTGCGCCCACACAGCACGCACCTGCATCGCTGCCGTGCTTGCACCTGTGCATGTTCTTCATGTTAATCCTGCAGGCACAGGGGAAGCAAGCACACCAGAACCATCAGCAGAAGCAGGATGCGGGCTGTTGTTGCCATTGGTCATGTGCTCGCACCATCCGTGTACACCAGTATTGCCTGTGTTGTGGTGGGTATGGCGTTGGAAACGCCGCAAGCATGGCAACTAACCCCTGCATTTATCTCTGGTTCAAGGCAGGCCTGGCAACAAGCGGTTCCAACTCGGACCACTGCATCTTGCTATACCAGAACACGACCTTGCCCATGCTTGCGGCACAGGTGATATCCCCGAACCCTCAACGCTTGTCGTCTGGCAGGATGCTGTTGCTGGGGCTGCACAAGAAGCTGTGTGTGCGCTCTACACACATAACACTCTACAGCACCCCCTGCAGCTCCTCACCTGAAGAAGGGGTCTGGCAGGATGCTTGGCGCGGTTGGGTAGGAGAAGCTGGCGTGGATGAAGGGCACGGCAAGCGTGGAGATGATGCGGCCGAAGCCCAGCCGCCGGAAGCCTGCAGGCGCGGATTGAAATTTGAAAAGGTTCTTAAATGCATGGGCCAAGAATACCAAAAGCCACAAGCCAGAGCTCCAATACCACAAGCCACAAGCCGCAGGAGTGGTAATGCGAGCGCAGGGGTGCACACTGCACATGGAGCTTTGCACCAGTCCAAGGAGTTGTTATAATATGGGCGGCAGACCACGGTTTCCCGCAATCCTCCAAGCTGGTGTACGGCTGCGTGATGATGGAAGCACTGTGAAACAGCTGCTTGTGTAAGATCAGCGCATGCATGCTCGCACTGCCGGGCAGAGTGACGCTGTGGTCAGAATTCACAGGGCTGGGGCACCGTGTGGGTGCGTGTGCGTGTGCGTGTCTGCATGTCTACAGGTACAGCAGTCTGCACGGACGGCAGCCCTGTGACTCCAAAGTGCAGCGCTGGGCCAAACGGTAAATGCCGTGTGCAGCTCTCAAGTCCATTTAGTGTCTGAGGCACTCGGTTGCCCTTGTTGTGCAGGTCTCGTGATCAGGAGTCAGCCCTCGGCGCCGCAATGGTGCCACAACACACAACGCTGCCACCACTCACCGATGTAGGTGTCCCACGGCCACAGCACACCATCGTTGTCCCTGCAGCAGTAACAGCGGCAGCAGATAACGGATACCAGGCAAGCAGCAACATCAGTACTGTCGCTACAACTGCAAGACACATGTTTCGCACCGCAGCAGCATATACTGCAGGCATGGCTGTTCATTACTGCTGTTGCCTGCTGTTGTTATAAAAGTGCTGATTGCACGCCTGCCCAAGTTGCCCCTGCAGCAATGGTGCAATCACAAGTGCCCGGTATGCTGCTTGCCAGCCCACCCTGGCTCGTCACCTCAGCTGCGACCCCAGGCATCAGTGCTGGACCAGCAAGCTGCAGCACCACACACCTGCTGAGGAAGGCGCCATGCTGCTGCATCACAATATGCAGCCGTCAACTCCCCCCCCCCCCCCCCCCGTACCTCTCAACAGCCTCACTACGGCTGCCGCCGCGAGACACGACACGTACTGCCGCACAGTGCATTTGATGACACATCTAGTACACAGCGCCAACAAGCACGGACCGCCTACCTGTCGAAGAAGGCGACGTGCTGCTGCATCACTGTGTAGTCCTCGCGGGCCAGGTGGGCTGGGCTGCCGTTGGGCTTCTCGACAGACACCGCCTTGTTGGCACGGGGCACGCCTGCGCAGTGGCGGCGTTGGTTGCGTGGGTGTTAAGTGACAGACGTTCAGTGCAGGTGTGCGTGGTAGTCGCGAGTGCGCAATGTAAGCAGCAGCCGCTTGCTCGACGTGTTGATGATGGTGAGAGGAGCAACGTGCATGGTGGCCCCACTCTGCCAACCACACGACCACCAGGCTGATGTCGGCTTGGCAGCAGAATCTTGGATGAGTGCCACCCGACGCACACAAGCGGCGCGGTGAAAGGCATTTCAAAGCAGGCAGCTTCTGTTGCCATGCACATGAAACAGGCAAAACGTGGCGCACCAGCACGCACTGCCACAGGTATAGTTGCCTGTGCTACGCTTGCAGCATTGATTGCCGACAACGGCACAGCCATAGTAGTGCCAGCAGCACAGCACACCTGTCTGTGGCAGGCTGCTCCCTGCCCTGCCGCAACTAATAACAGGACGCAACACGAGAGCGCAGAGCCTAGTGTCCTAACATGGTAGCCACCAGCAACAGCATCAACAACTTGCCTGGGTGGGGCAGCTTGTTGTCCAGGTCGGTAGGCACTGGGCGCGACTCAGTGATAGGCACCGAGGGGATGGCAGTCACCAGCTTTGACGACATGGTTGCCGGGCTGTTGTCAGTCAGTCCGTTAGGTACCTTGAGCTGCTGCATTGCAGGGAAGGGTGCAGCGATGATGCAGCTCGGCGGGCTCCTACCCACTGCCAGGCCAGGACCAGCAGATGAGGGAACGAGTGAAACATGCAACTGTCGACTGCATGGCGCCCCGAATGCAGAGGTTTGCGCGGCGCACTACCGGGTATTACAGCATGCCTTCACGTCAAAACAGCCAAGCCAGCGCAGGGTTGTGATAGTCTGTGGCTGCCCACATCTGCACATGCAAGTTGCCGAGGTTCTAGTTGAGCATCGTTCTCATCACTGGCAAACTTGCAGCATGTGTGCCCACAGCAGTTGCTGTGCTGGACTGCCACCGTTACTGCTGGCAAATTCTCTTTGTAATTGGAGATCGCCAGAATAGTTCAGAAGCAGCAGCACTCCAGGAGCGCATACTACAGCACTCTCTGGCAACAGTGCTGTTGCTCCTGCTGAGCATATCTACCGCCTCCTGCCACTATTGCTGGACAACAGAGCCCGTCACGATGTTGTCTGTGGCCCTCGTGCGCACCTGTGCTGCGAAACGCTCTCCTGCCCTGTGTGTCCTGTGTTTGCTGCTTGGTATTCCTGCTGATGTGTGTGTAGAGATCTTCTGCTGGAAGCGTCGAACAATCTGCTACAAAACAGGTACGATGCACAACATTTGTGGCGCAGGGAGCTCGTAGTTAACGTGCGGGGCATGACGAACTGGTGTCGTCAGACCGTTAAGCCAACCCCGGACTGGCAACTGCAAGCACGGAACAGCGTGCACCGTGCACATTTGGATCTGTTGCATAAAATTGAACATGCACTGGGTGCGCCAATATTCTTGTTAGCGTTACACAACGGGAGTGACACGACCCTCGCTGAGGAGGTGTGGTGCTCGTATTTTTCTCAGCGAGTGTCCAGCTCTTATATGATGGCATACATGATGATGCTTCAGCAATCAACAGAATTCAGCTGCCAAAGCACGGGTGCAGGGAGTTGGTGCAGCCACATCAGCAGCACCGCAGCAGAGCAAGTACCAGTGCCACGCATTGTCAAGGATGCAGTGTTCGAGACTCAGAAGTAGCGCAGGCTGCAAGCAATGCTCGCCAGCCTGGCCGGCAGTGCAGCAGGTGCCAGTGCTGCGGCGCTGGGCCGTGGAGCAGCCCTACAGACAGCGCAACGGCAGGCACATCTGCCAAGCAGTGCAGGAGCTGGATGCGCAGGTATTGCATCTGCATCCACCACCAACCAACTACACTGCCAGTCAAGTGCGGCTCCATACCCATCACCCAGTGCAGGCTTACTTGCCAAACGGCTCTGCTGCCCCATTGGTTTCGGCATATGCTGAGTAGTCCTGCCAGCATTCCTCCATTCATGCGAAGCAGGGTTTGGCTCCACCATCACCACCACATGCAACCTCATGCGTGCTGTTTGCCACTGTCCTCTCCTGCAAACTTGCCACTCTGCTGACGCAGGGGCAGGTGCAGTTCAGTATAAGGCAGGCCAGCACACCTGCAGAGCTGCGTGCTGCTGGTTACCTGCGCGCCTACAGCTTCTACCATTACCCGCCAGACCGCAGCGAGTACTCTGCACGGGTGTGTGTGCGGCCTGGCAGCGGCAGCAGCAGCAGCAGCAGCAGCAGCAGCAGCAGCAGCAGCAGCAGCAGCAGTGGCAGGTGTAGTGATCGCCATGCAGAGCATATTTTCAATATATTGAGTACAAGCAACGGCTAATGTAGCTGCAGCAGCCACCTGAGCGGGCAACTGTGGCATTGCGACACTGCATACTTGGCTGCTGTGAGGATGCTGCTCCATCTGCCAAGGTGCGCAGCTGTACGCCTGTGGTCACAAAGGCAAGCAGCAGCAGGCATCAGTCCCGCACCACATCCCATCTCTCCCTCCTATGTGGTGCATATTACAAGCAGGTTTGTCGCTGCTGCTGCTGCTGCTGCTGCTGCTGCTGCTGCTGCTCCTGCAGGTGCACAGGCGGATGAAGGGAGATGCAGAGTGGGAGTCCGTTACACAAAAAGTCAACGGCGAGCAGCAGCAGCAGCAGCAGCAGCAGCAGCAGCAGCAGCCGCATGAAGGGCTCAAACAAATCAGAAGACAGCATTGTGGACAGCGGACATCCAGCAGCACACCTGCTACACAAAGCAACGCTCTCAGCTCTGGCAAGGACGCTAGCAGCTGCTCTTGCTTCCTGCCACTGCGCTACGTGATTGTCAAACCCGCTAGTCCTGACAGGCCCTGTGGTCGCCTGCCCTGCGTGCTGCAAACTGCATCGCTCCTGCGCCCAGGCACTGAGCCGGACTACAAGGCGATGCGCATCTTGTGCCTCATCGCTGCTGTGCCGGACGAGCCAGGCTGCCCAGTGGCAGCAGCGGTGAGCAGCAGCAGCAGCAAGCCTTGCAAGTGCAGCCGCAGCAGCAGCAGCAGCAGCAGCAGCAGTAGCAGCAGCAGCAGCACCCATCGGCAACTGCAGCTGCCAGGCTCAGGCAGGCATCAGGCTTTGGTGGCAACAGCACGAGCAGCGGGTGCGGTGCTGGTGCATTAATCGTCCGATTGCGCCAGCAAGCGGCAACATGGGCGCTGATGTTCATTGGATAAGGGGATAAGCGTGGTACTGCTGACCAACTCTGCTAGTTCAAAGTACTGGCTTGCTCCTTTGCTCAACGGGTATGCAACTGATTGTGTTGCCTGTCTCCCTGCGTGCCTCTGTATGTCTGTACATCACTGCCACAGGTGGCTCAAGGCGGTGCTGTGACCCGCTGTCCTGCAAGCAAACTTGGTCTTCAGCTCAAAAGATGCACCTCCAGCTTCCTAGATCAATTTTCATGAGCTGCATGCTCAGCACACACATGCTTTGCGCGCCGTGCTTATGCCGTGCTTGTGTGGCAGGTCGCACAGGGCATGGAGCTGTCCACGAAGCTGCCCGCTGATGCCGCGGCGGGCGGCCCCGCGCAGCTCGTGGTGGGCAGCCTGGACATCAACCAGGGCGCGGTGCTGCCTGCGGAGGAGCTCGTGGGCCGGCAGCCCCAGGTGTGAACCTGGAGCCTCGCATTGAAAGGGACTGAGGTTGCTTCCAGTGCGAGGGGTCACTGATGAGCTGCGCTGGCAGCCCCGACAGCAGGGCATGCTGCTGTCGGCGGAAGAACGAGTGGGGCGGCAGCTGCACGTATGGCACGCGGCAATGGTGGCGACTGCAAAGCGAGAGCTGCTGGAGTATGCTTGGCAGCATGCAGGCCTATGCCTGGCAAAGGGCAGGGGTGCCTGGAGGATCAGCAAGGCGGCAGCCACATGTGTGTGTCACTGCCGCGCTGTGCTCAAGCCATCCAAATCACTGACGACAGAATCGGACAGAGCCTTATAAAATATGGGCTGCCTCTATCCAGCGCATGCTGCTGCTACTGCTGCTACAGCTGCTGCTGTGTGCGCCGTGGCTGTGTGCCTGCAGGAGGCGCAGGCGCAGCGGCGCGCCTACCTGTCCAACATATGTGTGGCGCAGGGCGCTCGGCGGCAGGGCATTGCAGCAGCACTCATGGCGGGCGCTGAGCAGGCAGCAGCTGCACTGGGTGAGGAGGTGCACTGTGTGGGACTGCAGCAGCCAGCTGGTGTGTGCTCCGCGTGCTGTGTCTGTGGTCGGGGTCCTCGGCCATGCATGCCAGACAGCAGCCCGGCCTGTAAGCTACCGTGCATGTGACGACTCGAATGCAGACACCGGCATGGTGCAGCCTCTGAGAGACTCTGGCATGCTTTGGCTGCAGGGTCTCATGGTGCCGGGAGTGTCTGCAAGTCCGCAGCAGGCGCGCAACCCACTACTGCCAGTCTGCGCATTAGCCTGCATGCCAGCGTGCCTGCTAGCTGCTCAGCCTCCACCCTTGCTGCTCCTGATGCAGGTGTCGAGCACATGTATGTGCACGTGGTGCACGACAACACAGCAGCGCAGCGGTTGTACAGCAGCATGGGGTATGAGCAGGAGACAGAAGAGACTGAAGGCTTTGCGCGGGCTCTACGGCGGCCGCGGCGCCTGCTGCTGCACAAGCAGCTGCGCAACTAAGGCGGCAGCAACGAGTGAGCTCAGCCGGGCCAAGCAAAGTGTGACTGCCGCATGACATCGTGCAGTATGTTCACGTCATTTTAGTATGTATTGAGGACACATCATGCAGTATGTTCACTTCATTTAGTATGTATGAGGCCACAACACGCATGTCAAACGTTTGACAGTATAGCTGTCCCAAAATGCCAAACCAGGAGCATAACTGATCATCATCATCATATTACCCATTCAAGCCATAGCATCAGCGCCATCGGCCCCGCGCCCCACCGGGGCGGAAAGAGGAGGGAGCACTGCTCCAGAATGTTTGCATGCATTGCGCACATCCCAAGACTTGACAAGAAAAGCAGCAATACACGGTGACACCATCAGACATCTTCCAGAACTGCCCCAAATATCATCAGATACAAAACGCAACACCTTGATTGACGAATCAGCCATGGACAAAACGCTGCGCAACTTTTCAGCGCAACCAGGCAGGGATCTGATCTCAGCAAACATATCATCCCTCTGAGCAGAAGTAGCAGGGCAATCAAACATGAAGTGTGACAAAGACTCAACTTCTGCACCACAACAAGGACATCCTGAAGTGGAGTTAGCTCTGCGCCCGCCAAACTGACTAGTGCGCTCATGTACACACAGACAACCCATACGAACACGCAACAGCAATTCAATACCACGTGGAATTGCCACTGAACGCAAGTACGGCCTAGGCCTCCTGAAACCCATAGCATCAACATGAGAGGGATGCACATGAGCCACATACCGACTCAGAGTGGAGTGTTCCAACGTTTCACATGCAATCCTTTCAGCATGTAGTGTCTTGACCTGCTTGTTGACATGGCTCTTGCACGCACTGGCTCTGCCTTCCGCGGTCACAACATTCACACCATACTTGCACAGCAGGCTCTGCACATACTTGTGCCACGGTGTCACCGCCACAGCACCACTAGGACGCCTCCATTCAGCTGTAAACACTTGATTTGGCAGCCGAACGCCCTGCATACGCTGAATCCTGTAGTGGTACTCCAAAGCCCTCTGATGAAGCCACATATGCAACGGTTTCACACCCCATTCTGCCAAGAGAGCTGAAGAGCATGGGCGCTCCTTGCCACAGCGCATTGCGCATTTGATGATGTCTGTCTGCACTTTGTCAATCAGCTGCAGTTGCCTAGCTGTTGACGGCAACCAAACCTCACTGCCATATTCGACAATGGGACGGACACACGTCAGCAACAGTATGCGTTTAACCTCCACACTGATGCTGCGGCTCATCCAAATTGGCATGAGCGCACCCTTCACACGTTGCACCTTAGCCAGCATCTTCTCAAAATGTGTGGTCCATGTACAGGTATTGTTGAACCACAGGCCAAGATAGCAGTACTCCGATACAACAGGCACAGGGACATTGTTCCAAACAATGCCGGAGTCGACCAGCTGGCTGGTCTGTCTTGCTGGCAGCACATGCATGACGGCAGACTTCAAGCTGTGGAGCTTGAAGCGCCACTGGCAACTGTAATTGTAAACAGTTGCAGCCACAGCCTGAACTTCAGACAGAGACCCGCAGACAGCAACAAAGTCATCAGCCTGCATGGCTGCCACAACTTGGCCTGCAGGTTCGTCGCGAGGGCCCATGAGGGTAACGCCAGGGTGCTTTGCATGCACGTCACGCAGCAAGTCGTCAATAAACAACAGGTACAGTGTGGGCGAAATAACATCACCCTCATGCAGGCCAAGGTCGCAGGTGAACCTATCCGTGGTGCAACCCTCATGAGACACCACACGCTGCGCGCCCTGATACAAGTTGTACAAGACACGGAACATCTTGCCACGCACACCCTTATCCCACAGCTTCTGGAACAAGCCATCAAGCCAGACCGTAGGGAATGCCTTGAAGGTGTCAACAAACAACACATATGACTCCTTTCCCTCAGCTTTCCTGCCATTAAGGACCTCGCTGAGCACGCTTTGATGGTCAGCACAACTGCGCTTGGGGCGGAATCCGTTCTGACTCTCGTGCAGCAGCGGCGTCGCTGCTGCTGTAGCAGCAGTTGCGCGTGGCTGCTGCTGCTGCTGCTGTTGTGCTGAATGCTGGCCTTGCTGCTGCTGCTGCTGCTGTTGTGCTGAATGCTGGCCTTGCTGCTGCTGCTGCTGCTGCTGCTGCTGCTGCTGCTGCTGCTGCTGCTGCTGTGCTTGTGTTTGCTGCTGCTGCTCCTGCTGCTCGCCCTCTGCAAACTTGATAAGGCGCTGATTGAGGACGCTGGTGTAGAACTTATAGAGCACGCTGAGCAGGGTGATGCCGCGGTAGTTGCCTGGGTCTGTCAGATCGCCCTTCTTAGGCATGCTGACGACTGTCCCCGGCACCTGATGTACCTGCTCAAGCTGCCACATGAGGCTGCAGTACTGCAGCAGCATGTCTGCAACTGTGTTGCCTCCGTACTTCAAAAGCTCGTTGACAATGCCTTCCTCTGCAGGGTTGCCAGCTTTACCAGGAGCATAACTGATGACATGGGTCACTGCATGTTCACTGCATGGCAGAAATTGCAGTTGGCAACATGATGCTTGTTGGTAGACAAGTCGATGCAGTGCTGCTTATCACTGCTTTGTTTCCCTGTAAGGTGTTGGGAGGCTGTATCAAAATTTGCCTTCCAAGGCAAACCAAGGCTTAGTTGTCCTGTGCTGGATAGCATACCTTACGTAATGATGCACAAATCTTCGACGACTTGCAGGGCTGCAGGTCCTGCGTGCATGCCAGGCACAGAGTAGAGTTGTGAGCAATGTAAACTCACTGTACAGCCACATCATGTTATGACATCATGTACCACTCCTGGTTAAGGGCTGACATGTACAGGGTGACACTATCTCGACATGGGCCTGTTGTTTGATTATTTTGCATATATAAGTCTAGAGTCCTTGAAGCAGTGCAGCCAAACAATATTGTATCAATGTATGCAACTTCGAGTGCATTTGCTGCATCGTGCTCTGCAATATATGTATTCCTGCAACCCTTTACAACTTCGGTACTAAGTACAAGCAAGCAGAAAGGAGGCTGTTGCGTTATATGAGCACGGCCTCCTCCGCCGTGATACAAAAGATCCACCACTCGCATTTCTGACCTGAACGGAGGTCTTCAACACCTGACACGTCAGATTACGCGCTGACACCATCCATGTCTATACACCATCCATTTACTGTCTTCTGACCATCTGCTGCAGGGGTCGTAACCACATCGGCGGTTCGAGAGGCCGAAGTTCAGGAGCTACGGTTCCGGATTTACGAAATGTGGAGGCGGGCTTTAACCGTGTGGGCGAAATATCCGCTAAACAAGGGGTTGTTTCGACCACATCTCCCGCCAAAATGCACCTGCCGCCCATGAAAGACACACCGAGTCTGACTCGGCGAGGGCTACCTGGTCGATATTGGCCAAGGCCTTTCAACGAAATGGTGAAAAGCGCCTCCTGGTGGTCGCGAGCCCTGCTCTGCTTTTACAAGAAACAAGGTTGTTAACAAGCCTGAAAGCACAGCAGACGCCCCTGCAGGGCCCCTGCTGCACCTGCTGACCGGGTCAGCTGGCCAACAATCCGCATGCATATGCTAGTATGTCCGCACTTGCTGCATTGTGCTATGCAAAGTGTGTATCCCGCAATATCCCGGCCCCCATGTCATACCACCGACACCGTCATGCAACCCCATGCCCTTCTGCTTCAGGGAGTGCCTGTTCCAGTGCTTCTGCCCATTACGAAGATGGTGAGCCTCACAATGAGCATACTGCCAGGCAGGTTGGGATTTTTGCACACCTACGGGCTACTGATAGCTCTGCTGTTGCTTGGAGCATCTTCAGCTCAGCAATGCCTGGGAGTCTGGTGTGGTCGCGGAATCCAAGCTGGAGAGATCGCATCGCCGGTGCTGCCGCACCGATGCTCCTGGCACTCACTGTCAAAGCTCTTGAAACAGGCGCGTACACCGTATGACAAGAATTAAACGCCTTTTCAGTTCCCATTCGCTTGTTTTTTAACCCCACTTCCAAGTGATCTGCGCCATGGTTGCCCTGGGCCTGCCTGCATTTCCTGCTGCTGTCGATGGCTTGCTGCGCACTCGCGTGGCCAGCACCACAGCACACGCCGATTGTGGAACAACGCGTAATTTTAGCGTTCACGGCAACAGCTACTTCGTCGCTAGTGTGATCAACACCACAAGTTACGCTGATTGTCCCAAACGACAGCATTTTGCCAGGCAGTTTTCTAGCATAAAAGAATCTCGCAGCAGCACCACTTTCTTTTGCGCGTTGCACGGCAGCTGGACAGGCGACATTGACAACGGCGATCTTCCCGGCGATCTTCCCGGTGCGGGGTACGACTGCACTGACTGGCCAGCCCGTAAGCGTGCTGACGGGCTCAGGATTCTCCAAATATTCTTTCGCAAATTATTTTCTTGTCACAAATAGTGGCATCTATGCAGCAATTCTGGTTCCAACGCTTGCTCAGCCTCCCTGTCCTAGCACTGATATAATGGGTGTTTTGTGATCCAAAATATTACATCATTGTTATCATCGGGATGTGGTCTCAGCGCGGAAACACCAGACATCTTGTGCTGCTGGTTCTAGTGCTCGGCTGTGTTGTCGCTGTTGCATTGTTGTATCCTTACAGAAATATCATGATGACCCAGGTCTCCGGCGTAACCGTCACGGCACGCTTCAAGCGATTATCGCCATGTCCAGAAGACTACACCAGCCTGCAGCAGCAACATCAACAGCTGCGGCAACTGGACGTGGATTGCAGCACCAATGGTTTCATGGAAACATCGTGCTCCCTAGCAGATGCTAGCCGGTACTTTGTGTGCAACAAGCGCTACCCGCGCTCGGGTGCATTTGTTGCAGGAAGCACGGCTTGGACAGCATATGGCAACTGTGCCGGCAAACCCTGGCGCCTGTCTGTTCCGGCCACAGCAGCACCACAACTCAGGCAATGCCAGCATGGCAGCCAGCCTTTATGCTAATAGCTCTGCTGGGAGCAAGAGCAGCACCAGCCTACGTGAAACCCACAGAACTCAGCTGCAGCAACAGCAACATCAGGAGCAAACACAGTACATTGTTGTTCTGGGAGACTCACAAGGGATGCACTACACAGAAGGCATGGTGCGCGGCTTGCGGGCAGCTGGTGCTTCTTGTACCCTGCAGAAGCGTGAAAGCGGCGTCGAGTACTTTGGAGAGCCAGCAGGCCTTGCATACCGCCAGCAGGACTGCAGCGGGTGCTTCAGCTCGCTCACGCATTGCATACACCCAACCACACAGGTGTGTACAGCAACCAGGGTTGGCTGAAGCACCCTGAATCTGGCACTTGCTTAGTGTTGCACTTGCCTAGTGTTGCTGAGTAGGTCAAACATGCAGAGCAGTGGGAGATGATGAGTAGGAATCTGTGCATAGATGCAATAGATGACTCATGCATGCCGGCATCAGCCCTCCTGGGCAGCACCAATGCTGCAGCATCCTGCAGACTTTGCTGCTGACTCATGTTAATGCTTACTTATGCAACAAGCAATGCACGTAGCTTGCATGCAGGGTGCAGGGTCCTGCGGGATCGGATGGCCGCTGCTGTTTGAGCTCCCATGCATCCAAACATCCCTGGGTTACTTCTGCTCATGCGGCGGTGTTGAACCTGACTGCCCTGTAGGTCACTGTAGATGTTGAGTACCTGCGGATGGAGTTCATTCTCGACTTTGAAGTGACCGAAAAAGCACACATGCACAGCAGCTGCAAGGAGGATGCATCGGCGCTGCCCCCAGCAGGGGCGCCCTGCAAGTGGGCCTGGACAACGCAGCAGCTCTACTTTGAGAGGTGTGCAGTGGGCTAACTTGCAACATGTCCATCCAGCTCTGTCTGCAGTTGCTGCCTGAAGCCGGCGGTTTCCCTGCAAGCGATGTGCCTACAGTTCCCACCAACTTGAGACGCGCAACTTGATTATTTGAGCACGTGTGGGCAGGATCTCTACAACAGCAGCAGCACACCCTGTAGTACTATGCGGCTGTTGCGCAGGGGTAGGGAGGCAGGCAAGCTGTAGCCATGCAAGCATGCAGGCTGCAAGCACCTGCAACAACTGGCTCTTCCAGTGTGGCATGGCCTGCAATGCTTGCATGGCATGCACACAGCTTCAATGTGGTAGAGCAGCTGCAGATGGCATGCAGACCTATTCTGCATCCTTGAATGCTTCTGAGCGTGAAGTGTATGCCGCAGGTATTTGGCTTTGCGGCCGCCCAGCCAGTTGCATGTCTTCCAAAACATCCATGACTGCGCGCGGCGCAACAGGGCAGACTACGCACGGGACCATGCATGGTTCATATCACTGCGGAACAGTACACTAGGCCAGAGCGCAAGGTAAGCAGCAAGGGTGGCTACCAGGCTGGCGGGGCTTGCGTGTAGCGCTTTGCCGCTCCACTGGGTGTTGCCCTCATGCACCTCATCAGCTGTGTATGCCTGCCATGGTTGCAGCTGGGGTCTGCAGTACGGCAAGTGCTATTGTGGTGCGGTAGTCCTGCAAGTTGCAGTTGCTGACACTTCTTGCTGCTGCTGCTGCTTGCCCGCACGCCTGCCTGCCTGCAGCACTGAGATCTATTTCTGGAGAGCAACCGCTACAAATCCGGACAAGCAGCCAGGCATATGGTAAGCAAACGGTAGGCGGTGCGTTCTGGAAGCATGCTATGCAACGGGCAAGGCCTGCTGGTGCTGCATGCAGCTGTCAAAGTTTGATTGCAGGCACCTGAGGTCAGGGTGTCATCGCCTGCCCGCTGTGCTTTGTTTATGCATGCATAGCTGTAGCACCTGTCACAGCACTGTGCCGGCATCGTGACAACTGACAGTTCTTGCGCCTTACGTTGTCCGCCCTGCTGCTGCTGCTGCTGCTGCTCTGGCGCTTGCAGGAAGAACGTTACTTCTGCTGACTGTGTGACATTTATGAACAACGTAACTGAAGCTGCAATCTACCCCTTGGTGGTGCAAACAGTGCGCCACATGCAAGCTGGTACTTACAGCAGCAGGAGTAGTGCTGCGTGGCATGCAACATTCGACATGTATGAGCCCACTTTGGAAAGGTTGGACTTGAACAGCGATGGTGTCCATTTTGTGCATCAGTGGTTTGACATAGTAGGCAGCCAGATGCTGCTTGCTGGATACTGTGCAGACAAGCATTGAGCATATGAACACGAGTGTTGTTGGTGTTACGTTGCATGCAGGAGGCTGCACCGGTCTCTTTGTGCAACAACCACCCTAGCATCTCGTTGCATGAACATTCTACTAAAGCCACAGCTTTCTAATTGTTAACCTTTGCATATTTGCCAGATTTGGTGGTGGTTGGCTTGGTGGTTTGAAAGTTATTTGTTTTTGTTGTTGTGGTGAGCAGTGTCAAGTGCATTCTGCCTCACCAGGTGGTGCAGCCGCCACCCTAGCAGCTGGATTTATGAACATCCACAAAAGCCAAAGCTTTTAAATATTACCCCTAGCACATGTGCCAAGTTTGGTGATGTGGGGAAATTATACACTTTTTGGGTGCGTTCATTGGATGTGATAAAATGTTGGATCTTCTCATGAGGTTTGGGAGGGCGTGGCTTGCCCGGTGATGTTCTGCTGAGTCTTGCTCACAGTGACGCATGTTGGCGCAGGCGGCTTGTTCTGTCTGCTCTATTTCCCACGTGTGAGCCTGTTATGTGTGGGCCATGTGAACACGTGCACATTGGCTCATGTGGCACGTCTGTCACCCTTTGCTCTGATGTTGAGCTGAGTTACACGGGCAATTGCATCTGCTGCCGCCGACGCAGGAGCCTCTCAAGGACTGCGTTGTTATGATTTCTCAACAATCAGCGGATTTGCTGTCGTTGACAAGGCCGCTGTTTCTGGTGCTCGTGCGTTCTATCACAATGGGACATGCTGTTCCATTGTGCCTACTAGTGTAGTCCCACAACAAGTGCTGATGGTACAAACCTTGTGGTGAAGTTGAGTAACAACCTGGCACAAGTGGACATCAAGCACATCGAACACGTCAGCAGCTCATCCTGCTGCGATTGGTGTGTCTGAGCGGCTTGTTGGCTGATTTGAGGTGCATGCTGGAGCGTCAACTGGCATCCTGGGCACTGAATGCAGCGTGTGCCCTGCATGCGGCAGTAGTGCTGGGTGTGCTTACATCGAACCCTGGGCATGTTGTCGCAGGAGATGGTGCTTGGTAGGCAGCCTGTGCATGCGCTGCCTTTGGCTTGTGATTTGCTGCAGGTAGCGGTGTCAGCCAGCATGTGGGTTGGGCCCGCGGCTCTGCAGCGTCTGTGTCCTGCTCTGCATGATGTGCTGTTGCGTCAGCAGCTGGCGGACATTGATCAGGGTGTGGTTGGCCGCACACAGCGGCAGTTGGCACGCAATGCGCGGGCTTGGCCCGTCCGTGGTGTCCGCGTCAGGGTCGCAACGTCTGTTACAGATGAGCTTGGCGATGTGGTGCTGGAGTTGTGTTCTGGCTTTGCTGCCAGCCTGAGCGACTGCATACGAGGGCCCTGTCAGGTTGGGGGATTTGCGAGGTAATGGTGTGGTGCCTTCAAGCACTGGCAACATGGTTTTGTGGTGCTGTCCACCAGGCATATCAGCAATGTGGCTTGCTACCTGGCAAGCGCTCTGTGTGCTGCTTTGTCGGCGCCTTGAGTGTGGGTGGGCTGCAGGGTACGTGCAGGGAAATGCACCCCCCCCCCCCACCACCCTGCAACTTGAGTATCTATACTGTGATATTCACAGCATTGTGCTGTCGGTGTGCGCTGCTGTAGGGTTGTTACATTCCCGCAGGTACACAAGCTCAGAGCTATGCGCAGCCAGTGCATCCGCCATGGCTCTGGCCACAGCAGACTGTTGGGTATTTTGTTGGTGTCTTAATCGCGATCGCTTTTGTCTCGTGTGGCCAATTTTGCGGTTGTTCCCTCGTCAGGTCTGTCGGATCACAACATGTTGGTGTGTGCTTTGAGTGTCCCAGAACCTCCAGTTGAGGAGCTTCAGCCCTTTGCAAGCATGCCACCTGTGCGGTGCATCAGATGGGACCCCAGCAAAAGGTCGCGTTATGTTGCTGCGCTCAAGACGCATGACTGTGTTTTGGCCAGGGAAGCCGCTCTACAACAAGTGCGTGGGTGTCATGTGTCTCCTAGTCAGGTGTCTGCAGCGTGTGAGGCGTGGTGTGATGCGATTAGGAATGTGACTGAACCTATCTTTGGTGTCAGCGGCGGTGGACAGTGTGTGCGGGCTGGGGATGGTCGAGCAGCCAAACGTTGGTTTCCGCATTGCAAGCAAGAGTGGGCAGCACTACGTGTTGCAGTGCGCAACCATAACTCGCATGCAGCGGCAGCAGCACGCAAGGTGTTTAATGCAGCTAAGCGCCGCGCCAAGAGGCATTGTGAGAAGCAGTGGCAGGCACGTCTTTTGGATGATCTACGATACAACCCGAGGCGGTTTTGGACTGCTTACAAGGGTCGAAAGATGTCGTGTATGCTTCAGGATATGGGTGCTGTTGATAGGCACTGGCGTGCGTTGTATGGGTCCCCTGGACAACACAGCTTACCTGAGGAGGGAGCGTCGGTTGCTTCTTTCATGTCGAAGCTGCTCTCTGAGTGCCAGGACGGGCCAGCTGTTGCAGCTGCAGCTCATCTGAATGAGCCTTTTGCTGCCGACGAGGTGGAATCAGTGTTGTTGCGGATGCATAACGGTCGTATGCCTGGTCCTGATGGACTGCGGGGCGAGCTCTTCAAGGGAGCTTATGCAGCCTATGTCACCAGCGAAGGGTATCAGAAGCATGTGTATCTATTACATGAGGATTTGAGTGAGTTGTTCTCGGCAGTGTATAAGTGTGGCCAGGTGCCGGGCGTTTGGTGTTCTGCGTACCTGTCAGCTGTGTTCAAAAAAGGCGACCCTAGTGTACTGGACAACTATCGCGGCATTGCTGTCGGCTCTGTGATGGGCAAAATGTTCAGCATGCTGATTGAGAAGAGGCTTTCAGCTTATTGTGAACAGCATGGGTTCCGAGCCTGGGGTCAGGCAGGCTTTAGGGAGAGGCATAGGACGTGTGACCATGTGTTTGTGTTGAAGCACCTTGTGGATCGTAGCCGCTTACGCGGCCACCAGCTGTTTGCTTGCTTTGTCGACTTCAAGAAGGCGTATGACTTGGTGCGGCGTGATCTTCTCATGCGATGCTTAGCAGACATTGGTCTGCGTGGCAACATATTGACAGCGATTGTATCTATGTACTGGAATGCACCTATGGTCACAAAGATGGCTGGCAATGTCGGACAGCCCTTTGACAGTACCCGTGGAGTAAAGCAAGGGGACCCCCTCTCCCCATTGCTTTTTGGCATTTTCATTGATCGAGTCGAGCAGTGGCTCAGCGACCGTTGTGGGGCATGTGGTACTGCTCTAGGCAACAGGATGGTGAGGCTCTTGCTGTATGCTGATGATTTGGTACTGCTGGCAGAAACGTCTCACAAACTGCAGCAGTTATTGGATGCTTTGCAGTCCTTCTGTAGCGAGTATGATATGCAGGTGAATGTGGGCAAAACAGAGATAGTGGTGTTTGGCAAGCGCAAGTATACCGGTGCAGCAGTATGGCAGTACCAGGGGCAACAGGTGCCTGTGTCAGATCAGTTCAAATACCTGGGTGTTCAGTTTCATGCCACCCGAGGTGTGTCTGCTTGCACGGAGGCTCTAGCAGCTGCAGGCAGCAGGGCAATGTGGGCAATGTTGGCTCGGTGCAAGGAGCATGGCGTCAGCAACCTGTCAATGCAAGTGCAATTGTTCAACACGCTGGTGTCCCCCATTTTATGCTACTGCTCAGAGGTCTGGGGTCCAGCTCTGCTGAGACAACCTGGATCTGGTGCTGCTTTGGTCGGCAAGTTGCAGGACAATGTGATTAGCAGAGTCCAGTATCTTTTTCTGCGCACTATTGCAGGTCGTGTCCGCAAATCAACTTGCCGCATGCTTTTATCGAGGGAGTTTGGTGCCCAACCTTTGATGTGCACTTGGTTGCGTGCAGCTTTAGCTATGTGGAACAGGGCTGTGGAATTGGGTGATGCTTCCTTGTTGGGGCGCGCAATGCGTGAGAATTTGCGGTTGTCTCAGACGTCGAGCAGTAATAGTTTATGGTGCAGGCAGTTACAGCGTGTGTTGTCTTATACACATGATCATTCCCGGCAGTTGACCACGGTTATGCCGCGGCTGCAAAGCTTTGTGGATGTGGATGCCAAAGTAGTATTAAGTGCATTTGAGGGGTGTTTGTATCAGCAGTGGCAGGGATGCTCGCAGAATCCACGTGATGCCGTCACCGGGGCTGGAATTTACAGTACATATGAACGATGGTTTGCTGCTTGCTCGGGTGATAACTTGCAGTCTGTGCGTCCTGAGTCTTGGTGCCCCCAATATGTCTTGCAGACCGCTGGGCTCAATAGGGAGCATGTTGGTTCTCTGGCTCGTTTTCGACTTGGTGCCCATGATCTGCGTGTATGCACTGGTAGGTGGCACCGTCCGCCTTTGGTGCGGTCTGATCGGACATGCCAACGCCCTGGATGCCACTTGGGTCAGGTCGAGGACGAGTTTCACATGGTTTTTGAGTGTCCTTTGTACGCGCCAGTTCGCGAGCGTTTTGCTTGCCTTTTTGAACCATTTGGAGGTTTGTCGCATACGTGGGGTAGTATAGCCTCTTGTCAGCCAGGTGGTTCGCATATGATGACCTTTATGCGGCAACAACCTGCTCTTGTGGCTGCCTTCGTGCATTGTTGCTATTTGGTGCGCTGCCACCCGGAGGCGGACCCTGAGTCCTTCTTGTCTTCGGTTTCTGTTGCTCAAGCGATCGATGCAGCGGACGAATTTTTCTCTGCTGACTCTTCTGTTTGTTCTGATGACGATGATATATTCTATGAGGTCTCCCCCCCCAATGAGCCTCTCGTTGGCTCCTGAATGGGGTTCCCACTCCTTGTTGGGTGGAGCATGTAATGTAATGTAATGTAATGTTAATCTTGTTGGCCCCCCCGATTTGGGTTACACTCTTGCTAAGAAAACGTGTGTTTGATTTATTGATTGATTGTGTGTTGACGGGTGGCGCAACATGGCTCGTTTGTTTTTTCTCGTGGTTTTGTTACCAGCGCTGTGCTGATACAGGGGCCACCACAAACCTACACCGGGGGAAGGGGGGTGGCTGGGGGCGGAGATGCACAGCTGCTTTCTACATGTCATCAGTGGCGCCAGCATCGTTTACAGTGGGTGGTCCGCGTTGCGTGCATGAGCAGCAGCAGTCATTTGCTTTCATGCGTGGGGTTGGGTGGGCTGGCAGTGTACTGCATGCTAGTGCCGTGAATTCTCACAACCTGCATTTTAGAGAGGGTGGGGTGCACCATCGCTCTGGCGATCGAGCCGAAGTGCAAAGAGGGGGTAGGGCGTCGAGGGGGTTAACCAGCAACGTTGCTGCAGAAGGTGCGGCCCCCCTGGGTATAAGTTTGTGGTGGGCCCCCTGCATGTCCCGTGGCTCCATAAAGTCATATGGGCTGTCTGATTGCTTGCTCTGCTCGCAGACTTGGCTTTACCTTGTGTGTCAGCTGGTGTTGATGGTGTGCTTAATCAAGCACCAACTTGATTTGATAAGGATTGCAAGAAGACATGTTACTCATTTCAATGCAGCAATTGCGGCACTCACATGCTAAAGTGGGGCCCCCGCCACCATGGCTGTCTTGAACTAAAGGGCTCTGCTGCTACTCCTTGCTAGTGTCTCTAGTATTACCTGCACCCAAAAAGCAATCTGGTCAGTGCTGCTCACGGCCACGATAGCGGGGAGCGAGCACTGACAGTCTTCAACTCTTGTGTAGTCCTTGATGGCGCTGATGCTGTGGCTAGAATGGGTGATATAAAAGAACGGATGATATGATGTAGTCCTTGAGGTAGCCCAGCACAACATTGATTTCTTGGTTGCTGGCATTCTGGTGCGTGTTTTGCATTCGCCTCTTCCCTACCAACGCCAGGGGTGGATAAACCGAGGAAATCTCCAGTGAAGAGAGCGGATAATCAACAGGACACCCACCAGGTTGTCCTTGCTGCAGTGGGTGGGTAACCGATTATCCGAGGGTAAAAATGTTCGTTTTCGAGTAATCCGCTTTGATATCAAGTACTCACGGATAATCGCTGTGGATTTATAGGATATATCCTATATATCCAAGGATATATAGGATATATCCTATATATCCGAGGGTAAAAATTGCGCTTTTCAGTAATCCGCTTTGACATCAAGTACTCACGGATAATCGCTGTGGATATATCCTATATATACTTGACGGGTAATCCTTTTGGGTAGTCATCGTGTGGCGGATTATCTGCCGCGGCCCTGACGGATAATCCGGTACACGCAGGGCATATAATCAGGCGCTGCTAGGGGTCACGCTTTCGTTGCTGGGCCGACATTGGTCAATATGATCCCATATTGTGGCTCCTTTGATACAATCAAGAAAGTTACACATTGAGAACATCCGCTTTAGAGCCATCATAATGCTGTAGCTCCTGCTGCAGCATGTGATACCCGCTGCAGGCCAGCTGCATTGCTGTATGCTCTTCTGGCTGTGCACCACACACACATACACGTGTGCATGTATGACCTGCAGGGGAACATGAAGAGCAAATGTATGAGCAGCAAGGTGGCGGTCATGGAGACATTATGATTAGATTACTGCATAAACACATGCAGTGTTGCGCACTATCATGAATGAAGGTTCAAAACACCAACCAAGCACAGCAACAATACCAAGCACAGCAACAACAGCGGGCGTCTCTGCTCCCGCAGCACGCTGCCTTCCTACAAACCATGCAAAGTTGGTGTCTGCCACAACCTGATTTGCAAGTACGAGGTTGGTTGCTAACAAGTTGTTAAAGCGTTGCTGCATGCTGCATCCATGACCCGACATACACAGTGACAAACACGCAGACGCACACACACATGTGCGACCTATGTATACATGACTTGCTGTGGCCCACCTGTTCCCCGCCCACGACAGCATCGGCCTCTGACGCCTTGATGACGCCTGTTGCAGCTACCTTGTTGTTTAAAGCAACAGTCTGTACTTAAGTGTTGATCTGCAGCCAGGTGCCATTCTCATCTGTACGCGGCTCAGACTTGACACGCAGCAGCAACTGCTGTTGTTGCTTGTGCTGCTCCGCAATGTTCAGCACCTGCTCAACTGCTGCAGGCACGCGGCACAGCGTACATGTAACAGGAGTCAGCATTAAGCCCCAGCTCTGACAGCAACAACAGCAGCGACCGGGCATGCAACCATGCAGTATGCCACAGACGATACCAAACGCCCAACAGCACAGTCAACCCAACAATAGGGAACAACGCAATCACCTGCATCACCACCAGCTCAAGCAGGCGAACAAAATCCTCGCTACCCGGCCCACCACCACTGCTGCTGCTGGGGAGAGAGCCACGCCCCACTGAGTTGGGGTCAAGCTGGGCTGCTGCTGGGGTGGCACAGGTGATGCAATGCCAGGTGATGCCTTAACTGCATGTGGTGTGCCTGCGCCCGCTGACTCAACTCCACAGGCTGCTGGCTCACCTGTACCAGACGTTGCTGCTGCATTGCCCGGCTGCTGTTGCGTGATGCCCTGCTTGTCCTTCTTCAAGCCTGCAGCAGAAGTGCATGCATGCATGCATGCATGCATAGCAGCAGCAGCAGTAATGAGCAAGATACAATGCTCTGTGCAGCTGCAGTGTCAATATGTAGTGTGGGCAGGAAAGGCGCTGAAGGGTAAACAACCGCTAAGCAACCCTGCAGTTGAGACATGCACACAGGTGTAGCATACCCTAGCAGGTACACAACTGTTGCCGCGCTCAAGTCTTCTTCAGCAGTGCAACACCATTGACCATGTTGCAACAACCACATGTAGCATCTCTTTGCTGACTGTACACAGCAGGATATATCACCACGAGCACCACACCCCAGGGCAGCACTCTGCACTACTGTAGTTACACTCAACACCAATTGCGTGCAGCACAAGAAATGAATGTTATGCTGGGTTGCTGCTGCAGGCAAACGCGCACCTGCAGTCCATGCCTACAGCAGCTGCTGGCTGTGATGCCCTGGCACAATTCTGCTGCTCAGCATGCTTATCGCTGCGGCACACGGCTTGTTGATACACACCCCTTGACGTCTATTCATCATCACCTTGTGTTAAACGCCCAATACAACAGCAGCGGTGGGGCGCGGGGCCGATGGCGCTGATGCTATGGCTCAAATGGGTAATATGATGATGATGAGCAGCGGCAGCTGTCTCACCACCTGCAGCCAGGACTGGTTGCTGTGGTAGCTCCCGCCACGAAGCACACGAAGTTGAAGCCATTGAAACTGATCATTCAAACTTTGTATGCACCAGCTCGCCAGAATGTTGCCTGCTTGCTGCCAAGAAGTGGGCCCCAACGGCTGCTGCCTGGGCTGCCTTCCACCGCTGCCCTGAAGCGAGCATCGGCCTCGATGCTGCTGATCTGCGGAGATTTTGTTCGTTCTTATCTATTCGGCAGCACATCGAAAGCGTATGCGCCGGGCAGAGCATCAGTAAGACTGCTGTTCCTTGGTCATGGCAACGCAGCAGATCCTGCTGCGAGCATGGTCATAGGTTGTATTAGGTATCAAAAACGCTCAAACAACACCGCGTGTACTTCGCAGGGAGTGGTCACCTGTTTGAAGCCTCATGACAGTCTGTCAGTGACAGCCACACCCGCTTGCACCCAGAAGCACCTGAGACCATTCACAAGAACCAGATGTAATGGTGTGAACCAAAGCACTGCATAGCGCCTGGAGTGTGTAGGTTGGTGCTAAACTAAGAACACCCCATCATCATGATGATGACTGACTCCTGGATCCCTACACTCCACATGTGATCACTGGATCTACTGTCATCTGTCCTTAAAGTCTGCAACCATTCGCCATCTCTACAAAATTCTAACTTGGCCGGCAGTAAGCAGGCGTGCAGCTGTGTGGCCTGACAGCGGCTGATGTTGTGCGTAGTGTGCGCTGGGGGCAGCTGTGGGTGGCAGCTGTGCACATGATCCTTAGGCAATGGTGATCAGCATTGCTGGCTGGCCATTCAGCTGTGTGCTGAATGATGGTCTTGTTGTACCTGTTGCTGCTTTGTACGCTTTGACTGGATTGATGCTGGGCTTCTTCTTTTACAACAGTTAATTATAAATAGCAGTTGGCAGTGAACTTGGCCGGCAGTAAGCAGGCGTGCAGCTGTGTGGCCTGACAGCGGCTGATGTTGTTCGTAGTGTGCGCTGGGGGCAGCTGTGGGTGGCAGCTGTGCACATGATCCTTAGGCAACGGTGATCAGCATTGCTGGCTGGCCATTCAGCTGTGTGCTGAGAGTTGATTATGTTGTGCGGCGGCTGTTGATACTGATTAACTTCATGCCAGGCTTTAAGGAGCCTCAGGCCTGTGTTGGGAGTGTACGGTGATCTGCCTTGACTGGTTCACAGGCGCACGTGATAAATGATTATCCGCTGATTACCCGTAATAACTCCATCGCTTTGAGGGATAGAACCAGTTGATAGATTATCCAACACCAGCACAGGGTAATCACGGTATCCATCAGGTTTTCATCAGATAATCGCAGTATCCCGCTGGTTAAAACACCCCTGGCGTTGGTAGGGCTTGGGGAGGGAGGACGAGTGGGCCAGGCAACGTACAGCGCTGGCACAGAGCAGATTTTACAGTGTACACTGCAGTTGTAGCCTGGTGTGGACGTAACTTACGTTGAACAGCTTGCGTGATTGTGCCTGCAACCAACTGTGTCAGCTTAAGCTTAAGCCTTAAGGCAATATTCCTAAGTTAGGTATTCTATCAACTGTGTCAGCTTAAGGCGAAATGCTGGTTGGTTAGAACTGTTGCGCCAGTGTTATGCTGGGTCAGCGCAATACTGCCCAACTTCATGATCATGGATGTGCCGAGTTGGCAACAGTCAATGAATGAGAGAACATTGGGGTGTTGCTGAGCTGTGGGCTCATGATCAGCGGTTGCAGACGCTATTGTCGTCCAACGCCACGGAGTAACACTTCCAGTTCCACAGCAGCACCAGGTGAACAGCATCAAGCTCGTCATGGCATGAACATTTTACAACATGCTGCCATCGCAGCACCAGGCGAAGAGCCTGCAGTTGCAGCCGCCAGATGATCATCATCTTCATGAAGCCGCTGTGCTTGCCCAGCCTCACCACAGCATGCTTTGAAATGGAGCTGCTACAGGCGCTGCCACCATTATCAGTTACCCCATTTGACGGCATGAGATTTTGCCCCTGGGCACCAGGACATCAGCAACTCCATCAACGTGTGTGCCCGGCATGCCCAGTTGCGAGTCCAGTGGACCACACAAGAGCCACCCCACGACAACCAACGACAGCATTTCAACAGGCTGTTGAGTACAAGTGTGGTCGCGCAACAGCACCATTGTCACCCGCGCGTCACACGGCAGCTGAGCAGGCGACGCTGACAACGGCCAAGAATCCTATCATACCTCTTGTACTCCGGTCCGGACTTTTTGGGTACAAGACGGTGCATGAAGCGCATTGGGATGAAGTACACAACCGCCAGCAGCCTGTAGATCTCTTGACACAGCTCAACGTCGCTCGTACAATGCTGTGCTGCACGCAGCTAGCTGCGTCTGATCGTCGACTTACAACCTGCAGAATCGAGTGTGGGTATTATGAGTTCAGTACGCGACGCAGCCACGCAAAGCACCCCCAACTTCACAGCAGCAGGAGTTACAGCAAAAGCAGTGCTGCTGCTGTTGGTAGTGCCAGCACCAGGTGGTCCAGGCCCAGGCAGCTTGCTTGCAAGACAGCAGCTGTACTGCAGCCCTATCAGCTTGCAGCAATAGCAGCAGAGCCCGTGGTCAAGGTGGCGCTGTTGAGTGGTGCTGGTGCACTGTGCGCCAAACGTGGCATCCTCACACTGGAGGGGCGCAGGATGCTGAGTGGGCTCATCATGAACGTATTCACACCAGCCCTGGTGAGCATTATGAAGATGCATGGTGATGCTGTTACCTTCAGTTGCATAAGGCTTTGCCAGGCATGGCAAGGTCAGCGCTGTTGCAGCTGCACGGGATGCTGCAGCTTGTACAAGGATCGTGTGGCGTATGCGAAGCCAAACAAGACGCCACTGCAGGATGCCATCCCCGCACTTGTGTCACACCCGCATGGCCATCTGATATACTTCTTTCCTTGGCTGCTGTCGTCTCCCGCTGTTTCCACTGCACCTGCAGCTGCTGAGCAAGCTAGGGTCGTCGGTTGATGTGGCGCTGGCCATATCCCTGTGGCCTCTTGCAGCCAACATGGTCATCTGCCACGCAGTGGGCCTGGCCCTTGGCTGGCTGCAGGTGCAGCTAGCAGGCGTCCCGCCACCCCTTCGATCCCAAACCCTAGTCATGAACACCGCAGGAAACATCGGCAACCTGCCGCTGGTGTTGGTGCCGTCCCTGATCGCCAGCCCAGATGTGCTGATCAGTGCGGAGGGGAAAGAGATGGCTGTGACCTATGTCATGTTGGGGTTTTTTGTGGCGTCGTTCATTCAGTTCCCGTGCGGCTACCTGCTGCTGCAGCGGCCTGCAGCAGAGGGAGATGCAGGAATGCAGCCGCAGCTGGCAGCAGTAGCCATAGGTGCAGCGACCGCAGAGAAACCAGCAGCGCCACTAGATTCAGTAAGGCACACAGCAGCAGCAGCAGCAGCAGCAGTGGCAGGACAAGCACCAGCAGCATTGGCTGGCAGCACCGCTCAATCGGGTGTAGGCCACCAGCAGCAGCCTGCAGCGCAGCTTTCAACGCTGGCCAGGGGCGTGTTCACGCCGCCTGTGGTGGCCTGCCTGCTGGCCATCCCAGTGGCGACCCTGCCTGAGGTCAAGCAGCAGCTGTTCACACCAGCAGGTGAGCAGGCTGGCAGTCCCACAAGCCATGCGCGGTCCGGGTGCACTGCAGGGTGTTGAACCACCAAACCAAAGGCGATGCCGATTGCAGCATGGTGTGCACGAGATGCGCAGTTCTTTGCCCCAGTTGCAGGTCACAGAGTTGCTATCTGCAGCAGGCAGCGTCAAGAGCGCGTCAAGGCCTGGGCACTGCACTGCCATGCTGTGCTGTGGTTCCTGCAGGCGGCGTGCACGTGCTGGGTGACGCACTTGGCATGCTGGGTGCGCCGCTCATCCCCTGCCTGTTCCTGGTGCTGGGAGCAAACCTGGCAGAAGGGCCTGGCGCAGCACAGGTGGGACCGCTGCAGCAGCAGCAGCAGCAGCACCTACGTAGCTTGGTACAACCACCTGATAGAGGCCAGGTCGCTGCCTTGAATGCTAAAACGGTTGCGCTGCACGGCAGTTTGTGACCAGCTTCGGTTCTTTGTGCGACGTGCTAGAAGAAGGGCTGTCAGCTGCGCCTAGCTTGCTTGCTTGGTCCCCGTTCTGGAGTGTAATATTGTGTGAGCGCTGTCGCACAGCGCTGCTGTCCCACAAGAAACTGCACAGTGATGTGCCTGCCTGTCAACTGCCCCTGCTGCTGCTGCTGCTGCTGTGCAGGTGCCCCCAAAGTTCCTGCTCAGCATGATCGCAGGCAAGCTGCTGCTGCACCCGCTTGCAGGCATGGTCCTGGTGCTGGGGGCGCTGCAGCTGCACCTGCTGCCGCAAGGCCTGGACCCCCTGGCGCCCCTTGTGATGATGACGGCCTGGGCCACACCCACCGCGGTGCTGGTGCACTCGTTGGCCACGATGCTGCAGGTATGCCGGAAATGAGGCAGCTGTGCGTCAGCGTGATCGTGGAACGCTGCTAATCGTGCGTGGCATTGTTGCACAGATGGTTGGCTAGAGTGTTGGTGGCCAGTGCTGGCATGGCCGGCTGTTCTGGCTGAGTGTACTGGCAGCGGGCTCACTGCCTGGACACCATCACATCGCTGTTGCATGCTGCTGCTGCTGCTGCTGCTGCTGCTGCTGCTGCTGCTGCTGCTTTCCGTTGGCGTGTGTTGGAGAGCGTACATGCCAGTGCAAGTATGGCTGGCGGTGCATCACTCATGCTCAGCTGTGCTGTGCGGTTTTACAAGCAGCATGTTCAGACCACCTCGAGCAACAAACGGTGGGCGGCTGCTTGTGCATGCAACGCTGCTGCTGCTGGCGCTGCCCCTTCTACTGCAGAATGGCGAGGACCAGGTGTCCTGCTACCTGTTCTGGCAGTACCTGGCCTCACTGGTGACACTGCCTGCCTTCATGGCCCTCTACCTGCAGCTGCTGCAAAGCGGCCAGCTGGCTGGCTGAATGCCGCAGCGCGCGCAGATGCACCTGGCCACGTCAAGGCCGGCTGCAGGCTGCGTGCATTCCGGGCTCCTTGCAGCTGCTGCACAGCGCCAGCTGGTGGATAGATTTACTTCGTCTACTGAAGGTGCATCACAACGGTGCCACGACTTGCAAGGCTTGGAGGGCTGGCTGGCGCCCTGCGTGCCTCCAGTGCTCGAGTTGTCAGAGCACGCAAGGGCACTGGCAGTCAGGTGCTTTGAGAACTTTTGCAGTGCGGTCTGAGTGCTTGTCACTCACAGAGATGGAGTCCTGAGACTAGCTGGTGTTTTGGCATTGTGCAGCAAGTAGCTGCATAAGTCAGCAGAAGCAGCACCTACAGATTCATAAAGCTGCCATAGCATCAAGCTGCTGCATCTAGCAGCTGCCTGCAATCCTTGCAGTGACGTTACTCGTGGTAGTGGCTGCCAGCTGCATTTACCAGCTGCTGCTCAAGGCTTTGGACTTCTCAGACTTGGCAACCGCCTGATCGTCTGCTGCAGGTGCCTACTCATCAGGGGCTGGACCAGCAACACATGCCTCAAAGCGGCTGCCTACGCACCATCACCCGTCACTCATCGATGCCTTCTACAGAGCCGGCCACCTCGCCCCAAGTCTGGATGCTGTGCAAGCGGCACGCCTGGTGTGGCCTGCAGGCGGGGTCAAGCTGTTCAGCGCTGAACTACTGCTAGCAACCATGGTGCTACGCAATACATGGGTCAGCCACCCTTGAGTGGAGCAGATCATGCATGCATTGCCATGCAATTTCCTTGTCCTGTTACAGCAGTCAGCCACAGCTCTATGCAGCCAGCGGCTGGCTGCAAAGAGGCTGACAAGCCAGATGTTGCTCGACACGCACCAGATCTTGCAGCTGTACATTTTGCAGCAGCGAGGAAAGTTTGCTAATCATTTGCACCAAGCAGTTGTCCATCTTGCTGACCTAGTGGAGGTGTACAGAGGCCTGACAGTAGATCCAGCCGTGCCGAAAGAACGGGCCAAGTTGACCATGTAACATGTTGCATTTTACAATATAATTCTTGATGCGAGCGTGAGCGGCTTCACTAATGAGCTCCAGATGATGCAGCTGCTGATCTGTGCTTGTTCATCAGCCTCATTGGGCGCTTCAAAACACAGGTTCACCAGATTGAATGTCGCTTCTTCTGTCTGATGTTCTCAACGATTGCAACAGTGGGAGGAGAGAAGTCAGCCGACCAGTCTGCCATTGCCAGCGTCTACGAGACGTTTTGGTCGCTACGATACGTTTCGTGCTAGTATGATGCGCCAAACCTCAGCAGCGACGGAATTCAGATTGTAACTAATACGGAACACAATGAGTGGCGATTTGCACTTTGTCAGCTTGCTGTGCGATCGCGACATGCTGCCAAACCCATGCACAGACCAAAATCACGCTAATGTCGCTTCTTCTGTCTGATGTTCTCAACGATCGCAACGGTGGGAGGAGAGAAGTCAGCCGACCAGTCTGCCATTGCCAGCGTCTACGAGACGTTTTGGTCGCTACGATACGTTTCGTGCTAGTATGATGCGCCAAACCTCAGCAGCGAAGGTCTTAAGGTTTTAATTAATACGGAACACAATGAGTGGCGATTTGTACTTTGTCAGCTTGCTGTGCGATCGCGACATGCTGCCAAACCCATGCACAGACCAAAAGCACGGAATCCGCACGGGATGGCACAAATTTACTGTAATTAAGTCTAACACCAAACACGGTGGAGCGCAGCTCGTTCTGCGCTGGCAGAACGTGCTGGCCGCTTCTGCCACAATAGAATTCGCAGGCCATACAAGCGTGCATGGCTGCAAGCATGCTGCAATAATGTTAGTTATGCATCACTCAGTTCAGAATTGCACGAGTAATGGTAGGAGCAGCAACCTCTGAGGCTGCGCCGCAGGTGTGCCGTGCAGGCGGTTGCTGTTTAAATTCTGCGGCCAGCCGTCCCGGATGCTTGAGAACTCTGACAAGGGGTTTTTCTTGTATAACAGATTGTTTGATGCATTCCACAGCTAAGGTGTCTCCCTGTGCATGGGTGTCGTGTCGAAGCACTCGCCTGCAGCACGACAAAGTGACGCAGCTGTTACCACGAGACAGCAACACACATACCGTACAATTCATCTGTACTTCAGAGCGCTCAATGTGGACTTCATCATTGCCAGCGGTGCAGAGTCGCTCCTTGGACAACATGAATAATGGCATGCTGCTGCTGCTGCTGCTGCTGCCAGAGACAGCAGTGATGTTCAGGATTGTGCCCCGGCTTGTTGTCGAACCCACAGTGCCTAAACATTTGAAGCACGCTACAATGATGCGTTTGGGTTGGGTGGCTGGAGCACAAAAGCCCCGCGTTGTGTGTAAGCAGCAGAGGTGTTGCCGCCAGCAGTGTTGAGTAAAACAGTGTTGCTGGATGCCCATGAGCAGCTGTGCTGCCAGGCTGGTCGTGCAAAGCATGCTCTACATACTTTGGTGCATCTCGGCAGATGCAGTCGGCTGGCTCAGGAACCTGGTGTAAGTGCATGAGCTGAGGTCGACTACTCTTGTTTGGCTCCTTAGTGGATGGGCCTGTGGCCCTACTTTATTTGGTATTTGGCAAGTGCATGTTTGGCTCCTTAGTGGATGGGCCTGTGGCCCTACTTATTTGGTAATTGGTAAGTGCATGAGCCGAGGTCGACTACTGGAGTTGGTGTACACAAGTCGGTGCTCATGGGAAGCAGTCCCTGCTGCTGCTGCTGATCTGCCTTTACAGAAGGGCAAAAAATCTATGACACAAAGGCCATGTAAAATGATGCCGCCTGCACTTGTTCCCATTGGCAACGTTCAATGCCATGCTGCTCAGCCAACAGCGCACATCCAATCAGTCATCGCATGTACACACGCTGCACATTCCGTGTTCACCCAACCCCCAGCCTTGCACAAATTTTGACCATCCCCTCTTACAGGAATGTTGACAATACTATTTGACGGCGTTTTAACGGTGTCTGCCTGGGCATTGTAAAAAGCAACACAATACACTGTATTGTAGTTCAAACACGTTCAGCGCTACTATGTCAGCAGCACGTGTTCCAACAAGTGTGTTCCCAATGAACCCTGAGCATCATAAACCAAGCAGTTACTTTCACACCTCAGAGCTTAGGTGGGTTGCCGTGCATTAAATGAAAGAGGCATGGTCAACAACATGCCGACACACCTGCCCACAAGACGCAAGGCAGCTGTGCGCCAGTTCCACACCAACATGCAACACTGCTACTGAATATGCCATGCTGGCAGCAGACGCCTGCGCACCAACACTCAGCAATGCAGCATCATGCTTCGTGTGCCATCCTGGCGGCTGCATTTGTGGGACAGGCGAAAGTTGAACCTGTGTGGACAGACGCGCCGCGCGCTTGCCAGCAGCCGCTGCATGTGCACGCATGCGCAGCTACATCTCCTAGGCCGTGCCAGCTGCTGCCCCCTGTCTGCGGACCTGCTCATTGCAACAAGCTTGTGAAACAACACACATGGAATGCTGAAGTGGCAGCCAGAAAGTGCGGCAGCTAAGAACACAGACTGCAGCTGGTGGGCAATGCAGAACATGTGCAGAAAGCTGCTTGACAGCTCCAGTTGGCAACCAGGTGATACTGACCGACAAGAGCACTGTACCAAGGCTGCAGCGCGATCGCAGACAGACACACATGCTGCAACGCGCTGCCCACAAACACAGGGTGGGACTTGTGCAGATGGATAGACAGAGGTGCACCACCCCAAACTACAGCGCTACATGCAAGCAGGCGCATGTATAAACGCTACAGCACGCTTGCAGCATAGGCTGCTGCACTTGGGATGCAACGGCACAGCTCTGCAGCAACCACTTTACTGCCGTGGCAGCAGCACTTGCATTGCTGCAGCGGCAGCTTATGCCTCCTGGATGATGCTGTGCACTGCCTCGCTGGCCTCCTCGCTGTCACCCCGCGACACCACCTTCATCGCAACCTGCCCGTCAGCACCCATGCCAAATGACAGCCTGCAGCAGCACCAGCAGCAGCAGCAGCAGCAGCACAAGTACGTTGTTGAGTCTCCTTACTTTGCTGCGGCTTTCAGCTGGCATGCTGCACATGCATTCAGGCCCCACCAACTGCAACAAAGCAGTTGGCTTGCTGGACCCAAGGGGCGCACCAGCAGCACGGCAGCAGCAATACATACACTGCCACAGCTGACAACAGCCAGACAACAAGCATGTCTGCAGTGGTGGTGGAAGCAGTGCCAGAGCACGGCAGCATGGCAAGTGCAAGCTCCCCTGCACATAATCAGCAGCAGCAGCAAGCTGACCAGCAGGCTCGCGTCCCCACCTGACCAGTGCGCGTGTGTCTCCTGGGAACTGCCCTGCCAGCAGCACCGTGTGGCTGCGCGCGTTGGGTGGCACGGCCTCCGTGCCCTCACAGGGGTGCATGCCCAGGATGCCCATCACCGTCTCGACGGTGTCCTGCAGCGGTGAAGGCAAGGGCGAGAAGAAATATATGCAGCTAGGTGTTGCCCCCGGGTTGTGTGCGAAGAGTGCGCGAGCTCAGTGCATGCCCAGGACCCCCCATCAACAGTGTCCTGAAGCGGTGCAAACGGCAGGGTATATCACATTGTTGCCACCAGCGGTGGGGAGGCACCTTGAGGCCTGGGGACTTGTCTGTTTGATGCTGTGCACAAAGTTTTGCTCGCAGACAGCCATGACAGAAGATGAGATATCCTGTCATACAGCCAGGTAACTTTCTTTGCTAGGCACCTATGTTGCTCGCCACCAAGTTTGGGAACTTGAGTAATGTCTGGTGGAGTTTTGAAAAAGCAGGCGCAGCAAAACACTAACACACGAAACCGAACCAAACCTCACACGCACGCGCGCACCTACCTCTCCTGCCTCCCACACACATCAACACATCGACTCCTGCACCTGCATGTCTTTGCGTGCTCCCAGCCCAGCCGCAAAGCACGCCTGTTACATGCATCCTGCCATTGCACACAGCCAGCAGCCGTCCTCCAAGGCAGTCTCTTTGTGCTCCCCCTTTCAGATCCACCTTCTATGAGCCCTTCTTTGAGCCATCCCTTCCTTCGAGCCATCCCGCCTCCCCAACAACGAACCCCACCGACACCCACGCGCACATGCCTTGCTGCTGTTCGTGTGGTGCCAGGCCATGCACTGCTCAACTCCATGAGCGCAGCGATGACACACGGGAGCTTGTGCACACAAACCACAACCGTCCGGACACGTGTGTGACGCAAGTAAGTCCATGCACTCACCTGCAGGTGTTCGCGCGGCCCCAGGCCGTAGTCGTCCTCCCGCTCACTGGCGGGGTCCAGCTGCTCCCACACGCCCCTGAAGTTGCCCAGCAGCAGCGGCCGGCTGTAGTCCGAGCCCGACACCTCCACATCCTCCAACTGCAGACGCGACAGCGATAGCACAGCAGCATAGTGTGATGTCAGCAGCATCACACAAAGCGCATTCCCGCCAGGTGACAGCCGCACACATGAGCAATATGCGCATGCAAGAGCACAACCTCAGGCATCCAATCAGTCGCATATGCATCACTTGCACAGCAGCTGCCGCGATGCACAATGTGCACTTCGCATTCCCCCTCACATTGTGAAGTTCGCACTTCGCACCTGGTACTCGTCTTCATACCCCTCTTCCTCTGCCTCCCCTGTGCTTGGGTCTATCTCCTTCACTGTGAACTTCAGCACGCAGCCCATCTTGCCTGCCGACAACCCAGCCGGCCGCCGCAGCACGCTGAAGCACTGGCCCACCTCGTTGAGGGGCATGCTGGTTAGCGGCAGCACTGTCTCAGCCTCGAAGTCAGGCTGAAAGCATGTTGACAGACAACAGAGACCAGCAGCGACAGTGTCAGCAGACAACGCAGCAAGGAGAGGCATCCTGGTGCGACACCAGCACCACCTTGCTTGCAGACCAGGCTGCCGAAGGAGCTGAGATGTGCAATACACGGGTGCGGGGAAGCAGCACTCACGTACCCCTCACAGCATCGGCAGCATACAGCAGCACCACAAAAGGCTGCTGGCGCGGAACAATGCACATCGGCAGCACGAGCAGCTTATCGCAGCACCACAAAGGAGCAATGGCTTGGAACAATGCAAATGCGAGCCCTGCAGCCACAACCATGAGCTCACCGCGTCCGCTAGATCCAGCATGACGCTGACGTTCTCCAGGCACTGCTCTGCGATGGTGTTGGTGCAGTCAAACTGCAGCACCAGGTGCTCGAGGAAGACGTGCTTCACGGCGTGGATGGCGTACTCGGTGTCCTCCTCGGTCAGCCTGCGCGTTGGAAACAACGACGAGTTGGAGCACAGTTTGTGAGGGCGGGCATTGCCGTCCACCTGTGCGCGGGTGTGAGGAGGTACCCTGCCGGGAGACTTACAAGATGAGCGAGTCTGCTACCAACAAATAAGCAGCCCCAAAACAAGCCAACCAGCACAACACCACAGAAGCCCCACTCACCGCACAGGTGCACAGCTCTTGAACAGCGGCCCCAGCGACGCAAACTCGGGCCGCGCCTTGATAATCGCCTCATACTGAGAGCTGTATCCAGCAGCAGCGCCGGCGCCGGCACCGCCAGCAGCACCCGCTGCTGCGGCGCCGCCTGCTGCTGCGCTGCCTGCTGCTGCTGTTGGGCCTGCTGCGGCCGCGGCCATGAGGCCACCCGGCGGCTTGTGGCGCTTCACCTCCGGTGCCACCTTGGGGATGGCGGACTGTTTGGATGACGCAAGAACACAAGCAGGGCAGGAAGAAGAAACGCAGGCAACAGGCAAACATGCCTGTGAGGCGCCGAAGCTCCATCCAGCAGCCCGCGTTCTGCCCTCACCTGGAGGGCATGACTGCTGCTCAATCTACGCAATGCACTGCATGGGGGCATGCCAGCGGTGCGTCATGCAAAAGCCTCCTGCTGCTGCCGCCTTGCGCAAGATCAGGCGTACGCCACATTCCATTGGAGCTGCCACGTTATGCAAAGTTTGGCATTACATGCCGCTTCACTACCAGCAAAGAAACTGCAGCTACAAGCCAAACTTACCACATCAAACGGCTGCTGTGTGTCGTCCGCTGCCAGGTATGCGTTCAGGGCACCCTCCATTGCGGACAGGTTGAGCTCCAGGCTGGGGCAGATGGCCTCAGGCCCCCCAGCAGAGCCCGCAAGCTGCGTCAGGTGCAGCGTGGCACGGTCGCGCACCTGCAGGTGCAGATGAACAGCAAAGCAGTGCCAGGTGCAGGCGAGTACTGAGAGCTGTGGCAAACGACAAGCCAACAAGGCAGCTGCTGGAGGTGCAGCAGGGCGCGAATGCGCACATACAGGCACAAGGTGCAAAAGAGCATGGGCAGGCGCATGGCAGGCACACAGCGTGAAAAGGGCGTGCATGCGCACCTACAATGTTTAGCTGTCGTAGCGATCACTAGCTAGTGCTACGCAAGCGCCGTTGGCACACATGCTGCAGCGTTCCCACTAGTGAAGTGCGCAGTGCACACAAAGTCACAGGAGCATGTACGGAAAAACGATGCGGTCGCCAGCCACGCCGCACCTCATCGTCGTTGTCGTACAGCGCACGCTTCAGCAGCACCACGACACGCCCTGTGAGCTCCGGCACCCGCGCACCAAAGCTGGCCAGCGCTGACACTGCTGCTGCACGCACGGTGGCGTTCTCCAGGATGATGCGGTTGTAGATGTAGCGAATGTACCTGCACCAGGGCCAAGGTGCAGGGAATGTGATGCAGGGTGGGCTTGCACTAAACTAAACTCGACTGCACCATGTCTTGCGTGTTAGCAGTGCTGATGCATGCGGCACGATTGGATGATTTGCACCACATGCAGACGTTTCAACGATTGTCAAGGCTGTGCAGGTTGCTGGCACATACATGCATACTTGCAGGACCAACACCGTAATCCGCGGCTGATGCTGCTGCGCGCTCACCGTGCCGGCTCCTTGGTGGTGGGTCCCTCGTGGCCCAGCAGATGCAGCACCTGCACGCTGAGGAAGGTGAATTCGCAGTCCTCGATGAACTCGCACAGGTGGGCCAGGCCAGCCTCGCGCGCATCCGGGATCTCCTGCAAAGCCAGCCACGCAGCACATACACACACATAACGCGACAATTGTGCCTGCGAATGACACGTATTAGCAACCCGGCATGCAGTCACTTGCACAGGTGCACCAGGCTTGCCTGGCGTGTGTCAGGCAGTTCCTGCGAGGCCACAGCTGACAGGTGAACGCCAGGTCAAGTCAGGATGAAGGCCGCGACGCTGACCGGTGCAGCAGGTAAGTCGCACAGGTGCGCCAGGCTAGCGACAGTACCCCCCTTCATCTGTCACTGTACAAGGCACTTGGCAAGACAAAGCAACACACTTGGCATGCAACACCCCTGGTTGTTGCCACCAATGCCCTCACACTTGGCCGTCATGTGGGTTTTGTAACCCTCGCAACCTCAGCATGGCCAGACCAATCGCAAAAACAAACACACAGTGACTACAAGCAGAGGCAGTGACAACACCCTCGCCCACCTGTATGAGTGCCAGGATTGCCCCCACGATGGCTTTCTTGTACTCAAACCCGCCCTCCTCGCGCAGCACGCTGCTCAGGAAGTTCATCAGCGCGCGGTGCTTGGCGGGGAACTTGAGCGCCAGCGCGCGGATGGCCTCCACCACCACCACCTTGAAGTCGTCCGCGATGTCAGACATGAAGCCGCCGATCTGCTTCAGCAGCTTCTCCACGCTGCCCTCGCTGCCTGCAGGTGTGGAGTTTCCACGTTGATGTGTCAGAACACATGACAGCTTTGCGTTACAAAATGCGCTTCAAGTGATCTCAACACCACAGGTTTGAGGCAGCTCCCCCAAGCAGTCAGCCACATCCCGCACCTGTTTTGAGCAGCGTGGTGATGGCGAGGGTGGCGATGCTCCTGTTCTGGTCTGTGATGAGACTCTCCATGTCTATGTTGCAGTTTGTGACGGCCATGGGGTGCGTCATCGCCACCTGGGCGGAACAGCATGCGTAGGGCGAGGCAGATTCGGACTCGGCGCAGGATCAAGCGGCGAGTGATGCAATTAGGCAGCTGGATGTTTGGTGGCTGGCCCAGCCGCTGGAAACAGAGCTGGGCTTGAAACGCAAGCAGCAGCTGCAGGTGTGCAGGTGTGCCGGCAGCCAAGGCTGCGCACACCCTGGGCCTTGCACCCACCTTGTTGAGTGTGCGCACTGCTGCAAAGCGCAGCACGGGCTTGCTGCTGCTGAGGAACAGCTGCAGCACTGTGATGGCTGGTGTCAGCTCGCGCGCGGTCACGTCACGCAGGTTGCAGATGGCGCGCGCAGCCTGCGGGCAAGCAGCAATAGCAGTGACGGACGTAACGGGCGTCCCATTGCGGCAGCAGGAGGGGAAGTCTCATCCGCTGGCCCCACATCACCCAACACGATTGCATGCAACTCGCGACAATCAGCACCCAGCGCACCCAGCACCACCAGAAAACCCATGAGCACCCCAAGACATGCCTTCACACAGTAGTCCCTGCACTGGTTTTGAAGCACAACCACCAACAACTGCATGCACACACCACACCCGGCACCACGTGATGCGCTCCAACAGAGCTCGGCTGCAACCGTCATAGTAACACCATCACACTCCCCACCCCAGAGATGACCATGCCCGATGTGTGCAAGGCAGGCCTGCAAGCCAATCAACAGCAACATGCATGACGAGTACACAGCACCCTCGCAGCAAACACCCAAGGCTGCCTGCAACAGCAGCCTGTCGAGCAGCGCACCTCGAAGATGACCATCTCCGCCTTGTGCCTCAGGCAGCCCTCCAGGTACTCGTAGAACGGCCGCGCTTCGCCGTTGGGCCCGGGCTGGCTGTCGATGATCACCTGCACAGCAAAAGTAAGGCGGCAGCAGACACCGGGTGAGGTGAGGTTTACGTGCGGTGTTGAGGGACTGCGTGCCGCAACTCAGCACAGGCTGGCTGTCAGTGCTCCCCTGCACACACATTGAGGCAGCAGCAGCAGCAGCAGCAGCAGCAGCTGTTGAGTGAGGCATGCGCTCATCATACAATGACCCAACCTCACCAGCAGCGCTGAGCTGGCTCTCAGCAAGCAGTGAGCTGACTTCTTTGTGCCTGCGTCTACAGCGTGTGGGTCCAGGACGCACACTACCAAGCCAGTGCTGCTACACTACCAAGCCCTGGCACTGCTGCAGCACAGTCCTGCTACTGCTCTTTCATCCCGCGTGCCTGCTGCTGGCCCTCCAAACTCTGTGCTATGTGATATGGCAGGGTGGCCTGTCTCAAACCCACGGGCTGCTGCTATTGCTGCCCTTAACCCTTTCATTACCAGCAACACTGACGAATTGCTCAGTAACCCATCCACTTTGCAGAAGCATAGCTTCTGCATACATCATCCAAATAAGTCAGCAGCGGGCTCGCTGGAAAGCCCGGGGTTTGCCCTGCCGGGCGCGCCCGCCATTACCATGATCAGCCAATGAATCGCTAGGATCCAGCCAACTAGAAAAACACGTACCAAGTCCTTGATCAAGGACCCTGGTAATGAAAGGGTTAATGCCTTACGCCCAGCAGGGGTCCAAAAGGCAACCATGTCAGGTGCAAGCTCAGCGTGTGCGGTCCCCCAGCAAACATGCTTGCTTCAGATCAGCCAACAGCTTTACTGCTACTTCACCACAGCAGACACGCGCTGCTGCATGTCTTGCAGAGCTCTTCAAGTGCACCAGCATGCACGAGTTCCATAGACTGGCCTGTGCTGCTGCTGCTGCTGCTGCAAACTCCGACACCGCCCCGGTTGCCTCATGCTCCAGTCCATGTGGCTCACGTAGCACACCAGGCACTGCTGGTTTGAGACACTTTGCGCTGCTGCTGCTGCTGCTGCTGCTGCTGCCGCTCCACGCTTCACCACCTGCAGCCCCTTGGGCCATGCGCCAAGTTTCGGCTCACCTGACTCGCGTAGCACACCAGCAGGCGCTGCCTGCGCTAAGCTGCTGCTGCTGCTGCTGGTGCAGCGTTCACCGCCCAGAGATCTCTCGCCGTCACCCCCAGCTCACCTTGCTCACGTAGCGCACCAGCAGGCACTGCGCCAGCGGGCTTTTGACCTGCGCACGGGTCAGCTGCGTGACCAGCTTGCTGACCGCCAGCCGGTCTGTGGCACGCAGCGCATGCAGCAGCGCCACCGCATGGAACTGCACCATGGCGTGGCGGCTCTGCGCAGCCTCCTGCACCTCGTTCACCCAGCGCTTGACGATCTCGCCGTTCTGCATGCATGTGTGTGACAGTTGAAACAGTACTACGGCAGTGACACAGGCTGCTGCAATGGTTTGATCCAGCTCAAAAATTTGGTGAGGGCGATTGTATGCTGGTGGACTGCTGCAAGAACTTGTAACAGCTGCTGCATTCTGGCCTGTTGATGGCTGCTGCTGCTGTCACTCACATGGCCCAGCCAGCTGTTTATGAGCTGTTGCTGCCCTCTGACGCCACACAAACCCAAAAACAAGCACACAACGGCGTGGCAGTCACAAAGCAGGCTTTTGCCTGTATTGCTGAAGGTGCTGCTGCTGAACAGCTGGAACTATCACTGCAGCGCAAGCCTTGCACTGCTCTGTTCTGCTGTTACTGCAGCAGCTCATCAACCTCTGACAAAGCCCTAGGTGCAACAGCTACAGACTCCTCTTGCTGTATGTGCTGCTGCTGTTGCATGTGCTGCTTTCCTTGGCCACCCTGCAACTGCTGCGGCTTCCGCTGCTCCTGCAGTACGCTGCATCTGCTGTTGCTGCCCCGTCTGCTGACACCGCTAGCACCGCTGCTATTTGGCTCATGCTCACGTTCTTGATAAGGTGCAGTGCTGATACCAGCACGCTGGCAGCTACCACTGGGCTCTTGTCCACCACAGCCTGCTTCAGGTAGCGCTCTATCTGCGCCAGCAGCTGACCATCCACGATCTGGCACAGCACGCGCACTGCGTTGGACCTGCAAACACAGACAGCAAGCGAGCAGCAATGCGAGGTAAGGGCAATGGACACCATGTGATGAAGTGACCACTGCTGCACTGAAACTTGGTGTGAGGTGTGCTGCTGCAGGAATTGCTGCAGCTGCTGCTGCTGCTCTTGCAGCCCAGACGACAGGTTCACCTGCGCAGCCACAACAACTGCTTGTGTCGTCAATAGATAACTGCTGCTTCCAGCCTTAACTGCTGCTGAAGCAGTCAGCACCTGTCAAGCTGCCACTTGCTACAGATCCACGCAGCTGCTCAGGTCCTCCTGAGCCTGCAGCTGCTGCTGGCACAGCCGGGGCGTTGCTGCTGCAAGGTATTGCCGCAGACTTGTTCACGACCTGCAAGGGGCTGCCGCTGTAGTGCTGCAGCCACTGCTCTTGCACAGCAAGCTGCATCCCCACTCCCCAGCCCACCTGTACAGCTCCACTCGGCTGTTCATGTCCTTCATGAGGCTACTGGTGACGATAATGACCTCATCGCTGCCAGGGCAGATGTCCTTGATGCACAGGTACACCATGCGCCGCAGGTGTGGGTCCTTGGCCTGGAACAGCTTGGTGGCCGCAAAGAACACATCTGAGGCCTCCTTCTGCGCATACAAGGACGGTTGCAGAGTGTGTATGCATGCTGTAGCATTGTTCGGCACGTGGAGGTGCAAATGATTGTGTAATAGGCGAGCAGAAAACTGCCGAGAAGCCAACCCTGCTCGTGTTCTTACGATGTAGAGGGATTGAACAGCTGCTACCTTAACAAGTGCCCCTGCTGCTGCAGGAGCATGATCTTGTCACGCCAGGCTACGGCAGCGGCTGCATGCTGCTGTGTTGCGGCTGGCACGATACTTGCTGCTGCTGCAACACAGCTGAGGCATCCTCCCCGCTGGCGGCACAAAGCCTGTCTGCTGTGCACCTGCGATGAGCCCCTAGGTCCAGAGCCTCTCACACGAATGTGTGTTGTGAAGCCAGCATGCAGTGTGTCCACGAACCTGCTGACAGGCATGCAGCCTTACCCTGACAGGGGCACCGCGCAAGAGCGCTGCCATGCCAGACAGCATGAATCTTCAAGCGCCTACTTCACCACATTAAATCAAGCACCACAGGCAGAGCTGACACTGCTTCCCAAAGGACTGCGCATGCTATGTGTACACTTGCCTTTGTAAAGGTCTCGCCCTGATGCAGCAGATACAGCAGCTTCGTGATCACCTGCGAGAACACCAGCCCAATATCATGTTCAGATGTTGATGCTGTGCCTGCAGCTGCCAATCGTTGGAAACACACGCGGTTTTGCAACAGCAGCAACAGCTGTTGCTGCTCAGGCACCCCACCTGGGAGCAACGCCTGGGATCCAGGTTAGGATCGTGGAAGATACGAGCCTCCTGCAGCACTGCTCCCTTCTCAATGCCATAAAATGGCGAGTATTCGGCTGCAGTCAGCAAACCAGCACCAACTTAACGGTGGTTGAGGTGTGCTGCTCTAGCTGCACGACCGGTCTACGCTCCCGTGCGTGCGTCATAGCGAGTAAAGCATACTGATCTAGCCAACAGCAGTGGCTGGACACCAGCTGGCATTGCTCTTGCACTGATGCCAAGCGTACTTTCTTCATCCCTGTCTTCGTCCTTCTTGCCCTCCCCAGATCGCAGCGGTGCTAGAGAATCCTGCGCTGTAGCTGCCATTGTTGCTTTTAAAAGCAATAACTGCCGGAAGATTTCACTTTGCCATCGCAAGACCTCGCACTGCAGCACACAGCAAAGTGAGCAGAACGTCAAAGCAAATACACTTCCACAACTGCGGTGTTGTTTGAGTGCATGGTACAAGTTTCGAGCCTTGTCCAAGCCTTGGCACTGAACCACTGCATAACATACTCCACTGCTGGCCTGCAGCTGCTGGTTTGCGGGTGTGTACCCTTTGACGGCCCGTACTTGTAAATTTGAAATTTACAGGATTCACACAGTGTTTTTGCAATCAGGCATAGCAGTCTTTAGCTACCGGCTGCAGTAACCACTGCTTGCACCACCAGGCCCGGGCCGTACCAGGCGCGGTAGATGCAGACCACCAGGCAGCGAAACAATGTTGTAACAGAGCGTAGGGTCCACGCCGTGGATTTGTTAGCACCAACATCCAGCTCAAAGGCCTTGTTACGCTCTGCTCTGTCTCTCCATTTGCACTGTTGAGCAGATGCAAGCCCGGCTTGCAGGGCCTGCGTGTCACTGCCCACTCAATGACAAGCATTGCAGTACAGCAGCATCATCACCTGCAACACCACGATGCAGGAGCCGTGCGCACACTGGCCCTTAGGAGCCGCTGACCAGGCACGTATGTGCCACCTTGAATATCATCCTGCACAACACCATGCCATACCGTACTGCACGTGCAGTGCACCGTGACGGTGAGACAATACTCTACTTGTACTCCTTGTTACGCACATGTGTGTGTGCACATATCTGCTGCTATGCCAAAGTTCACTGCTTATGCACGCCCGGCAAGGTGCTCTGGCTTCTAAGAAGATGTTTGTTGGAGGGAAGTCCAGATGCCATCTAAGATGGAGCCAACCCGGGATGAGCACACTGTCAACATTCTGCAGAAGAAAGATGAGCGCACAGCAATGTTGCACTGTGTCCATCCTGGCCACAGCTGGTGCTTGCAGGAACCCCTTGAAGGCTCTGTGGTTAGGGGGCCCTGGAGAGGGTATTCTCTGTTCGAGTATGATCGTACGTTGTCTGTATTAGCAGGTCTGCTGTGAGGCATTTGCTCATGAACTGAGGTGATCAGTAATCTGCCTTTTATTTGCATGCACTCTGACTCCGACCCCTCAGGGACAGACATGCGTGTGCGATCAGTGTTGTTGCCTGCTCTACTGCTGCCTGGGTTGCTGCAGGTGCTGCCGCTGTTGTGTTTGACGACCAGTATCCACGTGTACCGGTACCAGGCAGAAGAGAACCTCAAAGGGGATCAACATTGAGGGCACTGGCACCAAGCTCATCATTGGGGGCACTGAGCCGGTGAGTGTGTTTGGGCACGGCACGGCAGATGAGGTAGAGATCAGGCTGGGCACGGCATCATGGTGGTAGACAATCCCGCTGTGGAACGCGTGTGCACGTGTTTGATGGGCAGATCCTGCCTGGATCAGGTGTCAGGCAGCATTGTGCCCTACCTGCAGTCATTCTTCTACATGCCACTCGGTGGGGCGCGGGGCCGATGGCGCTGTTGCTATGGCTTGAATGGGTAACATGATGATGATGATGCCACTCGGTGGGGCGCGGGGCCGATGGCGCTGGTGCTATGGCTTGAATGAGTAATTTGATGATGATGATGATGATGATGCCACTCAATGCTGCAGATGTTGATCATCATGATGGTGCTGACGCGCCCCACTGGGGCGCGGGGCCGATGGCGCTGATGCTATGGCTTGAATGGGTGATATGATGATGATGATGATGATGATGATGACGATGATGATGATGATGATGATGATGATGATGATGATGATGATGATGATGATGATGATGATGATGAAGATGATGATGATGATGATGATGATGATGATGATGGTGCTGACTTTGTGCATGGTTGCACGCTGACATCATGATGTGCTATGTGCACCTGCAACGTGCAGCCAGTTTACTAGAGTGCTTTGTGGCTACATCAAGCTGCATTGTTGAAGATGGTGACTGGACCCACGTGTAACTACTGTCTCTCATTGTTGATCAGGCGCAGCAGGAGCTGCTGTTACAGCTGGCGCGTGCACTGCCCACGCTCAGTGTATCCGACACTAAGCTGCTGCAGCAGCAGCCTGCAATCGACTGTCATCTGTTGGCACAACCGTCGCCTGCTCAACAATGCAGCTTGCTGGCCGTAATGCAGAAGTAAGCAGCAGCAGCTAGCATATGAAGCAGCAGCAGCAGCATGAGTATTGTGCGGGAGAGGGGCATGGGCTAAACAACCACAACTGAACCAGCAACAGTGCTTACTCAGCAGCCGCATGTTGGAAGTGATGATCACTTTCAGTCACTTGTTGCTGCAGCCTATCAATAGCCAACCAATCATTCTGAGGATGAACTGTGAATCTTGGAGTTCGAGTACTGTCCATCAAATGCCCGTTGAAGTGTGTCTGGTGTACAGTGCAATTTCATGCTCAGAACTGTACACTGTGCCTGTTCAACGTGCCAGGACTTCCATGTACCCCCCATTCCGCGGCCCGCTGTCACATACCAGGTTCTGGAGGTGTCTTAAACCTGGTGGCAGCACGTCATGGCCTGCAGGAGCTGTGCACGCTGCAGCTTGACAGCACAACTTTCAAAACTCATCAGCAATAATCATCAACAGCCACTGACAAATAATGGGAGGCAGTGACAGTCACATGTCAACTCAGCTGTATTATATGTGCTTAGTCCTTGCCTTGTGCTTTCATTTGCCAGTTGCTGCTTCCGCACATGGCAGCTGCTGCAGCAGCTGCATGCTCACCAATAAGTAAGACAGCTGCCACTCAATAACTGTGCACGACACCAGAGGGCGTAGCAAGCCCTGCTGTGATGATATAAAGCAGTTGTACATTCAAGGTTGAGACTTCATTGCAACTCAAGCAGCGCTGGCGTGATATTTGCTGTCCAAATCCAGCCACCACTCCCTAGTCGCTGCAAAGCTGCCGCCGTTTGCAAACTCGTCCTCCAGCAAGGGAACATCCGACAAGATTGTAGCCGGCAACACCATTGTGCACGATGTTGCGGAGGCACCATCAGGGGCGCCGCAGCTACTACGCCTTCACAGACTGCCCCTGCAGGTGCGCCTGCTGCTCTGGCAGGACCTCGGTCAGTGGCATGATTGCCGGCACCGCAGCAGGCGACATTCGCTGCCTGCGCCGCCTGAGTGGCCGCTGACCGTTGTGGCTGGGCACAGCAGCTGACAGGGGCTGCACCGGAATGACCTCAGGCCTGCCTGACGGCCCTGCCTCTGTTGCAACACGGATACTCTGCACTTGGGCAGCAGACGTGCCGAAAGGCACAGGGTTGCTAGGAACACCAGTGGCAGACCCACCTCCGGGAGTAGCTTCAGGTAATTTCGCTGGTGCTGGCGCTGCAGCTGCTGCTGGTGCGGCTGCTGGCTCTCCTGTTGCTTCTTCTTCATAATCTTCGTCTTCAAGCCAGTCGTCGAGGATCTGCGTCTCATCAACAATTGGCTCCCAATCTGATGTGGCTGCCGGCTGGTTGTCGTCTGTCTGATCAGGCTGCTGCTGCTGCTGCTGCTGCTGCTGCTGCCGCTGCTGCTGCTGCTGCTGTGCTGCAGGCATTTCATCGCCCACCACAATAGGTGCACGCACTGGTGCTGGTGTTGTTGGTGCTGCAGATACTGCAGCTGCAGGCGGTGCAGGTTCTACGACTGAGCTGTCCGCTGCTGGTGCATCCAGTACCAGCACCTCGCCAGCAGGCACTGCTGGCTTGGTTGCTGTTGGGACTGTGGGCATGGGCGCTGGTGCTGTTGCCACTGGGACGAGCGTTGCTGGCGCAGGTACGGCTGTTGGTGCCGTGGCTGCGCTGATCAATGATGTAGATGTAGTTGTGAAGGTGGTCGCAGTAGTCACAACTCGCTGCCGCTGCTGCTGCTGCTGCTGGTGTTGTTGCTGCTGTTGTCGCGAGAGCTCGCTGAACCAGCGTGTGCCCATGAGAGCCAGCAGTGGAAAAAACTGCTGGCCCTGCTGGCCTTGTGTGGCTTGCTGGCCCTCTTGCCGCTGCTGCACTTGCTGCGCTTGCTGTCTTTGCTGTACTTGTGTCCGTTCCTGGGCTTGTGGACGCCCCGCTGCTGGTCTAGCATGAGAGCAAAGCAACAGCAGCAGCAGAGACCCAGCCCACAGCCAGGCTGCGATGCTGTGCCTGCACATCGCCTGACGGCGGGTCATGCCTACAAGTACAAAGCAGATGCAGCAGGGTTACTGACATGTTAAATTTGGTCATCTCCAGCGGTGGCAATATGCACCCAGCTGAAGGGCTCTTGGCCTGTCACCCAGCCTGGGCAATTGCTGCTGACCTTGTTGCTAGCAGCAGGTTGCGCGGCAGGAAAGGCACCAGCTGCACTGAGGTACATGTTAATGTTTATATAGGTCAATGAGGTGCCAGATCGGCCCACCTCCGTATGCTCAGCCACGCACTGTGGGCTCCGACAGGTGCGCTCCAAGTGCCCCTTTCGCGCAAAGGCCCCGTGTTCTTGCTTTGCGTCTCGGATATTATGACTAAAAGGTGACTAGTGCAGGAAGTAGGTTAATGTGCATCAAGCTGACAGCTTTCAATAAGCAGGCGTCAACAGGGGTTGGTTCACAAACTGAACATAGCTTTGATACACTTTAACAATTGTGAATGACCGTGTCGGCCTCCCGAAATAGACAATAAATTTCTTCTTTGACATTCATGTCATGTTGCTGGATATCGTACCAAGCAGAAAGTGCAGGCGACCTCTCAAAAATATAATCATGTTTATAAACACCATTGATTTGTTTTGATGCGGAAATGCTCAGGCACACTTGCAGGCGGTTAGTCACCGCTGGTGACTCAACAGGGTCACCAAGGGCCGGCAGGTGTCACTACCGGTGCACCACCGGCACGTCAATGTCCGCAGGCTGTCACTCCCCTGTAGCCACATCAACTCTTGAAAACCAGACGTGTGCTCAACACCGAGTCGTACAAAGGCCGCTAGCCGCAATGTTCCGCAGTTGGCTGGTTTAAGCTGCTGTGCTGATGGCTGAACAGCCCAGTTGAAGATGGATTATGCTGGTACAAGCTGATGGGACAAGCATGGCGCTGCTGCTGATGGCTGCTGTGCTTGTCAATCTTAGAACATACCGTAGGCCTTTAAAACAAAGCTTGGCCAAACAGAGTTGCAGTTTGGCAGGCTTCATCAAAAGATAGCTGCTACATATGTAGCTCATGCATGAGCACAAATGGCCAGTCACTTTGCACTGTCAAAGCCAGCACACAACGAGAGATCCCAGCAGTCGCACATTTTAGATTTGGGGCCCTATGCCCTGCTGCTTCAGGCTTGCAACAGCTTGTCTCAGTGACCACGCAGCTGGCGATAGCAAATAACAGAATGCTGAATCATCTGTCCGTTGGCCGCTTGGCAGAGAGTACCAAAACGTTCATTTTGACGGCGTACTACGTATTAAACGCGTACCGTACGTAGTACGCTTGCAGTACGTAGTGGGAGTACGCTGCCAGTGCTGCTGCGCAGCGCACAGGCTGCTGACAAGGTCTTTGAACTGTGACACACTAACACAGTATCTCTATACCTGTACTACAGGCCTTAGCGGCAGCTACTAAGCATTATCACCAAATCAATGTTGCAACACGGCAGCGATCAGCCTTTCGCCCGACTGGCAGCGATCGGCCTCTCGTTACGAGAGAGATGTACGAGAGTCTCGTACATCAACAGCAGCGACGAGGCCGCGATGTTTATGGCCTGGAAGGCTTATATATAAAAACAAGCAGGGTTTGGATCGCGAGGAACGTGGGAGCAGGTTGTAGAGCGAGCAAGTGAGCCTTGGGTGTGCTGCAGTACTGCTAGCAGCAGAGTTGTTGAATGTGCTGCACGGGACACTGCTATATGCTGGCTGGGGAATGGTCTGAAATTAACACAGCTGAAAATTGCATGTATACCATAACTGCCTGACAAAAACTCGATGGCTGCAGCAGCTGCACCAGCAGCACAACAACAGCAGCAGTAGCAGCAGCAGCGTGCTCCCACTACGTACTGGCCAAACTCAGCTCGCGTACTACGTACTGCGAGTACTCAGTACGTACTGTCACGTACTCACGTACTAGTACTCTCTGCCGCTTAAGCGGCAAAACCAAGCTTGGTTTGATGGTTATGGTCACTTGCGTACTGGGCTGTACCACTGGCTGCCTTTGCGACAGTACCCACCCATGCAGTCAACTTCACCAAATAAACAAGTTCTTGTTGGAAACAACGCACTCAAGCAGCTAGCAAAGTGTGCTGACTGAGCAACAAATCATGCTGGTGACTCCTGCAAGCTAGCTTAGCGCTAACACCCTACTTTAGGAGTGCCCTGGCTGAGGTTGCGTCACGACTCAGTTGGGTCTTGAGTTGTCCGCAGTGCAGACCATCATCATCATCATCATAATACCCATTCAAGCCATAGCATCAGCGCCATCAGCCCCGCGCCCCACCGCAGTGCAGACCATGACATGTCTAGATCTCTTCTCTGCACGAAAAAGGGACAGAGTACCATGTGCCAGCTCATGACTGCGTCGTGCACAGATCTCAAACCTGCCCCCAGCATGGGGGACGGTTTTCAAGAAAACACTGCAGCTGTACCACGCGCAACGAACAAACAAGCTCTGCACGAAGTTCACCTTCAAGGTGAGCCCTGCTGACTTCACCATGCCTGACGCATGACGCCATAAGATGGAGCCTGAGCAGCTTACAGCCAATGACGGCTGAGCGAGCCACAGTATCTGCACCCCAGCACCCGTGTGCATGCTGCACTGCATTGCCATGAGCACCATGTGTTTGCAAAGACAGCACCAGCGCTGCAGTTGGGCCCGCTGTCCCCCTTCAGTTCTTTTGCTTGGTGCTGCGCTTGGTGGTGCCCTGGGTGCATCCCTGGTGACCTTGTCCGTGATGTTTTGCATGTCATTCCTCACCACGTGACGAGCTGCCCCATGAATCTTGGCACCAACTACAGCACTGTGATGCTGCTGTTCATTTCAATCAGAGCTCAAGCACATCCACATGACAGCAGACACATGCGTGCAGATCTATATCCAGATTTGGCGTTGCGCGCCGCTGTTGGTGCTGACAAGGCCAGCGCGGCTGGTGCCGTCGATGGGGGACACCTTGTCAGAGCAATCAGCAGTGTTGTGTGGGTGGCCTGGGCTACATCGTGCAGTACAGCACGGCAGGCGCAGCACCCAGCGAAGCAAAATGAAGCAGAAGAGACGAGCAGCAGAGCAATCCACGTCAGGCAGGTATTCTGCGTGACTTGTATGAACTCTAAACAAGTCGAACAAGCTGAGCTTGCCACCAACAGGCTGCTGTCACCTGTTCCCATGAACCACTCGAAGTCTCAACGGCAGTACAGGCAGTGTGAAGCAGCCCCCCCGTACACCACACGCAGAGCACACATCATGCAAAGGTGTCGATGCCTCCTTACAAGCCGCGTAAAGTGACGTCGCTAACTGTGCCAGCACTGACGTGCGTGCTTGCATCAGCATGCTGCCCAACGCAACGCACATCGAAGCTGCGGTCTTTAATGTCCAAGCAGATATCCAGTCCCTGGTAGTCAGAATTGCAGCCGCTGTTGAACAGAGCTGGCACAACAGCGCAACCGCCATGCGTTACGTACTATACGCTGCTCTGCCTAGTGACCGGCAAACATATGTCAGTGCCAGCAATTTTGAGTGATGCGATACTTGCCCATCTGACTCAATTGATGCAGCACCTGACTTGCAAAACCCTAATGCAGCGCCTGACAGCCAACCATCGCAGCACCTGCTCTTCAAAGAGCATCAGCAGTTTGATACGAACCACTACTACCTGACTAGCTGCCGAGCCCACAGGCGCGGTGCTGCACAGAAATAGAATGGCAAGCTGTGTGAAACACAAACCAAAGCAAACCATGACTCAACCAAGGTGGCGGCCCGCTACTCACTGTCAGTAGTCGTAATCATGGTCGGGCAGAGACTCCAGCGCTGCCGCAGCAGCGCCGCCGGCTGCTGCCCCCCGCAGCACCATGCCAGGCCCCTCTGGCGCAAATACGCGCGTCACCGCAGCCAGCCGCCGCCGCTTGGAGCCCTTCCACACGCCCAGCAGCTGCAGCTCTGCAGCCGACTGGCAGAAGCGAGCAGCAGCAGCCATCAACTCCTCTTGGTCGACCTCCTGCTGCTGCTGCTGCTGCTGCTGCTGCTGATCATCACAGCTGTCAGCATCAGCTGCTGCTGCAGCGCGCTTCTTGGCAGCACTCCTTGGTGTCGCCTGGTCCCTGCTGCTGCTGCCGCCGGCCTTCTTCTTGCTGCTGCTGGAACCCTGGGCATGAGCTGCTGCTGCTGCAGCGGAGTCCCTCGCCTCGGCATAGCCGCGTGCCTTGCGACCTTGCCTGGCGCGGGCACGAGCAGCCCTGCCTGCCCCAGGCGCTGCCGCACCCTGCTCGTCTGCCACTATCGCTGCCTCGTTTGCCGCGCTGCTGAAGCCCTTGACGCCCTGAGCCTGGCAGAACAGGCCGAACCAGTCGGCCACAGCGAGCCCATCCTCGCGCTGCTGTTGCAGCAGCATGTAGGCCAGGCAGGTGTCCTCCCAGCCGGGGCCCAGATGCTGCGGGTGCCCCGGCATGCGCTGCGCTGGCCCTGTCAGCGCAGCATGCACAGCGCAGCGGGGCGCGGGACACAGCAGCGTGCTGACGTGCGCCAGGTCATCATACACGAAGGCAGCTGCACCTGCTGCAGCTAGAGGGCTGCATAAAGTGCTGCTGCTGCTGCTGCTGCTGGAAGTGCTGCTGCTTGCGGCGCTGCTGGGGCTGCACCAAGGAAGCAGCAGCTTGGGAATCACTGCTGACAGCAGAGATGCCAGGGCAGCACTGCAGCTGGCAGCAGAGAGTGCTGCTGCCTCAGGCGCCGCAACAGCTGCTGCTGTCTTGCCTTTGCCCTTCTGCTGCAGCTGCTGCTCCCCTCGCTCGTCGACATCTGTTTCGTCTTCACTGTCCACTTCATCCAGCTCTTCTGCTGCTGCCGCGACGTGCTGTGGCTGCAACTGCCGCGCCAACCTGCTTGTCCCCCTAGCCCCACCCCTTGGAGACGTCAGCGTGCCAGCTGCATCATCGCTTGCTGCTGCTGCTGCTGCCGTCGCAGCAGCGGCACCGCGTTGCCTCCTGCCTGCCCTGCCACGCGGCGACAGGGGCGTCTCCGGAGAGCCAACTGCTGCTGCATCTGCACCTGCATCCACAGGCAGCGGTGTAGACAGCAGCCCCCTGCTGCTGCTGGACCCCCTCCTGCTGGCACCAACAGGCGTGCTGCTGCCCCTGCCACCGTGGCTGCCAGGACTGTTGCCACCAGAAGGCCCTGATGCTGCCAGCAGCTGCATCATCCGCTGTGAGCGCTTGTTGGTTGCCTGGAATGCCGCACCCGCTGCTCGTCCTGCACTGCCAGAAGCTGCTGCCACTGCTGCTGCCAGCGCTGCAGCAGACGTACCTGCAATGTCGCCCTCCTCATCCTTCTGATTCTCACCCCGCTTCCTGCGCACTTTGCCGCCGTCTGCGGCTGCCGCTGCTGCTCCTGCTGCCGCGGGCCCTGCAGCTGGAGCGCCAAACAGCGACTTGCGCGGCTGCGCGGGCTTGGACACCTTCTTGCTGGGCGTCTTGATGTGCCCTGCAACGGCGGCCGCGCCGTCGGGCGTGCTCATGTTGCTGCCTGCTGGGCCGGCCTTGCTGGCTGCATGGTTGGGGGTGTCGGGCGCAAAGCGCACGTGCCTGCGCAGCGCACTGGCTAGGCCTCCAGGGGTGGGCAGAGGGTCTGAGCCCCTGCCTGCTTTGCCTGCTGCAGCTTTGCTGACAGGCGTGCTGACAGAGCCCGGTGTGCCTGCTGCTGCTGCTGCAGCTGAGGACAGCAGGCCGCTGAACGGTGCTGCTGTTGTTGGCTCCAGCAGCTCTGGCAGCGGTGCCAGCACAGTAGCGAAGCTCGCTGTGAAAGCAGCAAGAACATGCTGCTGCTGCTGCTGCTGGTCCTGCTGCGTGTGGTGCCGACTTTGCTTTTTCTGCGGACTTGTCAGCATTGCACCATCATCACCATCAGCCGCTGTTGCTGCTAGCATGCCTGGTGCAGCTGCAGCGCCTGCTGCGGCTGCCTGCAGTGCTGCCAGAGCTTGCTGCAGCTGCTGCACTTCCAGGCAGCTGCCCAGTACATTGTCTGTGGCTGGGTCCGGCTTCGACTCCTCATCTTTGTCATCGTCACTGTCACTCTCACTGTCGCTGGCGCTGCTGCTGTCCTCACTGTCACTAATCACATTGCCTGCGTGTGTGCTGCAACCTGCTGCACGACGCTGCATCTGCTGTCCTCGCATCTCACCATCCTGCTGCTGCTGCTGCTGCTGCTGCTGCTCCTGGCCACCAGCTGCCACTAGATGCAGCAGCTTACCCAGCAGCTGCAGGCAGTCAGCATCTGGAAGGTCCCGCACCGCCAGCACGCCAGACCTACTGCTGCTGCTGCTGCTGCTGTCGCTACTGCTGTTGCCCAGCAGCTTCAGCAGCAGGTGGCCGCAGGGGCTGAGGCTGCCGCGCTTGCTGCTGTGCAGGAAGTACTGCTGGCTGGCTGCAGAGAACAGGCTGGGCAGCTGCAGGGAGGCATCCCTGCCGGCCAGGCCTGCAGGCGCAGCGCATCATGCAGCATGGGATACATGAGCACAGCGGTGCGTCACAGGCCGCAGCACATGGCTGCATCTGCGGAACAAGCCAGGAAGACCAGGAGTGCCGGCAACGCCTGACACTGCGGGACACTGGATGGCCCAGGCTTGCGACAAAGGCATGCGCACACACTTTTGGACCAAACATACAGCACGCAAAGCTGCTGCCTGCTGCATGTCGGCGTTCAAGAGTGTCGCTCTGCGACTTCTGGTGCGTGAGTCATCCCCTTGCTAGACATCCCGCTCAGTCAATATTTAGTTTGCCTTGCCTTGCACTGTTGCGTCTTCTGCGCATCGCTTCCCTTCACGGCACAATGTCATCATGCACAAGGCTCTCACCTGTGAACTCTGCCAGCATGTGCAGCAGCAGCACACCCAACCGCCAGCGGCCAAAGGCCTGCATCGCACCCCACACAGCCTCCTCCAGCACACCAGCAGCAGCAGCAGCAGCTGCTGCTGCAGCCTTGTCAGCGCGCTGTTGCTTGCCGCCAGAAGGCCGCACAAATGCCTGGAGCTCCGCCACTGCTGCTGTACTGGCTGCTCTGTCTTGATGCACTTTGCCGGCAGGGCTGCGCTTGCTGCTGCTGCTGCCGCGTAGCTCTCCGCTGCTGGCGCCCTCTGCAAGGGCTGGGTGCGCTAGCAGCGCTTGGCAGCAGCGCGTCAGCTGCTGAGGTGGCAGGGCGGCGACAGCCCTGGCCAGCGCTGCGCGGCTGCCACTGGTGGCTGCTGCTGTGAGGCTGCTGAGGGGCTGGGTCCTGAAGTGCTCCACACATGCCAGCTGCAGGTGGCAGGCAACAAGACAGCGTAGCTGGGGATGAAGCGCGCCGGCAGTTGCACAGACCCCAGGGCTGAGTGGACTGCGCAGGCCCTGCCCAGCGCCGCAGCACACCAGCGCTCCGCGCAAGGTTGCGTTGCCACGCAGTTGCGGCGTACACCAGCACCAGGGTTGGTGTGGCCACGCGTTGCACGAAGCGGTGCTGGTGCCTGGCACTGCATGTCCCTGCCTGCGCTGCACGAGGAAGGTACTGGTGCCTGACATTGTATGTCCCTGCCTGCGCTGCCGGCCAGCTCACCGACTCACCTGCACCACGCGCTCTGCCATGCTGGCGCTGCAGTCCGCGTCCCTGAAGTGCTGCAGCAGCCATGAGGAGAGCTGCGGGCCCAGCAGCACCACCGGCTCACTCAGCAGCAGCTGCCTGCACAGCAGCAGGCGCGCGCATGGCAGGCAGCAAGCGGCAGCAACAGCATAAGGGCCCTGAAGGCTAGATCACCTGAGCTGAGGCTGACAACCAGTGATCTGCAGGCAGCAACGTGTGCGTTGGCTGTCTTCAACATGCCGGTTGATTCCATCACGCAGGTAGTGTGCTGTCGCGCAGCAAGCATGGCCTCTTCTGTGTTAAAAGCGCTGACGGTACGGCGCACACCAGGGCAGACGACACCGTTCGTGTGCCTGCAGGAAAAGTGGGTGACGCTGCCCCTCGCACCTGTACACCTGCACCAGCTGCTGCCGAGCTGGTGGCAGCGCCAGGCTGAGCAGGCTGGCACGTCGTAGCAGTGCATTGGGCAGCAGCTGCAGCAGGCATGCAGGGCTGCTGCTCACTCCCAGCACCAGCACAATCGGCAGCCCTGCAGTGCGTGCCTGCAGGCAGCAGAGCAGCAGCAGCGGCATCACCACGGCAGGCGCTTAATCTTGCGACGCAGCAGCACTGCAGGAAAGTGTTGGTGGGACTTTGATCAAAGCACGGTGGACAGTGGGATGCAAAGCTGAACTTGCCTTCTTGCACACCTGACGCCTTGCTCCCTCCAGGTTCACATGCCGCGCGAACCAGCGGCACCACCTGCCTCTACACCATGTGGGTCGTGCAGAAGAGCAGCCCCGCCAACCTTTGCTGCTGGCTTTTCTCGTCACTGCCATGTCACTGCCGCTGTGCCCCCGCCAGCAGCCCCCGCACCTCACTCAGTGCCACCACAAGCTCCTCGAGTGCCTCCAAGTCACCAGCATCGGCCTCTTGCAGGACCAGCACCGGTACACCCAGGCTGCTGCAGCCGCCTCCTCGGGCAGCAGCAGCGCCGCCGCAGCCTGGCCTGCCTGGCGTCCCGGGGGCAGAGCGCGCTCTCAGCTCACGGCCAGCTGTTGCCGGCGTCTCTGCAACCGCTGCTGCTGCTTTGCCGGCTGTGCGTGGCGGCGTGACAGCAGCCGCACCCCCACCAGCAGCAGCAGCAGCAGCAGCAGGGTTGGTCGGGTCACAGTCCAGGTCCATGTCGAGTGCATCACCTGCTGCTGCCCTGCTGCGTGCTTTGCTGCCTGTCTTGGGGGTCCGGTGCCCCCGCGCTGGCGCTGCGGCCGCGCCGCTGATGGCCGCGCCCGCCCCGCACGCGCGCTGCCACTCGTCCTGCCACCAGGCCAGCAGCGCAGGCATGTCATCCGCTGCTGTTGGGCTGTTGAGGAAGCGGCGCAAGGCGCTGTTGATGACCGCCGACAGGCCTGCGGAGGCCTCGCGCGCAGACACCACCGCCACCGGGTGACCCTGCAGGGCAGGGCGCAGATGGGTGCTGTTGCTGCTTTGTCCCATGCGCACCTGCTTGCAGAACACCGTTTCCCCTGACGCACAGTCAAGCTCTTGTTGCTGTTACGCAGGCCAGTAACTTCATGCGAATCCCATGCCCACTACCACCTGCGAAAGCATCACAGCTGCTAGGATCCGGCGAGAAAGGCACCAACCGCACATGCATGCCGGTGGCGCTGAGCTGGGCTGCTGAGCTGGACTGGACACCATTGCTCTCGCTGCATGGCCCACCACGCACCTCCTTCTTGAATGTGGCGATGAGGTGCGCATAGGTGTCAGCAGTGTTGGAGCTGGATGCCACAGACAGCACTGCTGTAGGTAGCTGCCGCAGATCTGCTGCTGTGACACCGCCAGCACCTGCTGCTGGTGCTGCTGCCGCTCGACTTGTGCCTGCTGCTGCTGCAGCCGCGTTGTTGGTGTGAACTCCGTCAGGGTGATGCCGAAGAGCAGGGGCACTTGCAGCTGCCCATCGCTGCAGCTGCTGAAGCACAGGAGCGAGGTGCTGCTCACTCAACTCCTGCAAGTACAATGAGTGCCAGCGCAAAATTTATGGCAGCCTGTAGTGCCTGCCCTTTGAACAGGCTTGCCCTCTTGAAGGCTCCTGCATGACTTCGCAGTTACACTATCATATGCCTTAGTACAGACATCAATCCAGCCAATGAGCAGGTCCATTCATTATCTGGTCCCGGCTTTAGTGCTTACCTTGGTTGTGCTGTTGATAGCACCCCATGCTGCTTGGAAGGCACTCAGCTGCAGTTGCTGCTCGCTGTGCTCGCCAGGAAAGGATGCCAGATCCAGAGCTACAAAGCAGATATGCGCAGCATGGCTCTCAGAATATCAAATAGAGGCAATGCTGGGTTCTGCTTGCTGCTGTGGTGACCAGGCAGCAGCAGCAGCAGCAGCGGCAGCAGCAGCAGCAGGAGCAACCAGGCAACAGCAGCACTCTCAAAAGTTTCATGCCGCCATTACTCGCAAATACCTGTTGTTCTCTGCTCCAAGTCTGTAGATGCCTTGCATGTCCGCTGTGTGGGCTTTGAAGGCAGCTCCCGCAGCAAAAGACAGCCTGACCGCTCTTCACCAGCCCAAGCGGCCATTATTACTGTGGTTACTAAGACTTTTCATGAACAAAGCTCTGGTGTATGAATGTGGCGTAGGTGCTGCGATCACGTTGAACCTTGCAGCAAAAAAACGCTGTTCGTGTACACGCCCTTGCTTGTGGACGTATTAAATTAAATCAAAGTAGTAGCATGATCTGCACGTGACCGTAAACAGTTCGTTGCTGGGGTCAGGAGGGCGCACGGAAAGGCTGTCATATTCAAACCGCGCCAAATTTGAACGGCCACCAGAACAAGTGACAGTGGGCGTGTGCGATGGGCGATTCAGATGTGGTCCAGCTATGAATCTTTCGTGTCTTTGAAATGCCTTAGAGTTGGCCATCAAATGTACAGCATTGCTGTTGTAACCTGCTGAAAGCATGTCTTACACTAGCCACATGTCGATCAATTATTGCGGATGCGTTGCACCCCACAACAACATGATTAATTTCAGGAATGTTGGCTGGCTGATTTGATACTCACTGCTGGGAGGCTCATCAGTCGCGCCACTGAACCATGTCGAAAACACTTACAGGAACACATATACACACTACAACAGCTTATTCTCGTTACAGTGGCATGGGAGCAACACCATGTCGTCAGGTTGCAATTGCACATGTTTGCCAACACGCCAGTGCCGTTGTCAACCTGCCGGCAGGTGTGCAAAGTGCCAAAGTGCGTTGCTGTCAATGTTGCTGTCAATGCTGTGCAGGCAGTGTGCGTTGTAGCACGCAGGCGCCAGGCGGCTGCGCAGTTGTGTAGAGACAATTATTAACAGCAGCAAACACAAAGCAGGTTCAAGCCGCTGCCTGAAGCACCGTCGGTGGCATCAAATGGTTGTGTGCAACTGCCATGGCAGCCTGGCCAGGCTGACCTGATGCACTGGCCCCGATGCATGCCACATGTCACCAGGCAGTTATTGTGCACATTGACAGTTTGACCAAAGTGACGCAGCTACTGCACTACTGCTGCTGCTGTTGCTGCTGGATGGCTGTCTTGATCAGCTGCAGCAGATACTGCTGCTTCTGCTTGGAGTTCTTGAGGCTATCCCATTTGAAGTAGGGCACGCTGACCACAGCGTAAACCTTGCTGCCAGCACCCTGTTCCTGTGCTGCGTGGACCCGTCCAGCCGGTTGCCAGGCCAAAGGAAGTGGGCGGGTCCATCCACCTCAATGGCCAGCCGCACACCATCTGCTGTCACACCAGCGATGTCTATCGATAGACTGATATCAGGCAGGCACCATCAGGCCCTGCCAGCTGCTCCTGCTGGGGTGCCTGCCGCCAGCACAGCGCCCCTGCTGCTGTGAGCTGCTGGACAGCAGCAAACACCTGACGCTGCAAGTCGCTGGGTGGTTGCGCTGCTGAGGCTGCATGTCAGCCGGCCATAGCTGAACTGCAGCGCTGCAGCTGCTGCTTTGTCAGTGCTGCTGCCAGGCCGGTGCCGCCCACAAGCTGCCTGTCCAGCAGCCATAGGTGCACCTGATGCAGCTGCGCAACACCTTGTACAGCAAACTCCCTCCATTGTTTTTTCCTGCTGGCCTTACACATCAGCTGAGCAACACTGTTTGCCAGCTGCTGCAGGTCCAGCACTGCCACTGACCAACATAAGTTGCACAGCGCCTGCTCGTCGAGCCGCTTGCTGCGGGTGCTGCTCAGCTGCCACTGCTGCGCTTGCTGCAGCAGCGTGTTCATGAGCTGCTCATCCCTGTGGTCCAGCACTGCACATGCCAGCGCAGTAATGACCAGATGTTGCCCTGTCATGGCTGGCAGCAGCCTGCCCCACTGCTGCTGGCTGTCCAGTGCTGCAAACAGCTCAGCTGGGTAGACCCGCAGCTGTGCACACGCCCACAGGCTGTTGGACACTGCCTGGGGGGTGGCAGCTGGAAACTTGTCCGCAAAGCCTGCCAGCAGCTGCTGAATGTGCTGTGACTGCTGCAATTGTATCTGCTGGTGGTCAGTAAGCTGCTGCCCATTGTTGGCTACTGCCCAGAGGCTGTTAGCCACATTCTGGGAATCGGCATCCGCCATCTTTCTGCTCAGCTGCTTGATAAGCTGGTACAGCTGTTGGGCTTTCATAGTCCCGCCCAATGTAGCAATTGCCTACAGGGCATTGGCCACTCCCTGGGGCTTGGCGTCTGGCAGCAGCCTCACCAGGGCAGCCAGCAGCTGCTGGAATTGCTCAACCTTCAACTGCCCTGCCTTGGCTGCGCCATACAGCACATTTGACACCTGCTGAGACCTTTCGATGTCATCATGCCGCTGCAAAAAGCGGTCCAGGCAGGCGGCAAACGTGCCTGTGCCGGTGTGGCCCAGCAAGCCCAGCCCCCACACCAGCTGCGACAGCTCCTGGCACCGGCACTGCGCCAACACCTGCTTCAGCTGTGGCAGCTGGTTAACATCGCTTAGCAGCTGCTGCACGTCATGCTGCTGCTGAGCACTGCCTGCGAGTCTGCCTGACTGCTGCCAGTTGCCCAGTGTGTTGACTGTTGCTGCCAGGTGGATGGGGTTCATGCTGCTGCCATGCTTCCTCACCAGCTGCTGCAGACCCTCCACTGTGGTGGCCTGTTTGATCCAGACTGTCAAGAGTCTGGGGTGAGGGCCCTGTACAGGTGACAGCAGCACCTCGCAGCTTGAAACCAGCAGTTGCGCCTGCAGTATGCCGCGCTGAAACAATACAAGGACACATCGACAGCTGAAGCAGCACAGATTTTAAGACACACGTACCAACAGACAAGCTTACACATGCGCACCTGTCCACCAGCAGAGGCCGTGCTGGAGTACTGCTGCAGCAGTGCCGGCCTTGCCTATTGCTGCTGCCACAAGCAAGCATGCCACAGGCTATTCCTGTCTTGATGACATGCGCTGAATACGCTGCTGGCTGCTGGCCTGCCTGCCAGCCGCAGGACATAACCAGCAGCAGCACCAGCAGCGTTGCTGCTGGTGCTACTAGCAGCTCTGCAGCTGCCTCTGATGATGCTGAACAGCAGCATCACGCCGCGTGCCCGCTGCGGCTTAAGGCAACTGCTTCATATACTGTGCAAAACATGATTCAACACAGTGTGGAGCATCCGTAAGACACTGCACCAGGTCCCGAGGGGCCCTGACTTTGACTCAGGGGCCTGCGATCTTTACTTTCGATGTGCTTCTCGGTGCCAGCCGGCGTCGCTCTGAAGAACACAGATCGTTGCATCAAACATCGTGGTCCGACTGGTCTGAGACTGTGTGTGTAGTTCGTTACAAACAGAGGGGAGACGCGGAAAAATGACAGGCAGTCAGCAGCGAGCCAGGGACCGGTCACTCGCCAGTACCTGGGCAGCCACCCCGCGCCTGTGGAGCAACTGAGGTAAAGCCGTGGAAAGAAGTGGTGATCCTGGCGTAGGCAAGACAGCAGCACCCCTCGAGGTGCCGGTGAGGTGCCAGTGCCAGGACAGACACCAGGTCACGTGAAGTGTCAGCTAGCACTGGTCTGAGACTGTGCTGCTGTGGTGTGATTTGTATGGCGGCAGCTGAAGAGACAACCGCCCCAGTCTAGATAACAGACAGTCTGAACCAGGGGTGGTAAGTATAGTATACCATAAGTTATGGTATAATATAATAACCCCACCTGATCTGAACTGTTTAGGACCGGGGTGCCAAGCCGGCAGCCAAATGCAGTTAGACAAACCTTCATGATACAGGCCTGTACAGTGTGTTGCGTTTTGTTTCTGATGATATTGTTCTGGAAGATGTCGGATGGTGTCACCGTGTATTGCTGCTTTTCTTGTCAAGTCTTGGGATGTGCGCAATGCATGTAAACATTCTGGAGCAGTGCTCCCTCCTCTTTCCGTGCCGGTGGGGCGCGGGGGCCGATGGCGCTGATCAGCATCATGATGCTATGGCTTGAATGGGTAATATGATGATGATGAGGCCTGTACATGATCATCATCATCATACTACCCATTCAAGCCATAGCATCAGCGCCATCGGCCCCGCGCCCCACCAGGGCGGATACTGTACATGATCAGTTGTATCCATGGTGGAACACGCTCCCAAGGCAGGCGTGGTGCAAGCAGCGCCCAGCCAAGCACATGTGCTGTACAGCAACTACAAACACAACTGCTGCTGAGCCTCTCTGCAGCAGTTGTAGGCTGAGCCTGATTGACCAAGTCGCTCAGCTGGCATTAGGTAGTGATGGTTGCCATTCTAATGCTTGTCATTCAGTGTCACACTTCAGTGACACCAATAGTGGGAGACCAGTGCAGACACCTGACACACCATCTCAAATGCATTATGGTACTGGTGCGGTCACCAATCAATGAATTTCATGTCACTGAAGTTGGTTGAGTGAAGTTAGGCCGATACAGGACCAACGCAGGCCAATGCAATGCAGTTCAGGTACAAAATATGCACATGACTGATGCAACACTGATCGGCCACAGAAGCCTATACAACAACACATAGGTGCGTGTATCAGGCTGCTGGAAGTATGTGGGTCTGACCAGTGCAACGCTGCAGCCAAGTGGTGTAGTGCGCAAGGATGCGGCACGTCTGCAACATGCTGGCTGAAAGTCCTACGGCTTCCCGCAGGTGTTGCGGCTGTTCACCGCAGGCTGCCTATGACAATTTAGCAGATCATGTACGCTCAAATGTAAGGTTGCATAAGGCCACCCATCAGCAGCCAGCAAAATCGCAGTGGTTTGGCCAGAGTCACAATGACTTGCATAGTATCTCGAACAGAGGGCACCCTGCAGCTGACGGGGAAACACGGGGTGGAAGGAACAGTTCTTCATAGCTGCTTCACAGGAAGTAGGGTGTGATAGCCTCAGGAAAATTGAGTTTGAGGATCTCTCGCTTGTTGCTCTGGCCATCCTCTACCTTCCACACCTGCAGCATGAGCAGGAGCAGCACGAGCAACAACCAGCAGGTGGCAGCTTGTCAAAGGGCGAGGAGATAGGCCTGCTGAGCGGTGGCAGCAGCAGCAACAGATGACGGCTGAGCACACAACCACCACAGCCGGCAAGGTGGCGGCATGCCTGAGCAGGATGCCAGGGACTAGCAAGATGCCAGCATGTTCACGCACCAATGAACTGATATGTATGCTTGCGCAACACCTGCGCTGCAACACCACCGCGCCGGCACGTCCATTGTCACAGGTGCTGATGCGCCATGCGCACCTGCTTGCACTCCAGGATGCCGTCAGCTTTAACCAGGTCTGCGAAGCTGGCCGTGCTGCCGCCCACGCCAAAGTAAAACGACTTGGCGGCTACGTACACCACCCCGTGCGGCGGCTGCAGCACCTGCAAGCAGCAGGCACACACCGCGCAGGCGCTTCACCACAACTGCTGCTGCAGGCATCCGCACGTGGCCTTGAGTTGCAACATTGCGGAGTGCGCAACGTGACGCAAACACTGGGGGTGCTGCAGCGTAGGTGGCTGGTCATCAAACAACACCTACCGACACCAGCACCGGCACCAGCACACAGTCAGAACACACGCATGCAACAGGCCGCGCTCACCTAGGTGGGACCTAGGACCGCCCAAGCCCCTCAACATTGCTGACTTTCGCACCTGCTTTATGCAGCTGAGCAGCCGCGCTTGGCTTTCTGGGCTGTAGATGGTTTCTGCTGTGAGGATGATGTCATAGTACCCGCCCAGGCCGTGCATGGCCATCATGTGCCCCACAGCCTCCCAGTCACCTGAGCGAGCGATGCATGACATGGTTGTGTACAGACACCTATCAGGAGGCCACACATGTAACCTTGGGCAATTTGAGGCAGTTCAACCGCATGACCAACCAGCCAATGCATGACTATGAATGCCCCACAGCCTTCGAACCACCTGCAGGCTCAACATGCGGCATGATGATCAAATTGTAGGGGCGTGTGCAACTGGCACATGCAATGAGTAAGGGATTACGCAATGGCACGATGAAGCAGCGACCCCTGGGTTGTGTATGGCCAGCATGCGCCCTGCAGCCTCCTGGCACCCTGCACCAGTACTGCGTGATGGTGTGCAGTGTGCAACATGCACAAAGGAGGGCAGGTTTTATGTGTGGCCAGTTCACATGCAACAGTGAGTACTTGCATACAATAAAGTGACCAAGGGCTTCTGAGTCATCTTGGTCTGCATCATCAAGCTGGCGTTGCTGGGCTTGAGTACTTATGTGTGTTGTGAGCCATGCCATGCATGTCAGGTGCACACAAGAATGCCACCCGGGGTTGGTGAAGAGCAGCAACCAGGTCAGGCCAAGCATGCCCATCGAGTCTTGGTGAACGTGATCTTCTCCACCTGCCAAGCTCCTTGGAGCGTGAATGTGATCTGGAACCAACCTTGCAGCAACACCACGGACACGCATGAACACCACAGCATGTCACCAGGTCTCACAGCAGCCGGTACCACCCTGCTCTGTGGTGGACACCTGTGCCCGTGACACAGCACACACCGTGGGCAGCCCTGCGGTGCTGATGCGCACACAATGCTTGGGCATGCCCACCTGCAAAGAAGCGTGCCGCCTCTCTGCACGCGCCCTGCTGCAGACGTGCCAGGTTGGCCCGCATGTTGGGTATGGTCAGCGAGGTGATGACCTGCTTGTTGAAGTCCTGCAGGCAAGGAAGGATAATGGACAGCAGCAGCAGCAGCAGCGGCAGCAGCAGCAGCAGCAGGTTCGGCATACTGTGCTAGGCTCGCTGTTGCAGTCGATCAGTGACAATGATGCTCAACTGCAGGCAAAGCTGGGTTGCGTGCTGTTACTCGGGCGCACCTGGTAGTGCACTGCTGCGCCCGCCAGGTGGCACAGCACGCCAGGCAGGCCATGACCACAGCCCAGCTCCAGCACTTTCTTATGCTGCAGCCAGCAGCAGCAGCAGCAGCAGCAGCAGCAGCAGCAGCGACAGGGCAAGCACGCAGAGGGTGAACAGCAGCGGGAGCAGCACGAGCACGCACCTACTTGGCGCAACGACAGGAGCATTGCTTGCACAGCTACCCGCGCATATGCCCTGCACGTATGGCTGCTGTAGGCTGTAAGCACATGTGCTCATGTTATGCATGTCTGCTGTGGTGCTGGAGTGCCAACACCAGTCTGCATGCTGCTGCCATGATTTCCTGTTCTTGCAGCTGCTGCTGCTCTTGCTGCTGCTGCTGCTCTTGCTGCTGCTGCTGCTCTTGCTGCTGCTGCTGCTCTTGCTGCTGCGTACTTCACCCCGCACCCGTAATGAGCTGCTTGGTGAGTGCTCCTGCAGCAGCTGTGGTGTGAGCTGGTGCTGCTGTATGAGGAAGTTGCACAGGTCGACAGCACCCTCCCACAGCTTGAAGCCGCCTGCAGCACGCAACATGGCAGCACATGCAGGCACACGCACACACAACTTGCGGCAAGACTGAGCATTTAAAAATATTGAGATGGTTGCTGGTCGGATGCCAAGCTGGCAGACGTGGTGTCAGCCTGGCTGAGCAATTGAGATGTAACGGTGTGATAGCCTGGATGAGTGACTGGCGCTGCTGCTGAATCAGCAGTGGCTGACAGCCATGATGGCACGCCAGCCAACACATGTGTGAATGCTGCTGCTGCTGCTGATCTGTATGCACCTTCATACTTGCGTGGCACCAAGTCACTGGCTTGTAGCTCAGGTTCTGCCAGTGCTGCTGCAGCCTGCTCGCTGGTCACCATGCCCTGCAGGGAACCACCAGGCAGCATGAGGTATGTGGACAAGCAACCAACGCTGCTACGCGCACGCTGACAGCGGTTAGATGACAGCTGCTACCAGGCAGGCCCTGCCCTGAGGGATTGGCCTGCTAGCACCAGGGTTGACTGCTCGCACAGCTGCACTGCACTAAGGTGAACATGCTGGCAACGCAGGTGCTGAATGCTGCTTGAGGCATGCTCGTGCACGGCTAGCGGCAGCACTGTAGCTTGGTGCGACGTCTGCTGTATTCAGCTATCGCTGCTGCTTCTGCTGCTGCTGTCACCTGCCTTGAGCAGTGCCACTTCATTGTCAAACGTCACAACAGTTGGCTGATCTGTCACCTGCGAGCACAGCAGGAAGCATGTGGCATCCGCATGACCGTGCTGAGTGCTGTTCAATTTACTTAGTGCATGCTTCGGCAATTCAACTGGGCATGCAAGTGTACCTTCAGCCCCTGCTGCTGTGGCACCTCTTCTGCTGTCACACCGTCCTCCGTTGCGCTAGTGTATGCTACAGGATCGCTGTTGGCTCTTGAGCCAACAGCTCCAAAGAAGTTGAAGGAAAACTTTTCCATGCCTAGCTGCACCAGTAGCACACGAAATGCAGCCAAGAAGAACTAGCGGGAAGTCATGCCTGGCAAAGTGACAACTGCTTTTGCGCTGCTGCTGTGCATACAAGGTCATCAAGCTGCTAAGGTGCAGGATGTTCAGGTATTATAATGCCGAGTGGCTGGTTCGGGTCACTTGGTGATCACCCGGACCACTAAACTGCAGGAACGTTTCGGGTTTTGCGTGGGGGTGCCGGCGGTGTCGTTGATAGCGACAACGCTCCCGAGATCATCAACATTTTTACTCTGCTCTTCGCGATCTGTTTCAGCTATTACATACACACAAAAGTTGATCAAGATGGTTTCGTTTGATGCCGCAAAGGAGTTCCTGAAGGCACAGCACCTGGCTCCTTTGCTCTCTGAAGTGCAGCAGCAGTTGATCACGCTGAACAAGTGGAGCACTGTTGGTCAGGCTCTGCAGGTACGTGATCCGCAACGCGTGCTGGCATCCGTGGCTTGCGGGAAGCTGTGTTACTGAGGCACATGCTGGCGTATCCCAGTATCGCGAGCCAGCAAGCAGCTACTTTATCACCACATCTATCAAATATGTCGATGGGTTTTACGTTCAGATCAGCGTTATTGCCTAGGTCAGGAACTGACCCCTTTGTTCTGCTGTCTTCTGCTGCTGCTGGCCTGCTACACCTGTACCACAGACCCTGGGCAGCCGCAACATCCTCAGCGCCCCCGTGCTGGATGAGGATGGCGAGTACTTCGGTTGCCTGTCTGTGAACGACTTGCTGAAGAGCTTGTACAAGGGTGAGCTCAGGCTGCTATGCAACAGGCATGCAGTACGGAGCAGTACAGGAGTCTGAAAGCAGCTCAAAGGCGCTGATCATAACCCAGCATGGTCACCAGGCAATACTGCATTGATCACTGACGGTTCCTCTGTTCTGTGCTGCTGCAGTGCTGGCTGCCAAGGATCCAGAGTGGTTTGAGAAGATCGACAGCATCAGCCCGAGCGACATCATTGCTGTCGCTACTGAGTTCACCAAGCAGACTGTTGACAAGGTCCAGCACGGTGAGCAGCTGCAACTGTTCTGCTCCATATGCTTGACCCGGGTGCGGATGCAAGGCACTCGGCTCAAGCAGCGCAGCGGGCTGTGCCTGCGCATGCGAGTCATCAACCCTAAACCCTCCTGATGTTATTTGCAAGCTTAAAGCGGGGGGTTGTGTGCATCTATCATAGGTAATGCAATCCTGTTGCTGCGCTCCACGTGGAGTGATGTTACTCTGCTGTTGCTGTTGCGTGCTGTGCAGCTGGTGACCTCTGGCTGCTGAATGCTGACGATGCCAGCACACTGCTGGACGCTGTGATGGAGTCCTTCAGGATCCAGGACCGTGCGGTGAGCAGCATCTGCTTGCAGGACACTGCTGGGTACCAAGCAAGCACCTGGTTTGATCTTGCAGGGGAGTGCAGTCGGTCATCTGCTGCTTGCTTGCGGGAACCTATGGATGCAGCAGCGGTGTTCGCAGGAGCACCAGCTGACATTGGCTGAGCAACTGAGTGCCAGATTGGCGTGCGACAGCTGATGGTCGCGTAAGTGTGGGCAGGGCGTCCAGCAGCATGTTGCTTTGCATGCCTGCAGGCGTGCGACAGCGCAGCCATGTGTTGCGGCGTCAACAGATCACGTGCGTGCAGCATCCTCTGCGTGGCCTGGCGCTTCTTGCTCACGACGCCGCGTTGGATGTATCTGTCTGTCCGTGCAACAGGTGCACCACCGCCTGTTTGTGTGCTCCAACGCGCACGAGCAGAAAAGCAACACTGTGGCCAACACCACAGTGATCAACATCACACCTGGCAGTGAGCGCCTGTCTGCAACCGGACTCAAGGTGCGCGAGACGCTACAGGTACCTGGCCACGCTGGCTCGCTTGCCGCCCAACAGCGGCCTAGGGCTGCAAGCGTCATTGCTATTGCAGCTGCTGCAGCACATCGCAAGCTTTCGCATGTAGAACAGAAGCAGTTGCAACTAAAGCATTGGCACATATCCCCGTTAGTTCAAGGATGTCATGCACACAGGTTATGGAGTATTGAAGCATTGACAACCCTCCCATGTGTGTTACAAAGCAGTGAAGACAAGACAGGCAGCGCCGTCAGCAATATGTTGGGGCAACTGGAGTTGCTTGGTGTATGTACATATGAGCATTTGCACAGCAAGTCGCCAACAGCTGTACTTCAAAAGCAGTGAGTTATCGCAGTTATGTTTGCGTCCGCTGTGTTGTTGACTCGTGCCTTTGCCACCTGCCTCTGTTCTGCGCTGCTGCCGTTGCTCCAGGTCACCCATGTGGTGAGCCAGAGCGACGTGGTCAAGCTGCTGTGGGCCAACAAGAGCGTGCTGGCGGACGCCCTGTCGCAGACTGTGGAGCAGCTTGAGCTGGACGATGTGAGTTTCATCACTCATCCTAGCACACAGTACATGACAACTCACACACGGTCCATTTGGGGGAAGTTGGATGCTGTGTAAGCTGCCATGTGGCGGGCAGCAATGCGTCATCAGCATGCACGCCTGTGCTGCATTTCTTTGTAGTCAGTGCCTGCACCTGCAACATTGCAAGCTACCCATCATTTTTTCCCTCCCCTTGAAGCATGGTTCCAGTGCCCAACAGACTCTGCTGCTGCTGCTGCTCCTGCTGCTGCTGGCTGCCTTCCCTGTTTGCGTGCTGCTCGCGTGGCCCTGCAGGGCAGCGTGTATACTGCGCCTGCCAGCATGTCCACGCTGGAGGCGCTGAGCCAGATGGCGCGCGACCACAAGAGCAGCATGGGCGTGACCGACCCAGCCAGCGGCAACCTCATCGGCAACCTCAGCGTGTCTGACCTCAGGTGAGCGGCGACACTGCACAGCTGCTGCAACAAGGCGTGCTGTGCTCGTAGCATCCGATGCTGTCACGGTCAGTGCTTTAATGTACAGTGTTGTTCACGTCCGGTGAGGGGTGGCTCTGCACTGCTGATCGGCAAGAGCTTGGAGTGTTTGCTGTTCTCTTGTGGTTTACTGAAGTGCTCCTCTGGCTGCTGTGTTGCAAGCTTTGCAGCTACAGCAGTAATGCACGGTGTGTGCTTGTGCTGGGCTCACATGTGTTCATTGTAACAGCCCGTGATGAGGCGTGTTGTGCCCATTTTCTGTTGACGGCTCCTGACTCGTTCCTATGTCGTCACAGCTGCGGCGGCGTGTGGCCTAAGCATTTGGATGCATTGTCCTGGCAGCCACGCGATGCCGTGCCGCCAACCGGTGTTGCGCAGTGTATGTCCGTGTCACAGCCAGTCACAAGACGCTGACTCCTGGCTCCTGCTGCTGCTGTCGCCTGCTGCTGCTGCTGCTGCTGCGCCTGGCTGCAGGGGCCTGACCATCGAGGAGTTCCCGCTGCTGCTGCTGTCTGTGGGCGAGTACATCGCCGTGCGCCGCGAGCTGGGCAGCCTCAGCAAGGCCGACGCACTGGCCGGCAAGCGCGCTGAGGTGGGGCAGCTGCGGCGCGGATGGCAACGTTGCGCCTGGCGCTCACAGCAGGCTGCTGCAGCCGCTGCGTGCTGGGCAGATCCCGCAGGCATTTGTACAGCAGCAGCAGCAGCAGCGCAGGGATGAAAGCATACGCACGGTTGGGTGTCGTGCATGTCCACCCGTGATCATGCATGCATCGCTGTGGCGCTCCCTGCGCGCATCGCTGCGGCGCTACGAGCAGCCTGTGTAGTAGCAGGCAGGCATGGCGATTAGGCTAGGCGGCATCTGGTAACCCTTGCTGTGCTGCTGTCTTACCCTGCAACACAACAGGCCGCCACAGCCGGCAAGTGGGGGGAGCTGCTGTCTGGCGCCCCAGCCATCGGCGTCACCGGCACCTCCTCATTTGAGAGCGTGCTGGAGATGCTGGCGGTCAAGGGGCTGCACCGCGTGTACGTCACAGACGCTGCCGGCAAGCCCGTCAGCATCATCACCCTCACTGATGTGCTGCGCCTCATCACCAGGCCGCCCCCACCTCCCCCTGCTCCTGCAGCAGCTGCTGAACCTATGAGTGATGATGACGATGAGGATGATGACGAGTAGGCAGCATGCCGTGCTGAGTCAGCTGCTGCAGCAGCGGCAGGGCGTTGCAACAGCTGCAGCGGGTGTGCAGGGTATCGTTGCAGTGTTGCGGATCTGAGTGTAAAGTGCTTGTTTCGCTGAGCTGTGCGTGGTATGTAGCAGCGTGCTACTTGCTTTGCTCATGCTGTGTTGGTGGCTTGAGCGCTGCAGGTGTGGATGTCGGGCATGCGTGGCCCAGCTGCCTGGTTGCTCGAGTGCAGGCAGGTTGCATTTCTTGTGTGGAACGCATCAGCAGGGACTTAAGTCAAGCTTGCTGATGTCTTGTCGACGTCTGCTGCATTTACAGAGTCGAGTGTTGTCTTCAACAACAAACGGTGCTGCAGGTGCTGCCTTGTAGACGAGTGTTGTAATGTTGAAACTGGCCATGGCGGCCTGCCATCTATGGCGCACACATCTTTGCCTTTTGTGTCTGCTGATTGGCCGATCGGACTTGTTGTAAGCAGAACTTCTGCTTGAAGGTTGTGAGCTGTTTACTTTGTGTGAACGGTCAGTGACCGTGGTGCAGCACTGACAAAAGCAGCAGCATAGCATGCACAACAGTTTACTTTGCGGCTGTCACAGTCACGAGTTTGCCACATGCGGCTGTCGCATCTGGGTACTGTGTGCTTCCTGAACCGATCAGCAGTGGCAGGAGCGGCAGTGGCAGCTGGCTTTCGCTGTTTCACCAGGCTGGCTTGTTGCCTGGCAACGCCCTTGTTTAGTGTGGGCTTGGCAGCAGTGTAATCAAGCCTTGATTGACTGTACGGTGCGGTATGCGTGTCGCTGCAATGATCAGTGCAGATTAATCGGCCGTCTCACACGGCCCTGACGCTCTACATGCTGCATGTCAGAGTGCCACTTCCCAGAGCTTCACCACTGGTGAAGTGCTTCACCAGTGCTTCTTCTTGACATGCAACCTGTACAATCTGCAAGAAAGTTCACAGGCGACCTTGATAGCTCACCGTGATTCCTTGACAGCAATCTGCGCTGGAAATTCACTTTGACAGTGTCAACACACCCATGGTGGGCCGCATCATGATGGCAGCATGTCAAATGCGTGCAAGCTTGTGATATGTGGTGAGATTGCCGCCCTGCTGATCAATCAGGGGCTAACTTGAGTGCTAGAGATCTAGCACCTATCCTGGCTGGTGCCACTTACGTGTCTTTAACTACACACTTGCAGATGCCATCACAGTATCCGAGTCGGTGCAACTTCAACATCGATGTAGCTCCAGGCAATGCAATGTATGCAGATTGGGAGCCTTTGTTCCTCTACACATATCATGTATGTGAGAACAAACAGCGGCAGGACACAGGCTGTGACCGTCAGGCTGCATGATGTAAAACAACGGATTATAAGGGCTGCTGGGCTCGTGAAAAGGTCACAAATGAGCAGGGGCACCAACTGCTGTCTTAGAATTTACCAGCGGCGCGCACTCGATTGACGTGCAGTGCACATTTCCACTGCACATCAGGCACAACGAACCGGCTGCTATCAACTCTGTTGCCAGCCGCGGCAACAGTTAAGCTGTGCAGCACATGCTGCTACCATGCACAACAAGCTGTGCTGACTCCCGCCAGGCAGAATCAGGGCCGACCGCTGGCCCCTTCAAAGGCTTTCACCCTGCTGCTGCTGCTGCTGCTGCTGCTGCTGCTGCTGCTGCTGCTGCTGCTGCTGCTGCTGCTGCTGCAGAACTGCTCCCTGCACAAGCTGCAGCAGGCCGTCCTGCTGCTCCTGCTCTGTTTCCATGCTTCCAAGCTCCGGAAAGGCACAACAACCACAGTGTAACCCTGTGCTGCCAGGATCATCATCATCATCATCATCATCATCATCATCATCATCATCATCATCATCATCATCATCATCATCATCATCATCATCATCATCATCATCATCATCATCATCATCATCATCATCATCATCATCATAACAATACCCATTCAAGCCATAGCATCAACGGAGGCTCGTATGGGGTGAGCCAATCTGGCCTTGCAGAACACTGCCTTCACTTCTGCTGCATCCGCGTGTGAATCCTGCGTACAATAATTTATCTCCTATGCTAGGCATAACATACGCAGGCATGGACAACTTGCAGGAGCTGTTGTGCGCTTGCCACATCACATGATGTTGATCAGAGACCTGCAGACACCTTCTAGACAGACGCCTGCGCGTAGATAGCGGTGCACAACGGCTTACATGCCATGGCAGAGAGTTACAACGTGACTGCTTGTGCTTGGAAGTGTGCAGGTGAAACTAGCTAGGGCTGTTGTTCAGTGCCCGGCAAAGGCGTGCTCAGTGCAGCTTGAGTCAAGGGCAGCTGGCGGCACACTGCAACATCGTCGGCACCGCCATTAAGCTGCACCCACAGCCCCAACTGCATCAACCGTCTGCTCCTCTGGTGTGCCCTCCTGCTCGTCGCCTTCATGCTGTTGCCCTGTTTCATCTGACTGATGTTCCAGCTGCTGCTGTTGCTGCTGGTGGCTGCCGGACCAACTCCGCAGCCCCTGCAGCTGCCGCGCCCTCCTGCTCAGCGGCTGCCCACAGCCGTCGTGACCAAGATCTGGCAGCACTTCATCCACTGCTGCTGCTGCTGTTGCTGCTGCTGCTGGTGCTGCTGTGGTGGTGCTGCTGCTGCCAGTTCCAGGCTGCTGCTGCAGGTCGAGCTTAGGCACCACCTGCCTGCCTGCTGCTGCTACTGCTGCATCTCCAGTGGCACCAATGCTGTTGCCAGCCATCTGTGCCGTGCATGTTACCAATGCAGCAAGCTCAACATGATCAGCCACTCCAGGCACTCTCACGCGCACAGACTTGCCGCCGGGTGACGAGCGCCTGCCTGCCGCAACCGACACTGCTGCTGCCGCTGCTGCGTGCTGTGACACAGACGTAGTCTGCACTGCATGCTTGATGTCTGCTGCTGCAGTTGCCGCAGCTATATCAATTGGCATTGGCAGATCTGCAGCACCTGCTGCCGCACAGCCACCACCTTCAGATGCAAGCCTGCTGCTGCGACGTGCAACGCTGGTGCAGCTGCCCTCCAGAGCTACACCAGCAGCCCGGCTGCTGCCACCTGCAACCCCTGCTCCTGCCGCTGCCCCAGCTGCACTGTCATTTGCGTTGGCACCAGCACCAGCAGGAACAGCAGCAGCTGTTGCACCTGCACCTGCATGGCCAGGCCCTCCTGCCGCTGCTTCGCCCAACCCTCCCCAGTGCTCAAACAACACTGGCGAGATGCCAGCAGCAGCAGCCATGCTCTCCAGTTCTACCTGCCCCACCCCAACGCACTTGCGAACAAATGACAGCAGCGGCAGCGCGAAGCGGTTGAAGCGCAGCAGCCCGCAGCTGCAAACAAAGCCTGCCAGCCTGTCCACCAGCTGCTGCAGCAGAGCAGGCTGCAGGAAGGTGCCGCCCTCAAGCAGGGCCTTCACCTGCAGGGCAGCACAGCAGCACGCAGCGTGTCGCGACACAGGTATTAGTGACTGCTGGGGGTTGCTGGCCGCGGCCTCCGCAGCAGGTGCAGCTTCGGCAGGGTGATGGATCACTGACAACGCACAGTTGACTCAGCAACAGCCTAGCGCAAGCCGCGAGGCGCAACCAGGTCAGGGTGCGCTGCATGCTGCATGTCAACGTGCATCTAGCAAGCCGGTCACCCAAGCATGCCGAGCGCACCTGGTGCACCACGTGGAGTGACAGGGGGTCGCTCAGGCGCTGCCGCTCCACCAGCCCGCACAGCGCATCGTAAAAGTGCTCCAGCAGCTCAACCTGTGGAGCAACCCAAGGTAAGCACAGGAGCAGCACACGAGGGATTGGTGGAAGCACGGCTCAACTTCGGGGCTCCTCATGAGGCAAATCGCCACAAAGTATATGTATTGGGCGACAGAGCACTGGGCACACGCTGCAGCATAAGAAGACAAGCAACATGCTGCTGTTGCCATGGCCGCAACTATTTTGTACCCAAAGCACAGAAGGATGCCCATAACAATAGGCTCAACCATGGCCTGACATGATGGGCAAAATTTTCTTCCACTAGGAAGTCACAATATGACTGCCCATGGAACCGGTACGCAGAGTCTGCGGCAGAGCACACCGCAGCCACCCGTCGAGGCTAGCTGGGCAGCAACAACACGCATGTAGCCTGATCAACCCATCAGCAACTTCCTCGCACCTCGCATGGCTTGATGTTGCGCGCCCCTACGGCTGGCGGCCCCTCAGCGCCTGCGGCAGCTGCAGACGCATGCTGCTTGCTGATGCTGTAGGGGTTGTCAGGTGTTGTGCCTGCAGCGCGGCAAGGCATGGCACCAATGGCACAGCAGTTGCACGTCAAGCAACTAGCTTGTAACCGTTGCTGCAGCTGCACTCTGCAGTCACGCTACACAGGGCATCAGCGGCACACTTTGCATCTAACAGCAGCTGCACGCGTTCACTGCTGCAGCTGTCAGTGCACAGCACAGACTGCCGCACTGGCCACTGCCAGCCTGCCCTTCTACCATCACCAGCACATCACACACATTGCAGAACGTCTGCTGCTGCTCACTGCTCGGCTCACAAGGCTTGGAAGCTAGCTATATAGCACACAGTACAATCAGGGTGCAACCAACATCCTGCAGAGCAACCTCTGCTTGCCACTCCTCAGCGCATCCAGCGCCCGGCAGCCCGCCACGCACCTGCCACCCAGCCGGGCGCCAGCCGCCCCCGCGCTGCATCGAGGCTCTCCATTAGCCCACCGCTCAGCAGCGCCCTGCCCTCAGCCCGCCCCCGTGCAGCGGCGCGCGCCCGGCTGCGCTGCCACAGCGTCGACTGCAGCAAGTTGTAGCCAGCGTGGCGCACCTGCAGCAGCAGGCACACGCGCAGGCCCCTCTTGTGCTTGGGGCTGCCGCATGCTGCCGGGATGCACGGTGAGGGGCGGGTGCAAGACAGCTGCCACAGCAGCAGCATGCACCAATGGCAGCAGCTGCTGCACAGCAGGCTGGACAGGGCCAATGACAAGCTGTCTTCTTGTTGTCACCTACCAGGCAGAGCTTGCTGCCATCTGCGGACGAGTCTGCAGGGGCAGCGCAAGCTGCGAGCTGCAGGTCGCAAGTGAGCATTGCAGGGGTGCATCTGCTGCTGACAAGACCCTGCGCACCTTGACAAAGTCGTTGTGCCAATCAGTGACAGGGTTGCCCTGCTGGGCTGCTGCAGCGTGAGCTCAGTCACCGTCATGAAGCACGGCTTGCCGCTGCTGCTTGCTGCACCTGGCCCGCCACTGCCACTGCTGCAGGACATTGTGGAGCCTTCGCCAGCTGCTGCTGCTGCTGCTGCTGCCGTCAAACCTGCACATTCTGCTGCTGATGTGATGGACGTGCGGTGGCCTGAAGCGATGACAGCCTTGCAGTGCCGATGGGCCCCACAGTCGACCTGCAGTGGATGCAGGCGGCATCAGCGTGAAGGCAAACGCCCTTCGCGCAACTCCATTCCTCTGTACTGCCGTCCTGCTGTGGCTCAAGGAGCCGTCACCAGACAGCGCACTTGTGGTGTTCACGCCCGCACAGCCTTACCTACCAACGTGTGCACTGCACTAACTACACATGAGGGCACATGCTGCCCAGACCCCACCTTCCACACAGTGCTGTTGCTGTAGATGTTGCCTGCGCTTCGTTACCGCCAGACATGCCAATGATGGCCAGCCGGCCAGACTTGGCAGCCCTGCTGCTGCTGCTGCCGCCGCCTGCCCCACCCTCGCTGGGTGGACAGCTGCCACTGCCCTGCTGTCCCTGCTCTTCGCTGCTTGCACATCCAGATGCTGCAGCACTTGGCGCTCCGTTGCCTCCTGCAGCGGCTGCCAGCTGTGATGCTAGCGTAGCGTTGCCAGCAGTAGCTCGCTGCGTGATGAAGATGGAGCTCCTGCTGCCCATTGCCTCACAGCAGCAGCAGCAGCAGCAGCAGGTCCCAAGCTGCCTGGTCCGGGTGCATGCATGGCTGCTGCTGCTGCTGCTGCTGCTGCTGTGGCGTGTGCTGCAGCCACTGCAGCGTGGTGACGCTGCACCAGCTGATGGCCTGGCAGCTGCTTGCAGGACAGCGTGTGCGCGCCATAGCTGCCTGCTGCGTCTGCTGCGTCTGCCTCAGCCAGTTTCCTGCAGTAAAAAAGGACACAGTATGCAGATAGACCACCGGGCATGCCTTGGCTCAGCAGTCGGCTGCAGTGGAAGGACCAGAGCGACAATGCTTGATTAAAGGGCAGATGCATGTGTGCTCTCACCGCGCCCGCTGTTATTGTGTCCGCACCCAAAGTCTCAGCACATGAGGTGCTGCTGCAGTGCTTGCTGGCATCATGCCAAGCACAAGCAGGCGACCCACTTGTTGAAGAACTTCTGCGGGTGTGCTTTTGCTGCTTTCCGTCTTGCGTTGGCCTGCTTGACCACTGCTGCTGGAAATGATGCTTCAAGCCTGCAAAGTTCAGCAACAACAGCAGGTGCATTGGCAGCAGTACACCGACATGCTGATTGAAGCTGATGCCCAGCTTACAACATCAGAACCCCTGCTGTTTAGCAATGCAGGAGGCTTGCCAAAATAACAGTTGTATGTGTTATGCCCAGGCTGCATTTTGCTGCTGCTCCCACCTGTCAACTGTTGAGAACTTCACAACCGTCTTGTGGTGCAGCAGCTTTGCTGTCTCTTGGTCCTTGCCGCTGATGCCGGCAGCACCGCTGCCGCCACAACCTGCAGCTTGCAGGCACACACATCCGTGCAGGCACAGGCCTCGTCAGCCCTCTGCATGCAGCAATCCTGCAAGTGTAACGCCCTGCAGCTGCATGCTGCACGTGGCTGGGGATGAAGCGCAGGCCTGCAGCTCACCTTGAGCAGCTGCTGCCGCCTCATCTGGGCTGCTCCTTGCTGCTGAGGCTGCTGCTGCTGCTGCTGCACCTGCCGCTGCAGCTGCACCTGCCGCTGCACCCTGCTGGGTGCTGCTGCGCTTGCCTGGCCTGCGCTGCTGCTGGCTGCTGTGCAGGTCATCGCGGCTGAGATGCGGCAGCAGCGATGCTGCGCTGCTGTCGAGCTGCAGCGGCAACACAGAGCACAGCAGCAGCGCACCTCAAACCTGTTGGTGGTGACGCTGCAACAGAACTTGCTGAGCCGTGCCAGTTGCACCCTTGCTGCTGTTGCTGGTGCCAGCAGGCAATGGAAGGATGCAGGGGTTGCATGTCTTCCCCTCACCCCACGCCCCCACACGCGCATGCGCACCTGTTGCAGCTCCCCAAGGCATGCGTACGGCTTGCCAAAGTTGGCCCACACGCCGGCTGGCGCTGCCTCACGCTCTGCTGCCACTGACTTGATGAGTTCAATCAGCCGCGCCTGGCCCTCTGTGACGTTGTCAGAATCAAGAGCGCGAGACAGCGGTGCTTGCTTGTTGCTTGGCATTATGGGGTAGTACTGATACACCACGCCTTGCAGGCAGGCTCGCTGTCATGTGCAGGGTGGTTGTCTGTTGCTGCGGTGATTATCGGTGCGCCATCTGGTTGCTAGAGCAAAAGCAGTTTTCAAAGGTTCTCTGGTCGTGTGCAGCGGCATGCGCTGCTGCATGTTTGTGGTAGCACAGTGTGTCATGTCCTGCCAGGCCGCCTGGCATCAGCAATGCTGTGCAGCTCCACTTCATCGCTCACCAGCTTCCAGGTCTTCTATGACTGGCGGTGCTGGGGCATCATGACCAGTCCATGCCCTGCTGCTTCTTTTCTGCCGGTCTCTGAACTCCTTGAAGAGAGGGTTGGCGTGCAGCGTGGCACACTCCCGCTTCTGCTCTCGCAGCATGACGCGGATGACATCTGTGCTGCCTTTGCTGCTGCTTGGCGCTGTGGGTGATGCATGCACCTCGTCGAAGTTGCTTTGCAGGATGCCAGCTGCTGAGGATGCTGCCATTGCGCCGTGGTGTGAACAATGCACACACAGTAGCACACAACCAGTGAGTTGTTGTGTGCGAACAGTTAGGTTCACCAGGCACAAAATATGGACCAAAAGTTGAGTTTTCCGCCAGGAGCCGTGCAGCTGGAACGCTCCGGGGGCGTAACAAGGCTATATTTGACAGTCATTGTCGGAAGGCAAAGCTTCGTACTTGAACACATGTGCGTGCATAAGCCACAAATATAGCAAAAACACCACGTACCATTAGTATTTGACAAACAGTCAGATTGAGTCGCAACAACAGTCGTCATATGTGTCACTCGAGTGAGTGAGGTTACCCGCCCCAGTTTGGGCGGCAAGACACATACCTTCAGTATCAGGCGTAACACATGCCAAGCAACACGCAAAACAAGGTGCTTGTAGATGTGGGGGCTGGGAATTGGGCGAATGACTAGCTGCGCAGCACTGCACTGCGACTCCAGCGAGCACGCCTGCCATGGGCGGCACGTGCACACACAAACTGTGACTTGCAGGTCACATAGACCGGCCATGTGTATGCAGCGCTGTTGACACATGGTAAGCTGTTCACACGCCCAAGGCGTTACCATGGTACATGTGTAACTCTGCTAAAAAAACAGAAGGTAGCTGATGCCCATATGTGCCTTCAGACCTACCAGTCCTTGGCATGTGCTTCAACATGAACAGCACTGTGGCACAAAGATGCAATGCAGCCCCCGCAATCTGCCACCTCTGCCACTATCCACCCGACAAACTGCACTGCTGCTGCTGCTGAGGACCAACTACAGCATCTTGCCTGCCACCAACGCACCTGCAGCACCACACCTCGGACCTCAAATTCGGCAACAGCTTCGTTGTTGGCACCAAGCCGTATACCTTCAAGGTCAAGTTGACCGTTGCTACGTATGCTCTCGTAATATCAAGAAATTGCAGAGAAGCACACATTTCACAGCACATTGCAGCATATTCACTCAAAATGCTAGAATGCTCTCGTGATGGCTGTCTCATTGAGAATCCTGTACCTTGCTGCTTTGCTTGGACCCTTGCAGGTGGGAAGTTGATCAATTGTATGAAGTTCGTTCATTATTGTCCAATGAAGCTTCATCCAAATCAAAAGAAACCGCAGCGCAACTGCATGTGAACTTTACAGTGGGCCATTGCAAGGCTTTCAAAGCCAAAATTTGGCTGGCCGTTGACAACAACAAAACCCAAAAGTAGGTTCTTCTCATGTTGCTGTTGTGAGATCGCCCCAGCAAGTTGGCGTTTGCAAAGGCGGGAGCCCTCTCACAGACAGCAGCTTGGAGCAGTCATTGGGTGTCACCACAGGTTGCTTTCATGTGGAGGGAGCAGCTGACTGATGATGATAACTGCACTAGCATGATGCAGCATTTCAAGCCACAGCTATCGCAACATCCACACCATACCCAGCGCTGGCTGGCTGTTGCAGGAAAAGCTTTTACTGACGGCACAAGACATGCTAAGCGTGATCAGCAATGCAAGCTGTTTGGCGAGCATGCATGCATGAAATCACCAAAGAGTCCTTGAGGCAGTAAATCCCTACGTATGTATGTATACATGCCGCCTTGTGCCTGCTTTTCCAGCTTACCAAAGTAGGGCCACTGGCCCACCCACTAAGGAGGCAATGATAAAGGTTGCAGGAGCCAAACAAGCCCATGGGGTCCAACTTGGACAAAATGTCTCACCACGCCGTTGTGACAAGCAAAGGGGGAAAGGGAGGCAGAGCATGCACACGCAGCCAACCTACAGTATAGCCTAGCAATAAAATAATGCGATTTCACACAACAGCTATGGGGGTGCGTGTCGCCATGTCACATGATGTCACATGAGTCATGTTATATCAATTGAGTATCAGCCACTGAGGTTGCACCATGTCCTGGAACTGTTTCACACGGCACACATCATACAAGCGTGCGCGGGGCCGATGGCGCTGTTGCTATGGCTTGAATGGGTAATATGATGATGATGATGATGATGATGATGATGATGATGATGAAGCGTGTCTGCCAACAATGACGTGTAGTGCAGCCAGTGCTGGGCTTGTGGCCGTTTACGGCAGACCTACTTCCTGCAGCTGCTGCAGCAGCTGCATCTCACGCAGCCACTGCAGCCCCACATCCGACACATCAGTGTTCGTCAGCTGCAGCGAGCTGAGCTGCTGAAGGTTCCGCGATGCCCCAGGCAGCACATACCCACATTCCACATTTTCACAGTTTGGAAGTTACATGGGTAACTTTGCCCGTTTGGGGAGCCAATGACAGGCTCATTTGGCAAAGAGCAAAACAAGTTGCCAACATCGTTGTTGTCAGAAATATCAAGCGCCTGCAGTGCAGTGGCCTGCAGTGCTAGTACAATGACATCACAGTCCATGAGTCCACAGGCCTGCAGCTTCAAACTTGTGAGCTGAGACATGCCAGACAGCGCCAGGGCATCCTGCCGTCCAAACTGAACATGCCCCAGCATCAAGTTCTGCAAGCGCGGCAGACCGGCCACTGCCTGCGCAATCTGCAGCGCATGCTCGGCCCTTGGAATGTCATCAGGCATGTGCATGCCACTGCCATGCACCTCAAGAGCTCGCAGCTGCTTCAACTCAGGCAACACACGTGCCAAGTCGCTGCCCGTGCATGTGACAAGCCCCCACACGCGCAGCGTAAGCCCCGTCAGCCCTGTCAACGCTGCATTGTGGCGCATGCAAGGCAGGTCAAAGTCTCGCTCTGCCAGCACACTCAAGGACTGCAGAGGCAGGCAGCTCCAGCCCGCTGCTGCCGCTGCAGCCTCCCTCGATGTGAAGTACTCGAGGTCGACCGCCTGCAGTGCTGTCAGGCAGCTGGCCAGCCGCTGCAGCTCTGCAGCCGGCAGTGTGTCGCCCATGGACAGCAGCTGCAGGTGCTGCAAGTGCAGCAGCGGTTCTGCAGTCGCCACAGCGCAGCACCGCAACTCTACCAAGCAAGGCGGCAGCACATCTATGGCCAGCAATTGCTCAGGTATATCTCTCATCAGTGACAACTTGGTCAGTGCTGTCAGGTGTACCAGGGTCAAGGCGCCACGCGGCCGCTCCCACTCGTCATCAGGCTCCTCAAAGCCATTTGACACTGCTCCGATGTTCAGCTCCAGCAGCGAGGCAGGCAGGTGGTGCAGGTCCTGCTGCCTGCCCCAATGGATACCGATGTCCAGGTGAGTCAGCTGCTGCATGCCTGCTAGCGCTGGCACCAGCAGGTTGGTGATAGTTCCCTGCTGCTCGATCAGCACGAGCCGCTGCAGGCTGGTCAGGTGCCGCAGGCTGCACCGCACATGCGCTGCCTTACGCCAGTCTTCCGTCTGGTCGCGGTAGTCATCAGTGATGACCAGGTTTGTGAGGCTGTGCCTTGGCAAGTGCTGCAGTATGGGGACGAAAAGAGCCCCCCTGAAGGACTGCAGCTGCAGGGCTGAACTGCTGCAGCTGGCAGCTCCTTCGCCTGCTGGTGGGTTGCGTGGCAAGGCTGTGCCCCCAGGAGCTGCTGCTGCTGCTGCTGCTGCCTGTTGTAATGCTGCGGACATGCCTGCCGCCTTCAGCGCTGCACCTGGCACAGCAAGGTCCAGCGACTGCAGCATGCGGCCGTGCTTTGGCAGCCGGCAGGCGAATGACCTCAGCCTTGCGGCCAAGGCTGCCTGTTCTGCAGGACTGGCGTCGTCACTGCCGCTGCTGCTGGTTATCTGGCACTGCATCTGTCCGGCTGCTGCTGCATGCATGCAAGCTGCCATGCCCTTGCTGACACACAGCAGCGTGCACGCGGACTGCTGCTGCTGGGGAAGCTCTGGGAGCTGCTGAAGCAGCAGCTGCCAGGCTGTGTGCAACTCCTGGCTGTCTCCTGCCATGGCTGCTGCTACAGCTGCACAGCGGCAAAACAAGTGCAGCCGAGGTAAGCGAGTGCTTCAAGTTGTCTGGAGTAGAACTGAGCTGCTGCAGGTAGCAGCCATTGGAGCAGCAGCCTGCAAGCTGTTGTATGACCCACCACCAAGCGGAGTATCACCTACCCGTGCAGCTTGCTGTGACTGGTGTTTGGACAGAGCGCAAAACGTGTTAGAACTACCTTGCTTTCAATGCTTTGAAAGAGTGGGAATCCTGTGTCTGCCAAGCAACCTGCTGCAAGGGGCAGCACGATACTGCAGCTGTGCAGCTTGCTGGTGCAGAGTGATCAATGAACAGTGCACGGTACGCTTGTCTCCTTAGCCGTGTGTACAGTGTGCAATGCGCTTGATAGACTTTATAACCAGCGTCATCAGTTCAAACCTGAGCTTCGCGCCTGTTCACATCTCAATCATTGCCTGGCTCTTCACTTTGAACAGAAAGGTGCATTATCATAATGCAATTGCGACCGTTTTTACATTACGCGCAGCATATGCACTCACCGTGTGCTCATCACCAAACATCAGCTTGAGCACTCTGTGATTTTGCTGCTTATCTTACTCTTGTGAAAGCAGCTGGGACGCTGGAGCAGACATTGGTTTTTAGATACCCTACTGCCCATCCGTACTGTTGAAAACGAGCAGCTGTACTTCAGGAACCTGGCAGGGCACACTCCTGGCAGCAGCAGCATCATGGGCACCCTGGACTTGGAGCGGCCCACTCCCAGCACAGGGTACGTCACAGCAGCCCGGGCGTGCCTAGAGACATACTTCAGGCACATGTCGCCCGCTGATGCCGCAGCTGCTGCCTCATGCAGGCAAAAGTATGATGAGCTCCTCAGCATGCCAGGCGACATGATGTGCGTTGAAGCAGCTGCCATCCCCCGCGCTACGTGCCAGTACACGCCCAGGGTACGCCTGCATCTAATGCAGTTACAAACAGCCGCTGGTCATGCTTGCTGTCAGCAGCCATGTTGAAGCATGACAGCTCAAGAACTAGCAGTAACATGTGCATTGCCTGAAACATGGCGCACACTGCTTGTGCTCAAGCCATCCTTGTTGCCACTGCTGTCAGGCCTACCTGTGTAGCTGCATGCTCTTCATGCAAGAAAGCTGTTTGCACGCTTTTTGGCATTTGCATGCCCATTTTTGAACTGTAGCACATACTGGCACTGCTGCAGGCTTTGCTGAGTTTGCTTACATCCTTCATCATCTGCTGCTGCAGGGGCAGGGCTTTCTGCTTGGCAAGCAGCGCAGCTTTGACCGCCAGTACGCACAGCTGTACTTCAGCAGGCTGCTGAAGCTGCGCCACATTGTGCAGCAGCAGGTGCAGCAGGCGTGGCCAAGCACACCAGGTAGGCTGGCATGCAGCAGCTGCACACAGGCAGTACAGTGTGCAGCTGCGCAAAGGCACTACACTGTGCAGAGTTCCAACACCAACACAAGCGCCTTGTGCTGGGATGAGAGCTTTGGCTGCGTGCCGTGCTTTTTGGTATCGCTTGAGCAGCAGCAACGCACCGAACGCAGTCAGCACATGTTGCATATGCAGAAGCTAGAAGCGTGGGGCGTGCTGCAAGCGCTTGGCGCTGCCCACACCCCTCCCTGCCGACCCTGCAGTCGCCAAGATCCTGTCGGTTGGTGAGGACCAGGAGGTGGCTGTGATCGGCACGCTGTACAAGGACATGAAGCTCAAGCCCAGCATCCTGGACGAGTACGCAAAGCAGCCCGGCTTCAAGCAGGCACTGGGAGGCGCGGGTGGGTGGGCGCAGCAGGTGCCAGCAGCAGCAGCATGCGCAGATGACGTGCTGCCTTGCTTGCCCGGCTTGACAAGCAGATCTCAGGACACCCAATTCTGTTGCTTTTTTGTGCAGGAAGTTGCTGTGTTCTCGCACCTTCATCTGATGCCCGTCCAGTCGAGGCCTGCCCAACATGCCTCCTGTTGCATGCACACGCGCAGGCTTCTGCAGTGACGAGGACAGCCTGGTGCTGGAGGACGAGGGCGCCCGCATGAGCATGCGCAGCGACTGCGCAGAGCTGCAGCCACGCCGCGTCGTCACGGGTGCGCGGCCAGCAACCGCGCCGCTGCAGCCCTTGCTGCTATCTACTCCTGCAGATGCATTGATGGGTTGAAGTCACTAGATGAGTAGACCTGCCGAGAATGGACTGAAGTTATTTGCAGAAAGGTTGGCCTGCATGGAGCAGCGCTGCAAGTAGCAGTGTCTGCAACACCCTCGCCAATCACTTGCACAGGCCAGTGCAGCTGGCAGCCTGCCTCGCCCTGCTGTGCCGTTCCTCATCCGCTGCCCACAGGTGCTGTGCTGGCAGTGAGGGGCCGTGCAGAGCCAGGCGGCGACTTTGTGGTCAGTGCGGTGCTGTGGGCAGGGCTGCCTGAGCAGCCGCAGCGGCAGCTGCCCCAGGAGGACTCGTACGTGGCGCTGGTCAGTGGGCTGCAGCTGGCACACAACAAGGCCGACATGATGCAGGTGGGTGGCGGGGGCCGGGGAGTGCACATGCGGTGGGGCGGAAGCACAAGTGAGGTCCACACAGCAGCAGCTGCGCTGCGGGCAGTGCACATCGGGATTGCAACGTGACAGGCGTGCAGCTGGTGGGCAAGAGGGTTTTGCTGCAGTCAGGCTAGTGCTGGAGCACTGCTTGACTGACCTAGGTTTGTTGGTTGCTGTTGCCTCGGCCCATAGCACCTATAACATGTGGACCAGGCAACGCACTTTGACAGAATGTTAGTATTGGTTATCGCGCTGCTGATCCCGCTGCTCAGCATTTGTTGGCTCACCCTTGCCGCTGCGTGTCTGGTCGCTGTTGGTGCTGCAGGTGCAGCTGCTGGTGGACTTCCTTACAGGCAACCTGGGTGCAGCGCCACAGCAGCAGCTGGCAGCCAAGGTGGTGCAGCTGGTCATTGCTGGCGGCAGCCTGGGCCAGCTGGAGGCGCTGGCAGCAGCCAACCCTTACAGCAGGCAACAGACGACAGACATGGAGCCAGTCAGGTGGGGTGCTGGCAGTGATCCAGCCTCATCGCCAGCAGGCGTGCTGCCTGTCATGCTCCTGCTTGGCAGCCCAATGTTTGGGTATGCTTCGCGGTGCTAGCAACCTTGCAGCTGTGAAAGGACTCAGCGTCTGCAGAGCATCGCAGGCACCGTGCACTGCCTCACTTGCTTGCTCTGCGCAGGGACATGGACTTGGTCATGACGGAGCTGGCAGCAGCACTGCCGGTGGACATCATGCCAGGCCCCGACGACCCAGCCAATGTGTCCCTGCCCCAGCAGCCGCTGCACCAGTGCCTGTTCCCTGGCGCGGCACCCTACAGCAGCTTCCAACGCGTGACCAACCCGCATGCCTTCGAGCTGGGTGGCTGCCTGGTGCTGGGCACTGCGGGGCAGAACATAGACGACATGGCAAAGTACACGAGCGGCAGGAGCAGGTGCGCGCTCGTCACAGGCAGCATCAGCGCAGGCTGGCAACCACGCCAGCTCACGCCTGTTGTGCAACGCACGTGCCAGCTGTCGCTCGTCTGATGACTCTGAGGAGTACAGGTAGCTTGTGTGTTCGCTTGCCCGGCAGCAGGCTGGAGTGCAGCTCTGTGCAGCACAAGCCTTAAGCAGTGGGGCCAGTCTGTTGTTCACCATTTCCAAATAAATAGTTGTGGCAACCCTTGTGCTGGTGTCATGTGGTGGCTGCTGCAGTGATCTGCTACCCCTGCTGCCGCCTAGTTGCGCCTTGCCTGCCCGCTGCGCCCTGCCTGCTCCCCAGGCTGGACCTGATGGCCTGCTGCCTGGAGTGGCGCCACCTGTGCCCCACCGCGCCAGACACACTCACCTGCTACCCCTTTGGCGCAGACGACCCCTTTGTGCTACAGCAGTGCCCGCACATCATGTTTGCAGGAAACCAGCCAGAGTTTGACACGCGCCTGATGGAAGGTGAGCAGCTGCTGTGCGGGCAGAAGAGAGGGCAGCACAGCTGCGCCTCTCCGCTGCTTTCACCATACATGATGAATGCACATCTGGGGATCAAAAGACTCTGCATGAGCTCTGGCAGATTGAGAATTGAAATACCTAGAAGCTGCATGGTTGGTCAGCATGCCGACAGCAAGACAGCAAGCGCCTCATAACTGTTGAATGTCGCCCGGCTGCTTTTGCCGTGTTCAAAATTTGCAAGCATGCGCGCTGCAATGGTTGTGCAGGCCCTGGCGGTGCCACAACGCGGCTGGTGTGCGTTCCCAGCTTCATCAAGACAGGCACGCTGGTGCTGGTCAACCTGCGCACCCTGCAGTGCCAGCCGCTGACTTTCCAGTCAAACTACACCAGCAGCTGAAACTGGCGTAGCAGAAGCAGCAGCTGAAGCAGGTACAACACGCATCAGCAATTGTACGCCTGGGAGATTGTTCCATTTGCATATTGCACTGCACTTCCTTGCTTACCATGCGGGTGTTGGCAGTGAGCACTGACTGCAGCTAAAGCCTGCAGGCAGCACCTGTGTTATGCGACACTGTTGTGACCCTGGCACGAGTAACAACTGCCATTGCTGCGGCGTGCATCTCCACAAGCTGGCGGGCCCCATTGTAGCAATGTGAATGCTGCATCTGCTGCATTGTGCTATGCATTGTGTCTTCTCTGCAACCTTTAACAAGCTGGTAGATGTGTTGTGTGCCTGTGACACTGTCGAGCATCTGGTTTCACCTCGGCCCTGTCAGGTACAGTGTAACCCATTTATTATATTATACTCTGCTATGCTTCTGGTAACGCCAGTGCTAGGTGCTGCTGATCACTCAACGGGACTGCCTGTAACCAGGCGTTATGGGTAGCAGCTTTGGCTGTTTGAATAATGACAACCCTCCATCGGCATGTTGAACCGGTTGAACAGTGCTGCTCCTGTAACAGCATTGCACCAACAGGTTTATTCCATACTGTTTATTTTTCTCACATCGTGTAGTTCCGTTTACTATCGTGAAGCTACGCACTAATATGACACTGGAGACGGCTGCAGACATGGCGAGTGCAGCAGAAGACGCAGAAGCGCAAGGGCTTAGGTATGTACTTCTATTGCTATGCTATACTGTACGTATGCCGAGCATGCCAGATGGTGCTTCCGCCAGCCCTCTTCACATGGCAGCACTGCTGTTGTAGCTGCTGCTGCCAGCGCAGCTGTTGCTGGCACATATTCCAGCCAGCCCTGCAGCTGCATGCGTGTTGCTGAACGATACATGTTCACCATATCCTGCTTTGCACTCAGCAACACCCTTGCTTGCATGAGTCCCTGTGCAACAGTGCAACCACAGCTGTGGAAGTCTATCCGTACTCAGCAACTTGCGCGAATGCATACTCACCATGTGTTCACTCGCAGACCAGTGCACTCAACCACTATAATTCAAATGATTCCTTCAGGGTTGAGCTGGATGGCCTGCGGCAGAGGCTGTCATCCTGCAAGACTGTGCACGACCTCTTCCTGCTCACTGAGAAGGCTGCATACATTGCAAAGACAGCAGCGGCAGCATGCCGCAAGAGAGCCGCAGACAAGGAGCCAGTGAGTTACAACTTGTTGTTGGTTGGTTGCACCGGTTGGCTTCATGTGGAAGGTGCAGCTGGCTCCCTGACACAGCTGCTCATCACAACTGAACACCAGGCACCCCTAGCAGAACCATCGCGTGCATTGCATGCGTAGCAAAGAGCTCTGGCATGGCGTGTGCTTGCGGCCACTGAGCTCAGATATTGGTGCAGACTCTCCCACTGCATGTGCGTGCTGACCTGGCGTCTGTCCCTGCAGACGCCCGCAGCGGCAGGCGCGGGTGAGGGTGCGGAAGGTGCAGCAGTCGCAGCAGCAGATGCAGCAGTGCCGGCTGGGCAGCTGCCAGATGACGACGATGGCGTCAGCTGCCTGCTGCTCAGGCTGCCCAGGGGCTGGGGGCCTCCTCGCCTGCAAGCGTTCATTGAGCGTTTTGGGGCGAAGCCGACGAGCGTGAGCAAGACTGCAGGTGGGCAACCTGTGCAGGGTGCCTGGCAACGTTCGAGTGGCTGTCAACGTGCTGAGTTGAAGGCGCAGCAGAAGTTGTTGCCGCAGCAGCAGTTGTTGCCAGCAGCATGCAAGCGCTGTCTGGCAAAACACTGCGCTGCTGTTCACGCTTGTGCATCACATGCATTTCTTTGCTGCTGCGTGGGTTGTGCCTGCACGTGGCACCTGCGCTCATGACAAGCGTTCAAGCAAGTCGCCTGGTGCCATTGCTGCTGAGGCACTGCTCCAAGTTTATTTCAGGCACTGCACAGATTCCGCCCTGCCTGCACCTTGTTGACTGCTGCACTATACTCGCCTGTACATCTGTACTTGTGTCTTCCAGGTGAATGCAGCGGGCTGGTGAAGTTTGAGACTGCTGAGCACCGCAGCCTCTTCTACACGGAGTTTGTTAAGGCAGAGGAAGGCGGCAGCTCCACTGGCTCCTTAGGCAAGTTCCTGGTGAAGTTCCCAGGCGGAACATCCGGTGCCGCCGAGAAGTATGGCGTGAAGAGGCCGGCGGGTGCCGCTGCAGCAGGCAGGGACAATCAGGACAATGCAGGAGGTGCCCGCAAGCGCCAGGCGAAGGAGCCGAAGAGTGACATCCGTGAGGTTGTGTGCCCCTGGTGGAACAGGCCGTATGCAGATCAGCTGCAGGACAAGATGGCAGTGGTCAATGGCGCGCTGCGAGCACTCGCCGACAAGGTGAGAATTGATGTATTGATGGGTTTCCAGACTGGTAAGTGAGTACACTTCGCTGCTGTCTGCTGCCAGCAGTGGATGCAGGATTCTTGGAGCAGCCTCAGCAGCCATGTGCAGCCTCGTGGGACTGGCAGCGTTGCGAAGCAAATCCCAGACGCATTCAAGCCGCCGCCGCGCCGGTGCTGCTGCTGCTGCTGCTGCTGCCGCAGGTGGCAGGCAGCTACGGTTCTGGCGAGAAGCCTGCATGGCTGTCGGCAGCGCACCTGCCTGTCAAGCAGGTGCTGCTGCCGCCGGGCATCATGCGCAGCCCCCAGCTGGACGGCTACCGCAACAAGGCGGAGTTCACGATCGGGCTGGATGCGCAGGAGCGCCCCACCGCGGGCTTCCTCATGGGCAACTACGTGGTGGGTGGGCCCGCCAAGGTGGCGGGGAGGTGCATCGTGTGCGGGCGAGCTCTGCAGCCTACTGTGCAATGGCTGTGACCTTTGTGCATACACGGAGTGCCCGTGTCGGGCTGGAAGTGTTGTGTAGCCGTAGCTTTCGGTCACGCCCCTGACATGTATGTGGTGCAGACTGGCCCTGCAGTGCTTGCTGCCAGTGGCACAGGCTGGGCAGCTGAAGCAGCGCGAACCTTGATTCAACTCACCAGCCTGTGGCGGTTGCACCCGTGAGGAGTCTTAAACAGTCTGTTTCATACCAGAGTTGCGGCTTGAAGCAGGTTGCGCTCGACTTTGATCACTGCGTCATGCTGCTGCTCCTTGCCGCTGCTTGCAGGATGGTGTGACGCAGGTGGCCGACCCCGCAGAGTGCCGCCACATCTCGCCAACAGCGCTGGCGTATGCGGCAGCCATGACCAGCTTCCTGCGCAGCGCCGACAACCAGCTGCCGGTGTGGGACAAGCGCTATGGCAGGTAAGGCTCGCTTCAGAGGTTGCTACAGGCATGGAGAGCGGCAGTGTGCTAGCTTCATCTGCAGTGGTAGCCACAACAGTACTTGAAAGGACGCCCTTCTGCATGCTAGCCTGTGCAGGCATGCCAAGCAGTACCACGGAGCCTGCTGCGTTTCAGATTCCTGACCTGACCAACTCCCGCTGTCGGCAACTGTGATTTAGCAACGCTTATCCGGCTCTACTTGCCGGCTCTACTTGCCGGGATCACACCATGGAGTCTGCTGCGGCGTCAAGCCATGGCGTGCCTCACCGCAGCATGCATCGTGTGACATCCGACTGCGCAGGGGCTTCTGGCGGTTGATCACCGTGCGTGAGGGCCGCTCCAGCAGCTTCCTGCCGCTGCCAGTGCCAGCAGCAGCAGGAGCAGACGGTGAACAGCAGCAGCAGCAGCAGCAGCAGCAGCAGCAGGAGGTGCTGTCGCCGTGCCCTGCGCTGGCTGAGCTGCCTGTTGGGCGCTGGCTGGTGAAGAATCCGGAGCTCAAGGATGACGACGGCCGGGAGGGGCTGGACTCGCGCAGGTGGGTGCGCTGTGTGGGTGGGGGTGTGTGGGTGGGGGTGGGGCTGGGTGCGCGGCTGTGTGTGAGTTCATGTTTGTGCAAGCATGTGCTGAGTGCTGAGGAGCCAGCCATGAGGTGGCTGGTGGCCAGTGAGATGAACGATCCACGCACACGTGAAGGTGGGGGGGTGCCCACCCAACAGCCAGGAGTGGCCGCCCGCCTTTGACGTGGATGTGGAGCTGTTTTTGCGCGCGCAGCCATTGGCCCAGCGTGGCTGTCAGCCGCGCGTCGTTTGACCCCTGGGACCTTTCCGCGCACACACAGCCTCAAGTAGTGCTGGTGGGGCCCACGAAATTTGAAGTGTGTTGAACCATGTCACTAACATGCCATGTGTAGGGTTTGGGAATGTTTGGGTGGGGTGAGGGTTGGGTGGCCCCCCTGGGACCAACAATCATGACTGTCAAGACAAAGGCTCCTGTAGCTTTCTCTCCTTTCCTTCGGTGAATACTGCAGCAACCAGCCATCGCACTGCAAGCTTGATGCTGCTTCACTGCTGTTCTGCATCACTGTGCAGGTCAGTGAGCAGGAGCCAGCAGCGCCGCTGCCCTCAGATGCCATCGTCATGGTGCAGGTTGACCCAACAGCAGCGCCGGGCGGTGAGGCGCAGATTGAGCAGCAGCTGCGTGCGCTGGCGACGGCGCTGAAGGCCACCGCTGCTGACAAGGGCCTGCCAATGACTGCGCTGCTGGCGCAGTACCACGCGGGTGTTGCGAATGCAGCGCCACCCGGCACGCCACTGGCATACTTCCCTGGGGAGGCGCCGCAGGAGCAGCAGCAGGGTGGTGGTGCAGGGCAGGTCGGCGCATTCAGTGATGCGGTGTGCGAGGTGAAGTTCAGGGTGTCACCCAACGCGTTCTTCCAGGTGAGAAGCCAATGACACTGCAATGGGCGGTGCCATGAAGCTGCATGGTGGTCTTTCACACACAGCACCCTGCACGCGCACGGGGGTTGTGCCAGACGCCGCGCTACTGCTTTGAGCCTGCAGCACCAGCAGCTGCAGCATTGTGTGGTGCCGGAACACTACAGTACGTCAGTGCCAGTCGCATGTTGTTGGTTGATGATCCTGAACATCCGCCTCTTGCCCTGTCGGACCGATCTCCCCAGGTCAACAACGGCGCCACCTGCCTGCTGTACAACACGGTGGGCCGCATGGCGGGCGTGGGCCCAAAAACGCTGCTGCTGGACGTATGCTGCGGCACAGGCACGATCGGCATCACTCTGGCGAAGCAGGTGCGTGTCATGGTGTAGTGTCGGCCCCAAGGAATTTTTCTGGCATGGTCACACATGGTGTGTGTGTTCAGCCATTTGTGCACGCGCAGCGCTCAGTAGCTTTCTTCAGCCGCTGCTTTGGTTTTCAATTTGTATCTGCGCAAGGCCCCGCCTGCACATGTGCTGCTGCTCTGTTCTGATTCGCTGGTGCCACTCTGGACCCCTGAGCCGAGGTTGCTGCTGCTGCTGCTGCTGCCGCGCGTGTTATGCACGTATGCAGGTTGCTGCTGTGATTGGTGTGGACAATGTGGAGTCGGCCATTGCCGACGCACGCGTGAATGCAGAGCTCAACGGCGTCACCAACGCCACCTTTGTGTGCGACATGGCAGAGACAGCCATGGAGACGCTGCTCAAGGTATGCCTGCAGCATCACGCAGCTGCAAGACAGCCAACTCCACCCAATCCTGGGTTCCGTCAGGTCGGCAGCGGCGTTGCTGCTGTTCTTGACACGAATGTGTGTGCCCGCCATCCGTCCAGCACTATGGGGTGTGCTGGGGGATGACATCTTGCAGGCAGTGTCCGCCACTCTGTGCCCGTCTGCATCTGCATGCGCACTGCTTTGAGCACCCGCCCGCCTGCCTGCCCCACCTGCCGCCCGCCGCCGCTGCAGGAGCATGCGCCCAAGCACGAGCACGTGGTGGCGGTGGTGGACCCGCCGCGCGCGGGCCTGCACCAAAGCGTGCTGCGCGCGCTGCTGGCCTGCGCTGCGCTCAAGCGGCTGGTGTTTGTGAGTTGCAACCCCGACACGCTGGTGCTCAACGTGGGGCTGCTGTGCGGCAAGTACAGGCCCGACGGCGGCGCCGGCGGCCGCGGCGGTAAAGGTGAGGAGCTGCACCATCCAGGCTTGTGCCCTCACGCCTGGCCAGCGCATGCACATGCCGGTGCTGGCCACAGGTGTGAACCAAGTTCTGACGTCGCGGGTGGATGGCTGAGCTGCTCGGTGCCTACCGTCGGGCGCGGCGCTGGGCAGTTAGCGAAGCATGCAGCGAGTGAAACCCACACTTGGCATGTAGAGCAGTACAGCTGCTAGTGGGTGCGGGGTTTGCTGCAGCGCCGCAGAACAGAGTTCGTCTGACAAGGCTTGATGATAAGGCAACTTGCTGATGCAATGGTTGTGTTCGTCACCGCTGCTGCTGCTGCTGCTGCTGCTGCTGCTGCTGCTGCTGCTGCAGGTGCGCGTGGTGGGCGCGGCAGGCACGGCCGCCAGGTTCACGCACTGCCCCCCATGGCCCCCTACATCCCATTCCAGCCTACCCAGGTGGCGTGCTTTGACCTGTTTCCACACACCAAGCACGTTGAGGTGGTCATGCTGCTGGAGAGGCAATGAGGCAGCTGTCAGGGCAGCTGGTTAACACCTGAGGCAGCTGGTTAGCACCTGCGTTGGGGGCGTGCAGCTGCTGTGGGCTTGTGATTGCCGCCCCTGCTGCATTGTGCTTGGCACCGTGCCAAGCACTGTGACTGTGTGCTGTTCTACAGCTGCTTTTACCCAGCGGATGTGATGCTGCCTCTGCTGTGCGCCGGCACCCACATGCTTCTGCGTGATGCTGCAGCACAGCATGCAGTGAGACCAACGGGCGGCGGTGGCGGCACTGCCGCTCTGTGTTTCTTGAAGTTAAGTTGTTTTCTACAGTGCGCTTGGGGCGTGCACGATGGCATATGGATGGCACGTTGCAGCTTGTGACCAGCCGTTCCTGCAGGAGCAGCACATCATTTGGCATCTGGCAAGCGCAGCGGCTGCTCCGCACCAGGTGGGAGACCGCTGCAATCCCAGCAGCATGTGAAAGGAGCCAGCGCTGCATGCAGGCACAGGAGCGCATGGCGCAGGCATGCCCACATCAGCTTGAGGTGCATTCAACCCGGCTGTAGCTTGCCCTGAATACTTGATTAGCAGGATGTTTGATTAGCTCATGGTTCATGCAGTGATGATGATGATGATGATGATGGCTCATGCAGCATGAGGATCATCATCATCCGGATATCATCATGATCATCCAATATATGATATTACCCATTCAAGCCATAGCATCAACGCCATCGGTGTGATCAGCATGTAGGAGCAGGCTGTGCTGCTTGTTGGGCCGTCGTAGGCTGAGGTGGCTGTTATAACCTTGTTTCCAAAAGTCGCATGCAGCATCAGTGATAGAGCTGATTGATGGTTGAGAGTCACCACAGCATTTGGCTGCTGCATTGTGCAAGGCGTGTGATGTCACAGGTGTGAGTGCTATGCTTGTAAGATGACGTTGTTTACTAAACCAGCACTAAAAAAACAGCACTCAACATGATGTAACATCCACCATTCACCCCTACGTTCAAACGTGACGTCACCTGCAGGATTTCTGACTCACAAATGCCACGGTGGCGTTGGCTATAACTAATGCACCACAAAGCTGTTGGGGTCCACTTTCTACGCACGCAGCCTTGCATGGGGTCCGGGTCATCATCATCATCATATTACCCATTCAAGCCATAGCATCAGCGCACGCAGCCTTGCACGGGCGTCCGGGTGATGTTTCTGTTGCTTGCCTTGCTTCCCTGCTGGCTTACACTGCTGCTGCTTACCACTGCACAGGCAAGCTTGAGCATACAACACATGAGGGGTGCAGGGAAAGCAGACATTGCGCAATGCAAGCAACATCACCATCAGTGCTGGCAGCACTCGACCAGGATATTTGGTAATTGCACACCATGCGTGCCGCACTGGCATGATGCCTTGGGAAACACGCCACTGTGGCAAGCGCCAGATGACTCAGGCTTGACGGACGTCACAACTTCAATGCAGGAGAGCTGCGCGCTGCATGGTGCACTTAAATGTGTAATACATGTCTTCTTGCAACCCTTATCAATGGTGCTCTTCATCACCTTCTCGCAGGTTGCTGGGTGGTCTGGGTACCGTACCAGGCTGCGGACACCGGCGCTCCATATATCCTTGTCCAGTCAACTCCAGCCTGGTCAGGCAGAGCACGTTTCTATGAAGGCCTGACACACAGGGTGCCGGTGTCCATCATGGAGTAGTAGTACAGCTACATGCAGAACCATAGCCTGTGGGTTATCCTGGGTGCATGGAAGAACTCTGCATGCTACTGCCGTGCCCTTTCACATGCATGGCTATCTGAGCCAGTACGCTCAAGCTTAAGGCCATCAAAGCAACAATCACCTAACACCGCCATCAGCTGTGCCGGCACATCCCGGCCTGCCGATCAGCAGGGGCTGCGCAGCCTGCTGCCGTTGCCGTGGCAGATAGCAGCCGACACGCAACCGCTGGCACATGCAGGCACACCCAAGCCAGAGCCAGTCAGGCAGGGCGAGGTACATCACACATATGATGTGCTGCGATGCACATCTCACATCAGGGAACCGCTGACCAGCAGTTGCATCGCAGGCTTCAGCAAAGACGCCCTACTCATCCATCAATGTTGACTGAACGCGTAGCAGCCCATGTAGAGCCGATTGCATACAATGACTGTGATTTTGTGACAACATGTAACACTAAGTAGCAACCGTTGCGGAGTGCAACAATAAACAAGTGCATGCCACACCAGTAGCACAAACTGATGACAGGAGGCCAACCACTTTGGCTGGCTGCATGGCAGGGCTATGAGGAACAGCAGCACCAGCTGTGGCCCAGGCTTGTTGCTGTTCCACGCCACGCGGCCAGCATGCGGTTGCAAATGTCAAATAGTACCAGCAGATATCACCAAGCGGCACTGCAGCCAGGCACTAAGTAGGTACGCAGCTGCCACACACCTGGCCATGACGCATGCGAGTGCAGATGCACAGGGTGACACAGCAAGCGAGCAAAGGATCCATTAGCCCAGCGTCACACAGCTGTGTGCTGACAGCCCAGCAATCCGCGACCTTGCCATCACAGCTGTCGGCCGATGCTGCTCAATGCATCTGCAGAGCCAGGGCAGCAGCAGCAGCGCACCCAGCAAGGCGCCGTGCATGGTCGTGCGCTGTCGCTCTGCCGAAAATGAGTCTTCGAAAACAACCACCACAAGTGACAGATCACCGGCATGCAAAACAAAGGATCAGCACACCGAGCGGCTGCTGCTCCCATGCACGCCATGCGCAGTGAACCCTGTAAAGAACTGCAGTCAACAGTGCAGTACTGCTAAGGCATGAGCACTACAAGTCGGCCATCCACCAGGTGCAGGTGTGCTGCCTGCCGCACCCCCTCCACCTGGCAGTGCTTGGCAGCAGACGGCTTCACAGCGCTGTTCTACAGTATGAAGCTTAGTATCTAGAGGCATGCACTTTGTGCGAGGTGTCCGTTTGCCGCAGACTGCATGCGGCGCAGCACGTGCGATGGCACACGCCGTAGTAAGGGTCGCTTGCAGTGCAGTGCCGATCTGCCAAGAGCAGCACAGCACCCTCAAGTGCGCGCCCACAAGTGCAAACCCCATTATACAACAGCCAATAATGTTGTAATAGATTTGAAGTGATGGAGCAGCTTAACACGTAGTAGCACACCTTTGTGTACATGCCCCACAAAACCACCATCAACAATACAACACAACTGCAATGCTGCACATTCAGACATGCCAACACCTGCTGCTCCACAACGTCAGCAGCAAAAAACAATTGATGAACAGTAGTACAACCACAAAGGTCATGGATGCATGCCGTCGCTCCATGCAATCATCACCACTGCTGGCTCTACTCCAATGCGGCCTTCCACTACTTGGCTTCACAACTGCTGACATACATGCACTACGGCACAAAGCTGAAACGCAATGCCACACCCCCAAAGAAGCAACCAGCAAGCCACCCCCTGCTGCCTCTCCTCTCCACCGAAAGCAAACGAAAGCACCACTTCCCTCCGCAAGCTTGTACCCTTGCAAGACTGTCTGGTGTCACAACAGGTTTCCTTGCAGTAACCCGCACGGTGCGCACTTGTCAGTGCTAGCAGGAGACAGCTGTGTTGTGAACCAGCATCCCTGTGCAAGCAGCAATGACCATGCATGGTTTGGGTCCTGCTTGGATGCTGCAGGGAGGTTGGTGTATATGATGCTCAGCCCACCCCTAATCTCACTAGCCAAAGCACAACACGTGGCAGCCCCTGGCAGACAGCTGCAATGCTATGCAACATCACAGCGGCAAGGTGGGAGTAGTAAAACGCTCAATTTTGTGATGCCACCTGTTCAGCCAAGCCAGGCGAAGTACTTCACACATGAATGTGAGGCAATGCAAGGCTCATATCAGGCAACTGGACCAGCAGTTGCATTGCAGCATGAGCAAAGACGTCCTTCTCATCAAACGATGTGGACCAGACGCATATAGAGCCCACAAGGATACAGTGACTGTGCTTTTGTGGCAGCATGATTTCGGCTGTAACATGGGTTAATAGCCGGTAGCATCCATTGCAGTGCAAACAAGCACATGCCGCACAGATGGATGACATGCATGATGGAGGCAAACCGCGTTGGCAGGCAGTGCCTGGCTGCATGGCAGGGCTGTGAGGTACAGCAGCACCAGCTCTGGCCCGGACCTGTTGCTTTTCCACGCCACACAACCTGCAGAGGCATGCGGTTGCAAATGTCAAATAGTACCAGCAGATATCACCAAGCGGCACTGCATGCAGGCACTAAGCAGGAACGCAGCCGCCACACACCTGGCCATGACGCATGCGAGTGCAGATGCACAGGATGACACAGCAAGCGACCAAAGGATAGATTAGCCCAGCGTCACACAGCTGTGTGCTGACAGCCCAGCAGATGGCCAGCTTGCCATCACAGCTGTCTGCTGATGCTGCTCAATGCATCCGCACAGCCAGGGCAGCAGCAGCAGCAGCGCACCAACAGGGTGCCGTGCATGGTCGTGCACTGTCGCTCTGCCGAAAATGAGTCTTTCGAAACAACCACCACAAGTGACAGATCACCGGCATGCAAAACAAAGGATCAGCACACCGAGCGGCTGCTGCTCCCATGCACGCCATGCGCAGTGAACTCTGTAAATACTTGCAGTCAACAGTGCAGTACTGCCAAGGCATGGACACTCACAAGCCGGCCATCAGCACACCTCAGGTGCAGGTGTGCTGCCGCTGTTGCCGCACCCCCTCCACCTGGCAGTGCTTGGCAGCAGACGGCTTCACAGCGCTGTTCTACAGTATGAAGCTTAGTATGTAGAGGCATGCACTTTGTGCAAGGTGTCCGGTTGCCGCAGACTACATGCTGGCGCAGCACGTGCTGTCGCCTACGCCATAGTAAGAGTCACTTGCGATGCACGTGCCGGTCTGCCAAGAGCAGCACAGCACCCTCAAGTGCGCGCCCACAAGTGCAAACCCCATTCTACAACAGCCACAGTATTTGTGATGTACTCAAGGTCAAATCCATCAAATGATGGAGCAGCACACCACGTAGTAGCACACTGTTGTGATGCCCCACAACAACGAATACCTCCGTACAAAACCACTGCAAAGTTGCACATGCAGACGTGCCCACACCCGCTGCTCCACCACGAGTCAGCGGCAAGAGATAGCTAAAGGACAGGAATCAAACCACTGAGGTCTTGGATGCATGCCTTGCTCCAAAAGGCGGCAGCCATGGCAGCGTGGAGAGCGCACAGCAAGCGCACCGCTGGCTCTGCTCCATTCGGCCCTTCACTACTTGGACTCACAACTGCCGACATGCGCCACGGCACAAAGCTGAAACGCAAGGCCAAAAGCAACCAGCAAGCCATCCCCCTGCTGCCTCTCCTCTCCCCCGCAAGCAAACGGATGCACTTCCTCTGCAAGCATGTGCCTTTGCTTGTGGTGCATGGCTGTCTGCTGTCACAACAGCGTTCCTTGCACAGCAGTAACCCCCGCCGGTGCACATTCGTCAGTGCTAGCAGGAGAAAGCTGTGCTTGTGAACAAACAGCCCTGTGCAAGCTGCAGTGATGATGCATGCTTGAGCCCTGCTTGGATGCTGCAGCAAGGTTAGTGGGTATGATGCGCGTCCAATCCCTGATCACACACGCCAAAAAGCAACACGTGGCAGCCCCTGCCAGACAGCTGCAATGCCAGCGACATCACAGCAACAAGGTGGGAGTAGTCAGACACCCACTGTGGTGATGCCACCTGATCAGCCAAGCCAGGCGAGGCTCATCACACATGATGCGATGCAAGCCTCACATCAGGCAACTGCGTATCAGAAGTTGCATCGCAGCATTAGCATAGGCCCCTTTCTCGGCAGCCGATGTGGACTAGACACATAGCAGCCGATACTGAGCCGGCATGCATAACATGACCGGGCTTTTGTGGCAACATCATGTTGGCTGCTATACTGATCTTCCGCGACATGGGGCGTTGGGCATCCGTTGCAGTGCAACAAAAAAACAAGCACATGCCACACCAGCATAAAAACTGATGACAGGATGCCAGCCACATTGGTTCACCGCATGGCAGGGCTGTGAGGTACAGCAGCAACAGCTCTGGCCCAGACTTGTTGCTGTTCCATGCCACACGACCTGCAGAGGCATGCGGTTGCAAATGTCAAATAGTACCAGCAGATATCACCAAGCGGCACTGCATGCAGGCACTAAGCAGGACGCAGCGCCACACACCTGGCCATGACGCATGCGAGTGCAGATGCACAGGATGACACAGCAAGTGAGCAAAGGATAGATTAGCCCAGCGTCACAAGCTGTGTGCTGACAGCCCAGCAGATGGCCAGCTTGCCATCACAGCTGTCTGCTGATGCTGCTCAATGCATCGGCACAGCCAGGGCAGCAGCAGCAGCGCACCCAACAGGGTGCCGTGCATGGTCGTGCGCTGTCGCTCTGCCGAAATGAGTCTTTCAAAACAACCACCACAAGTGACAGATCACCGGCATGCAACACACAGAACAGGCACACCTAGCGGCTGCTGCTCCCATGCACGCCATGCGCAGTGAACCTGTAAATAATGCAGTCAACAGTGCAGTACTGCCAAGGCATGGGCACTCACAAGCCGGCCATCAGCACACCTCAGGTGCAGGGGTGCTGCCGCTGTTGCCGCACCCCCTCCACCTGGCAGTGCTTGGCAGCAGACGGCTTCACAGCGCTGTTCTTCAGTATGAAGCTTAGTATGTAGAGGCATGCACTTTGTGCGAGGTGTCCGGTTGCCGCAGACTACATGCTGGCGCAGCACGTGCGATGGCACACGCCGTAGTAAGGGTCACTTGCGGTGCACGTGCCGGTCTGCCAAGAGCAGCACAGCACCCTCAAGTGCGCGCCCACAAATGCAAACCCCATTCTACAACGCCAAAAGGTGTGATATATTCAAGTGCTGGAGCAGCATACCATGTACTAGCACGCCACCGTGAACATGCCACCCTCAGAAACCACTGCCTGCACACAAGACGAGTGCAATGCTGCACATCCAAATATGCTACACACAAGCTGCTCCTGAACATGTCTACGGCAAAGAATAGTCGGGTGGCAGAAGTTGAAACGCACAGGTAATGGATGCGCCCCATTGCTGCTTGTGCCTACCACCAATGGCCCTCCATTACTAAGGCCGTACAACTGCCGACGCCTGCACCACCCACGGCGCAGTGCATGCCACCAACAAAACGGCAAGGAGCAAGCCAACCCCCTGCTGTCCACCAGAACCACGTTGCCGCAATACATAGTAGCTGTCCTCTGCAAGCCAACGTATGCACGTCCCTCTGAGCACGTGTTTAGGGGTGATGCATGGCTGTCTGCCCTCACAACAGCTGTGTCTGCACAATGTAACCCGCATGGTGCGCGCTTGTGGATGCAGTACACACTTGGTGTGCCAGCAAAAGCACACGGCTTGCCCAATCTAGGGGCCCAGTGCACGCAGCGGTGATAATGCCTGCTTGTCTTCTGCTTGGGTGCTGCAGGGAGTCAACGGGTTTGATGCTCGATAGACCGCCGATCACACACGCCAAACAGCAACACGTGGCAGCCTCTGGTAGGCAGCTGCAAGGCTAATATGCATCGTGACTGACAGGAAGTAGTAAAGGCTAACTGTGGTGATGCGGCCCAAGGTGCAAGGATACCACAAACACTACGGTGCGGCGCCCTGAAGCTGTCACAACAAATAAAGGCACCATGCTTGCAAGTCTACTGCTTGCAAAGCTACTGCTACTGCAACAAGTTGGCAAAAGATACTTTATAGCTGCACATGCAGCGCTGCTTCGCTGCGAAGTACCACGGTGCGTTGATAGCTGCGCTCACGCCCCTTGAGCAACACACCTGATGCCACCTGTCAACAGCTCTGAACTCAAGCTGAGTTTGCAGGCCACCGGCTCGCATCGCGTATCCAGCCATGTTGTACCGGGTGTACACCTGTGCCACGCCAGCTTGTGGTGGCACTCCAAGCTGCTGCATTGCTGCGCAGCTGCAGTATCAGCACTGACAATCATGCCACAACATGCTGGCCATGCACCAGGCCCTGGGGTTGTCGGACCTCCTATAACTGCGAACTTGACCTTGACTGAGTGAGATCCAAAGCATGCTGTGAACATAGTCGGCCACTCCTCACTGGCAGGCCTGCAGCGGCGGGAAAGCCACAGGTGCAATATTGTTGGTGCGTGCAAAGCGTGAGTCGCCGTACACGGATGCATCGTGTGACATCGGTGTTTGTAGTAGCAGGCAAGAACGAAATCATCTGTTGAAAGCCATTTGTGAGTCACCGAACATTCCATGTCGGAAGTTCTGCACTGTCGACACCCAAGATACCCTGAACTGCCAATTGATATTGCAGAAAGGCAATTACAACCAACGCACTCCTTGGCAGCCTACAACAACGCTGTGGCCTGACGCCATATACCCGCTCCTCACCTGTGACACTTATTCATGATTCCAGCTCCACATAGCAAGGTAAAAATGCGAATATGTAGCAATAGAGTTGCTACTGGCAGCGAGCTGCAAGTACTTCATGTCGTAATGTGGCGGGGCCCACCTGCACACGGCTGACTGCAGGCAGGCCCCGCTGCATCAGCCTGCTACACAAGCGTGACAGCGACGACAGCATTCCTCTTGGCACATCCTGGCCATGAGGACGAAACAGAAGGTGTCATAACTGTTAGGTCCGCCATATGGCTGCTGCATAATGTGATCGTATGAGGATTGTTGCTCCGAGACCGGTGGTCATGACTCACGTTTCGATTTCTGAAACGTGAAGCGCGAAACACCTGGGCACCCTTAACTGGCTGGCGCATGCTGGGCAGAAGTGAACAGCGCCTGGCAGGGTGCTGTTGCAGAGCAGCGCCCATTAAGTCTATCACCTCACGCCAACTCCTTGCCAAGGGAGACTGCCAACTAGTCCGGTTAAGTCCACCATATTGTTACAGGCAGCAAGGTGCAAAATGATGCTTACTCTCATGCTGCCTTCTGAAACAGCATGTTTGGGGCGACACCTGTTTGTCTACATTTGTCAGCTAAGCAGCAGCAGCGAGGATGGTGAAGTTCAAACTCAGGTGTTACCGTTGGCAGATTAGTCGGTGGCAAATCTGATATGAGTAATTACCATCCATACAATTGCTGCAGCACCACGTTTGTTCCCGTTCCCTGCTTTCTCAGCAGTAAGGGGCGTTCCACAACGACTGCATGACAGCTGTCCGACAGTTGAGTCAGCGACTTCAACAACCTTGAACAGTTGGAACCGGGCCTGAACTGAAGTGGCTGACCACTAGGGCCCGGGCAGCAACCAGCATAGCCAGGCCAAGGACAGGCCACATATACTATAGTGCCCTGGCACAACCTGGTATGCACAACGCCCTGATACACACAGTGCAAGAACAACAGCGGCTCTTCGCAGAAACAGCTGGCACTACACCACTGGTTGGAACACAACCTGAAGCTGACAATAGCTACAGTTGATGTAAAAGAACGGATTTAACGGCTCCTGGGCTCCAGTTGATGTATAACAGGTCAATGACCAAGGGCGCCAGCAACATGATCATCTTGATGATCAACTAATCGCCAGCTGCAAAAGCTGCCCCAACAGCAACACAGCCCTTACCAACAGCAGTCACCACGCCACCCACAAGGCAGCCAGCAACCATGATCATCTTGGATGAATGATCAACTAATCGCCAGCTGCAAAGCTTGCTCCCATACATGTCAAGTCACATGCTCCTTTTTACGTCAACAGCAGTCACCACGTGCCGACCCAGCAAAGGCTAGCCGCAGCACCCCACACCCACGCGTGCAACCTCTGAGGCATGTTGCTCGTCATCATATGGAACACCCACGCAGTACATCCAGCCAGCTTGCAGACCACATCCATTGCATGCGTCAGGCCACTATAATGAAACGCAACAAGGTTGTGCAATCCAACACCAGCCAGTGCGCTGAAAAGCAACGCCACAGAGCAGAACACAAGAGAAAAAAATAAGACTGTTACAATGCGAGCGTCATTGCAGGCTGCGCTGCCAGCCTTTGTGATGACCAGGCATCTGACATGCCATCAGTCAACGCATGGGCTGCCGCATGTACCCCACACCTGCCCAACTGTCGTCACGTCTGCAGGGCTGTCATGCACCGGCCTAACAAGCAGCTGTAACCATATGTATGCGTCGTCATAGGACAGTATCATGAAGGTAGTGCCTCCGTCAGCGCACCATCCACCCCCCCTACACCCACACCCACCAGCCGAGCACTGCAACACAGCACCACCCAAGCATGCAAGCGACACCCCTGTGTCGCAGCACCCCCCCCTCTGCAACAGCAAGCAGAAGGAGACAGCATACACTGCACCTGCCGCATTGCAGGGAGCAGCGGACAGCTGCATGCTGCTGTCTCAGCTGAGCACCGAGAGCATGCTTGCTGCCCCCACACCCAGCCAACACCCAGCCTCGGGTGAAGGGAGCAGCAGCAGCAGTGCACGGCTGAAGCGCTGCAGCGTTACTGCACCACATGGTCTGCCTCCTCCTCATCGCCTTCACCACCATCACCATCATCATCATCATCATCCACATCATCATCGTCATCCCCGTCTTCCTCTGCGTCTTCCTCCTCATCAGCACCTGCGCCACCCTCCACTTCTTCATCTGCAGGCAGAGCAGGACGGAGGTGAGACACGGCCGATTCAGCTGCTACCCTATCACATCTGTTGGAGCCAGGTGCTAGGGCAATCGAACCCATTTTGCACACGAGCTGCGGCAGCCGCTTTTGTTGATGGAGCGACACACCTGCAGGTCAGCGGCTGCTGGAGCTACTGACTGACGTGTGCATTGTGATAATTTGCGGGCAGGCCCATGCTTACCAAGCAGCAGCACACAGAGCAAGGAGCCACACCACACACCACGGCTCACCTTCATCCTCATACTCGTCCACGTCTTCCTCAACGTCTTCGTCCTCATCACCTTCTTCTTCTTCCCGCTGCTCCTCAGCGGCAGCAAAACGCTGCTGTACCTGCTGCTGCTGTAACATCTGCTGGTGCTGCAGGAACTGCTGCATGCTTGCTGCTGCAGCTGCTGCTTGAAATGCCGGCAGCAGCTGTGAAGCATCCAGCGCTGCGCCAGCCACTAGGTGCGCTGCTGGCCCCCCGCTAGCAGCCGCCGCCGCCGCCGCCTGGCGTGCAGCCGCAGCCACGGCCTCTGCAGCGACGTCCCCGCTGACGCCAGTGGCAGCAGGCGGCTGCAACTGGTACAGCCCAGCCTGCTGCTGTTGGTGCATCTGCAGCAGCGCCTGCTGCTGCGCACCTGCCGCAGCGGCGGCCACTGCCGCCACTGCCGCAGCAGCCCGCTGCTGCTGCAAGTCACCAGCACCCACGCCAGGCAGCAGCAGTTGCTGCTGCTGCTGCGCCTGCTGCTGCAGCGGTAGTGCGGCCATGGTTGCCGCTGCTGCCGCAGTTGCTGCTGAGGGCTCCGGCGTTGAGCCTTCGCCCACCGGCATGTCCAGGTGTATGCTGAAGAAGTCGTGCTGCAGCGCTTTGACTGCAGTGGTGCGCGTGGCTGGGTCATACCTGTGGCAACGGAACAGCAAGCACAGCATTACACCACAGCAGACAAAAGGCATGGCAAATCCAGCATGGCAGAAGGTGGCAGTGACTGATTTGGCTGCTATCTTCAAGGCTGACGTGCACGTCACATCCGTGATTCATCAGGCATAGAAAGATGCACAGCACACAACTGCACGCACGCGATGTACGCGCAAACCATGCTGCACTGCCCACCTAAGCAGACCCTCTATGAGGCCAGCCAGCGCCTCCACAGCTTCTGCCGCCCCGGGAAGCCCCGCCTGGTCAGCACGCCCAGCCAGCAGCGAGCGCAAGTCACTCAGGCGCCGCACCGCACGCAAGCTCTTGCTTTTCGCACCCTCAGGCCATGCCAGCCGCAGCGACCCACCACCAGCACCAGCAGCGGCTGCTGCCGCAGCACTGCCAGCTGCTGCCGCCGCTGTTGCAGGACCTGGGTCAGCTGCTGCTGCTGCTGCTGTTGTGAAGTACCGCACAGTGTGCTTGTCCGCTCGGCTGGCCATGGCCTCGGGGATGGCGCCCAGCACCTGAGGCAGCGGGTCGCACAACGACGCGGCGGCACACCTTCATGTCACAGCAAGCGAGCGGCGTGTGGCCACGGCCCAAATTACATGCGGCCTGTGTTTAGCCCAATTGCCAGTCCCCTGGCCCTGCCCCCTGCGCCGTGCATCACACTAAGGCAAATTTCAACCCACCCCTTCCCTGCAGATCAATATTGACTAATTCCAGCAAGCTCAGCGCACCCGCTCTGCTGCCCACCCTGCCCCAGCCCGCCACGCGGCCGCAGCCTGCCCCCCACCCGCACGCTGCACACCTGCTGCATCATGGCCAGGTGCTCAAGGTTCTCATGCGTCTGGAACAGCGCGTCACCCACTGCCAGCTCCACCAGGATGCAGCCGCAGCTCCACAGGTCGCACGCGTAGCTCCAGCCCAGGCCCAGGATCACCTGCGCATCGCGATGGCCAGTTGCAGTGTGAGCATGGTGCATCACAACAGATGAGCACCCAGTCATGCATGTGGGACCCAGCATGCAAGAACAAAACAGGCACGCCGCAGAGGATGCTCCAGTACAACGCTGTGCAGGCAAGATTAGGTGAGAAGCTGCCTCATCTGCCAGCGAAAGCGTGCACGCCATGCATGCAACCGTGTCTGGCCCTGCTAGGACGACCGCCACCTGCCAGCTCTCCGCACACAGCACATGTGGCAGCAGCTGCATGGCCCCCTCACCTCTGGCGCCCGGTAGTGGCGCGTGCTGATGATACTGCTGTGGTAGCCGTCCTCAAATGTGGCGCTGCCAAAGTCGATGACCTTGATGGTGCTGTCGCGAGGCACGCGGCGCTCAACACTGCACGCACGCGCATGAAAAAGTGAGCAGTTCAAGGAGTACGATTGACAAACAGCAGAGCATCCACAGTTCTTGACAGCAGCCCCGCTCAGCAGACAGAGCAACCAGGCTGCAGGTGAAACACGCATGTGGCCGCATGCTACGCACCAAAACTGACCAGCGAGAACAGCAGCAGCGTTCACCACCACACCACCACAGCAACGCAGCCTTACGTTGCTGGCGGCACCGCTGGCAGCTTCATGTGGTCCTGTGCAGCCAGCAGGATGTTCTCCGGCTTGAGGTCTGTGTGCACCAGCCCCAGCTCGTGCATGTACGCCACAGCCACCAGCAGCTGCCGCGCAACAGCCTGCACAGGGAACCAACGGCAGCAGATCCAACATCAGGAGGCATGTAGCTGACCTTCATGTGACACCAGGCATTGTATGTCCAGACACAGCATGAACTGCCAACACAATGCTGTAGCCACTGCACTGACGATGGCCCACTGCTTGCATTCACCTCACGCAGGCAATCAAGGGACACTGCCGGCACCATGCTGTTCCGAGCACCTACGCACATGAATGTGCAGCTACGGCACCCCAACCCCCATCTTGCGTACCTGCACCAGTGCCAGCGGCAGTGGCTGGTACTCATTGCGCCGCAGGAAATCATAAAGGCTAGGCCCCAGCTTCTCGAACACCTGCGCAATGCAACGCAGGCCGTTGTTGGTCCAGAGCAGCAGGGAGAGTGGCGACATGACGCGGGTGAGCAGCACAAGGCTGGGGGACTGGATGAACAGCCAGCAAGCCCATGTGCAGGCACAAGCATGCAGAAAGACAGCACATATGTGCATGGCTGTGCTGTGCAGCTGTCAGCACCGTGCAGCCCAGCTTGCTGTGAGAACAGAAACACAGCTGCCCCCTACCATGCAGACATGGCCCCTGTACTGAAACCACTCTTTGAGCTTGACGCAGTGCCTGTTGCAGCATATGCACAGCACAGGAGAAGCGCGGTGTGAAGGGGCAGCAGGTAGCATTGTGGCAGGCAGGCAGTGTAGGCATATCAAGTGAAAGTCCAGGCATGACCAGTGTGCAAGCTGCTGCCTCCTCTTTGCACCTGCTTCTGCCGCTCATCAGATGTCTGCTTACACTGCTGCAACAACAAAGCCTATGTTTGATGCTGTGCCGCTAACTGCTGCTGATTGAGCTGGGCACATCACAGAGCTGCTTTTGCAGCAAGACTGCTGCTGCTGCTGTGCAGCTGCTGCTGCTCCATCCGCACCGCTTGGCCTCCGGGTCATTGCGCTCCAGGGTGTTGAGCACCTCCAGCTGCAGCCAGGCACGAGGACGTGATGTCAGCCCAAGCGCACACCAACATCAGCACACAGCTTGCAGAAGCATGGCCATCGCAGTCTGGCATGAAGAGGTGTGCATCGTCAGCAAAGCTGCAGCCAGGCCCGCACCTCAATCATGGCTGCATGCCTGTACTTGTCCACGTTGCGCACAATCTTCACTGCCACATAGTCTTTGTACTTGCGGTCCCAGCACTCCAAGACACGTCCAAAGGTGCCTGCAGGCGAGCGACAGACATGACACCCAGCTCAGCCCACTGGCTGTGCAGCGGAAGATACCTATTGTTGCCTGCGACACTACCATCCGCTGCCAGCAGCTTATAGCATGCAGTGAACCTTGACTGCACAAACAGTGCTGTCAAGACAAACCCACCTTCGCCAAACTTGCTGAGAATCTTGTCTGCAGGGGCAAAGAAACCAAAGCAGGGTTAGCTTGGGCGCTGGCTGCTGTTGCACACACGGCAAAAGGCAAGCAGCAGAGCTCTGCTAGTTGAGGCTTACGCACATCTTGAGCTGATGTTTTCGCCCAGCTCGTAGTTGTAGTGGCCCTCCTGCAGATAGCACAACCCCTTGTCAGCTGCAAGCTGTATGAATGCATGTGAGCAAGCACTTCCTGCACCACCATGTGCACCCATCGCACCTTGTCATCGCCACGCAGCGGTGGGCTGGGCTTGTCTGCTAGCTTGAAGGCTGACAGCCGAATGGGGTTGGGTATCCCAGGCCTGAGCACTTGCTGACTGTGCCTGAGGCGTGAAAACTGTGTAGCAGAAGCGCCTGTGAGGTCCAGTACTGTCCCAGATGGGTGCTGCTGCTGCTGCTCAGGCCCCTGCTCTCCAGGCACCTGCTGCTCCGCGCTGTCACTGTAACGAGCACGTTTCTGCGCCTGAGCGGGTATGCTAGAGCTGCTGCACGGTTCCTCATGAGAACACGCCTCATCCTGCTTCTCCTGCTGGAGAGACCTCTTGCTCGACATGCATTGCCTGGGCCACCCTGCGGCCCCTGGGAGATGCGCAATGGTTCGATACGTATCAGGTCATCGTCCCGACAATGAAATATGCTTGAAAGTGGCAAGCAGAAGTTAACTCAACAATGCAGTCAGGGTCGAACTGCTGGCAACGTAAAAGTTCATGAGTTTGACATCGCTTACTCAAAACATGAATCCAAGGCGTGAGAAAGCCCTCACAGCGGACATGCCGCTGACACCTAACAAGCTAGGTTCAAAAGAAGAAGACGCCACTAACCTTACTCTTTGCTTGCCGATCCCTCAGAAGTAATTGATAAGAAGTAAGCCATTTCATCAGCCGGGGCTTGCCTGCATTCAAAGGATTTTCCAGAGTGAAAGCAAGGCAAGACTACAACCCAGCAGGCAGCATGCAATGGATCAGCACAGCAGACGTGCACTTGTTAAAGCATCAAAGCTTTCGGGTGCCTGCATTCCTTCTGGCACTCTCATGCTGTTGCATGCGGACTGCAGTGGGCATGTTGTTGCATGCAGACTGCAGCGGGCATGCTGCATGCACATTGAGCATGTCAGGTGCAGCCCACCCAGCTGCATGAACACACCTGAACACCATTGTTGTCTCTATCTGGCCAGCATTGTTGAAAGTCAGCAGCGAGATGCCTGCAAAATCTACCCGCTTGCCGGTGGGGGCTGCTCACGAATGTTGCCCAAATTGGTGCCAGAAGCTTCCCTGCATGATCAACCATGCACAGCATCACAGATGTTGCTGCAAAAAGGACACGGTGTTGTTTACGTGCAGCTGCGCGCAGCGGGTTGGGTCGACGTCAAAAGGACAACAGTATCCAAAAAGGCAGACCTGCTGGCCAACATACCACACACTGCTCATGCTCCCAGGTGCATGCAAGGTACGCCAGGGCACAGATCCCAGTGCACAACCATGCCGAGTTTGTTTGAAGTGGACCGCTGGCACTCACCAAAACACAAACACCTGGTTGTCTCCCTCGACTGCAGAGATTGTAGGTATGGTGAACCTGCAGAACCAACATACCGCTGTCGATGTCGGTGTGGCGCGGGGCCGATGGCGCTGATGCTATGGCTTGAATGGGTAATATGATGATGATGATACCGCTGTCGAGCCAAGTGTACATGCCGCACAACCCATGCCTGGCTGTGGCGTCACAGCATCACCGCCGCAGCTCAATGGGGAGGCTGCAGATGGATTCGCAGCAACTTAGTACAAAATTGACTCACCTGATGTCTGGGTATGCAGCGCGGTACGCTAACACGCCTCGCTTCATGCGGCGCCGGCCACCACCAGCAGTGGCCTGCCACACTCTGTCCAGCTGCTGATGATCCTCCGCCATGATGGTGTCTAGCAGCAGCACGCGGCCCTGAGACCATACATCTTCATAGAGCTGCACATGGCAAAAACAATCGTATGTCAGCAGCAGCAGCGGCACCAGCAGCAACTTGTGGCTTGTCCAGCTGCCAGCAGTCGACCTCCCAGCTAGCAACCACTGCTGAATAGCACACCCCACTGCTGGTATTGTTTTCGGGCGAGCACAGCCAGCATGAACGTGTGGTGGCTGGCAGCCAATGCCGCCATGTACTTCACCTGGCGTGCACGCTGCAAGATCAAGTGGTGCCTGCAGTGACATCAGCCACATGACCATTGCAGCAGACCAGCACACCACGTGCCAAGCAGCAGTACTCAGCATAAGGTGACTTGAGCAGCACTGGCATCTGATACCTTGTATGTTTGATCAGTGTTCTCTCTGGTGCCTACGCCTAACAGACGGAATCAATGTTGCAACTTTTGTGCTGGTGCATTGCGCAATTGAGGGCAGTCTGTGGGCTGCGGATGACAAGAGCTCAGACAGCAGCTGCACCCCCCCTACGTGCAACGGATCTATAAAATATGTGCATCAGTTTCACCTGTCATTTGCTGCGCTGTCAGCCTCCGCCCGTACACGGAAAAGTCGCCTATCAAACGCTGGAACTGCAGCTGTCCTGCGGGCCCTGACAGACGACGCATGGCTGCGGTGGCACATGCTTTGGCAGATCATTCTGACGGAAGCAGCTTTGACGCCACAGAACACAGTATGAACACGATACTTTTGCACAACCTGCTCACGACGTTCAGCTGCGAACAGGATGACTCGCACAACACAAGCAATGCTGTAAATGCTTAACTGCACTGTTGCATCACTCTAGGAGCCAAGCTCTCCTAACACCAGCAGACGCCTGTCCGGAACCCAAGTCCTAGACCCTAGATGATGATGCACAGCATTGCTGCTGGTGCTAGTACAGTTGCTTGAACAGTGCAACCTGCCTCATGGATCTTGATGCCTGGTAAACTCCACGGGTTGATTACCATTGATCAACCATTGTCTTTTTATGTAGCATCCAGGACCACAGAATTAACCGGGTATTTTGTACAGCTTGCAAATTTCGCCAGCTTATCACTGGTCCAGCCTGCTCACCATTGATAGCGAACCATGATAAAGTATAGTAATATATCTGCTGCTTGTGATGCTTACCTATCACCTTCACATGTGCAAGCGCTCGTGCAGAGATCAGGCTGCTTGCACTGTTGTGGATGCATGCACTGCGCAGTTCATGCACGCAAACAAGGCTAGATGAGTCACGATCAGCCGCAAGTTCCTGTGTTTCATCCATGCGAAGTCCAGCAAGTGAGGTGCACACCTGGCAAGCTCTCCAGCTGTGATATGATATGAATATGAGCGCTCACCTTACCTGGGGTTTGCAACTTGCAAATTGCAAGAGGCACAGGCGATATCATTTCTTGCACAGTGACGTATCGCCTAAATTGAATTTTACGAACACACATGCACTATTCGAAGCGTTACGACAGCTTTCATCTCGTGAGCCTTTCGAAGATTTACAGTTGAGCGGCCTGTGCCTCTTTGACTGTTGATACATGGCTCTTGGCACCCACGAGCCTCCAACTCCACGGGGTTGGCAACTGTTAGGCAGACGTATTTCTGTGACATGTCTCTTGCCGCTGGTTCCTAGTGCTGCTGCTGCTGCTACTACTGCTGCCACTGGTCCTCCTGGTGACTCCCTCAACACTGCACACACCATTTACTGGCAATAAATTGTACTACACAGAGCTGCCGTCATCTTCACGCACTAGTTTGCAGCTGATCAGCTCGTGCAAGTTATGTTGCATACGTTGGGGGCAGCCCAGCGCTGTGCTGCCCGTAATGCATGCTGCACTGGCATGTTGAGAGTGTCACGACCTTGTTTGACGCCGCTGAGCGCAAGGTGGGGCGATCTGGCAGGCGTTCCGTTTTGTGTCTCGGCAGTCAGGGCCTGGGTGACTCAGTAGCTTGTGCTCGCAGATCTGGGCCAAGCAGCCGACAAATACTCTGCTCAGCAGTTGAGCAATCGTCAGGTGAGCTCTCATGCCGCCCATGCATGCTTCAAGTGCCCCGCCGTAGAGTGCTGCTGCTGTGAAGGTGCAGCTGTCCCGCATGCTGTGCACCCATTGCTACTGGGCATGCACATGAACTGCATGGCCTGCACACAGTGTTGATGTCAAACTGGTTGAAGCCATCGGTCATGCAGTGCTGCTGACAAGCGGCTACTGCAGCACTGGCAGCAGCAGCGGCTCGTGCAAGCAGGAGCAGCTGGCCAGCCACGACTGGGCTTTGAACCTCAGACCTTAAGCCAGTATGCTTGCACATCCCAGGCAACACAAGTATGCGCATGTGTTTTGTTCAATGACAATGCGGCGCGTGCATCACATGCTAGTACTTATCATACATGCCCCTGCTTGCACCCTGCTCAATCTGAACACACGCACCTCGCAGCACCCCCGCTTCCGCGCTCCAACAGCAACGGCAATGGTGTGGCAGCAGAGCTGGACGAGAAGCAGGAGGTGGCGCAGCAGGCGGTGGCGGGTGACCCCTGCCTGGCGTACAACCTGCAGGGGAACGACTGGACCACCAGCAGCCTGTCCGTGGTGGTGCTGGGCGCCTCTGGCGACCTCGCAAAGAAGAAGATCTTCCCCTCGCTGTTCAGCCTCTACTATGAGGGGCTGCTGCCCGAGGTGAGCAGCAGCTGGGCTGCACCGCTGGCGGCATCACATGGGCAGCAGTGGCAGCTGAGGTGCCAGCACCAGCACCAGCAGCCACAGCAACTGAAGTGGGCGGTCATGTGACAGAGAGCAGGGCTGCAGGCTGATGCGAGCAGCTGCATGGCGTCTTATGCTGCACTTTGGGAGCCATAAGATTCTACTATGGCGCACAGCAAGCCGAGCCCAGCAGATGTGGTGTCAGCATATGTAGGCTGTGATGTTGAACCTCAAGCCAGCTGTGCGCAGTAACACTGCTGCTGAACATTCTAAAGCACCAGACAGCACAACAGAGAACAGCAATGGCGCACAGCAAAGAGCTGATTGCAGTGCATATCCTGCTGGGCTTGTGGTGCCGTGTTTGCTGTTGGTTCTGTGAGCAGAACTTCCAGGTGTTTGGCTACGCGCGCAGCAAGATGACAGATGCCGAGTTCAGGGAGATGATCACGGCAACACTGACGTGCAGGGTAAATGCACGGTGAGAGGACGGCGGCAGCTGCCAGCTGCAATGGCCGTGACGGACTGTGGTTTGCCGGGCACTTCTGCTTCAAGTTACGCTTCAGTGGTGACAATGCTCTTGCTGCAGCATTACACTAAGAAAGCTGCTTGCATGTGCTACTTCATGACCTGCCCCTGTCAGCTGCGTTTCCGCGTGCACCAAGAATCAGACGTCGCGGTCTGTTGCCGACCTGCGAACGCTGTGTCTCAATGGTCCTCCTGCTGCTGCTGCTGCTGCCGCACAGGGAGCGCTGTGCAGAGGCGCAGGAGCGTTTCCTGCAGCGCTGCTTCTATCAGGCGGTGAGCAACTGGCACGCAGGCATGCATGCACGCCAGGCAAATTGTATAGTAAACAGCAGCATCTGCTCAGGTGGCTTGAGTTGCAGGTATGTCTGCAGGTGTTTGATTCATACAGTGGCTTGCCGCTGCATGCAGCTCGAACACCTGCAGACATACCTGCAACTCGAGCCACATGAGCAGATGCTCTGCGGCACACATAGGCTCACTGGCACCTGGCAGAGTGCATGCACCTCCTTTGCTGCATATGCAAGCTGCCAAACCCATCAGACCACAGTCGCACATGCAGCGCTTGTGCCGGGCAGCACTGGCCGGGGTGTGCTGCAGCCATCATGCTGTTGCCACACGGTTGTGCTGCTGCTCCACGTGTGACGCCCGCAGGGCCCGTACGACCAGCCTGACGGCTTCCAGGCGCTGTCCACGCGCCTGAACGAGCAGGAGGCAGCCAAGCCACGCGCCAACCGCATGTTCTTCCTGTCCATCCCACCAAACGTGTTCCTCAGCGCGACAGGCAACGCAGCAGACCACGCACGCAGCAAGTGAGACCAGGGCAGCGGTGATTGTTGTTGGGCGCCCGCCGGCGAGGTGGCAACGGAGCAGTCTGCCAACCACCGGCAGGGCGGTGTGCTCAGCCGGAAGCCCTGCCTCAGCAACTGCAGAACCAGCGAACAAATGCATTGATCTGTCTAGTCTCTTGCAACACCATATGTGTGTTGATGCGGCTGTTGCTGCAACCCGCCGCCTGCTTCAGGTCTGGCTGGACGCGTGTGATCGTGGAGAAGCCGTTTGGCCGTGACAGTGCCAGCAGTGCGGAGCTGGGGCGGGGGCTGGCCGAGCACTTGGCTGAGGAGGAGATCTACCGCATAGACCACTACCTAGGTGAGACGCCTGATGGCAAAACTCCTGTACCTGTATCTGTGCTGCATGCCCTGGGCGGGGCACATCACTGCACCGCACAAGACACTTCTTGATGTGGCTTCGTTGCTCAAAGGAATGCTCATGACGTTCCAGGAAAGGGCACGCATGGCTGCGCACAACTCTGCGGCGCTGGGGTTGCTGTATGTCATCCGTGCATGCCTTGCTCCTGCTGCTAATGCGCTGTGCATGCAGGCAAGGAGCTGATCGAGAACCTGACGGTGCTGCGGTTCAGCAACCGCGTCTTTGAGCCGCTGTGGAGCAGGCAGTACATCCGCAACGTGCAGGCGAGCAGGGGCAGTTGCGCTGTGCAGGCGATTAGCACAGTATGCTGCCATCATCTACGCTCAGCGCGCTGGGCAGGTCCTTGGATGTCTAGCGACCGCTGAGCAGCAAGTTATGCAGTAGGTCCTATTGTTGTGTTCAGGTGCATGGCTTGTTCTTGGGCTGAAGGTCGACGTTCATGCCCTGCCTGCAGATCATCTTCAGTGAGAACTTTGGCACCGAGGGGCGTGGCGGCTACTTTGACCAGTACGGCATCATCCGCGACGTCATCCAGAATCACCTGCTGCAGATCGTGGCACTGTTTGCAATGGAGCAGCCGGTGAGCAGCTAGCACCCGTGCGCGGCTGCCATCAACTGCTTGAGCAACAGCTTTTTGGCTTCAACAACAGCTGTATTGGACTTGCATGCTGCGTTGGCATGGATGCCAATGCAGCAGGTTGCAGTTGCGTGAGGTACGCACGTGTCACATGCCCTGCGCCCTTGCAGCGGGCGGTGGTGTGGCCATGTTTTGCTGGCAGCTCCAGACAGCCTCTTTGCTGCTGCTGTCTCCCCGCCCGCACCGTGCGGTGACCGCATGTCCATTTGCAGATGCTGCCGCCGAGCGTTGGCAGATGCTGAGGCGACTCTCCTTGAGGTGATGGTTGTTGGTTTTGCTGGCATGTCCTGCAACCGGGCTTATGCTGCTGCTGTTGCTGCTGCCAGGTGTCGCTGGATGCTGAGGACATTCGTAACGAGAAGGTCAAGGTGCTGCGCAGCATGAAGGTGGTGGCGCCAGAAGATGTGGTGATGGGCCAGTACAGGGCACGCGGGCGGTTGCCAGGCTACCTGGACGACAAAACGGTGCCCACGGGCAGGTATGGGGTCAGCTGCTGCACTAGTGGTGTGTTAGGCTAGCTGCAGGAGGCGGCAGGCGTAGTGTGCTTGCAATGTGCGGAAGAGGGAGACTTTGGCGGACGGCAGATAAAGTTGTGCAGGTTGGCAGCCTTGTCCACAGGACTCCTGCGACTTGACCATGTTGCTTTTCTGTGCTATCAAGCGACTGACCTGCCCCGGCTGCTGCTGCTCCTGCTGCTTTGGTGTGCTGCAGCGTGACTCCCACGTTTGCCGCCATTGCCATGTTTATCAACAACCACCGCTGGGATGGCGTGCCTTTCTTGTTCAAGGCCGGCAAGGCGCTGCACAAGCGCTATGCAGAGATCCGTGTGCAGTTCAGGTGAGGCACTGCGCTGGCAGCAAAGGCGGCAAAGGTGGCAAGCAAAAGGTGGCAAGCTGGCAGCGCAGAAAGCATGCCTGGCTGAACGCATCCAACCGAACACATCAGTCCTCGCCTGGTTGTGGTGGATACTCCAACGTGGCGCGAGAACCCCTTCTGGTACTCTAAGCACGGTTTCATCACCCCTGTGGGACGCACTCGCTCACGCCGGGTGCACACCTGCAGACATGTTTTCTCTTTTGCTGCCTGGGTTGCTGGCAATCACGTGTTTGTCTGCAATTGTGATGTTCTGCTTCAAGCACTGCTTGTTTGCTGCTATAGGCATGTGCCAGGCAACCTGTACCGCGACAAGCAGGGCGCTGACCCCGATGCCGCCTGCAATGAGCTGGTCATCCGCATCCAGCCCAAGGAGGCGATATACTTGAAGATCAACAACAAGGTGTGTGCCAAGCTGCTACATGCTGCTGTGATTTGCCTTTGAATTCAAGCATCCGGCGATAGCTGCTGGTGATGACACGTTACAGAGGTTGGTGATGATGATCGTTACAAACAAGATCGGAGCTGCCCATCCCTGCACTGCCTGGTACTGGCCACGCCGTTGAAGCGGGTAAGTGGCTTTGACTGTCGTTTGTCGGTTTGCAAGAGGCGCAGCGAGCATTCATTATATTCATTCGTTGTTTTATTAAAAAAATTCAAGGCAAAAAACGGCAGCCATCGCGGTACTGTCATATATCTGGGTCGCAAGTCGATGGCTGGGCATCGCTCCGCGACACCACTACAAAGAGCCCTTCTCTCAACTTATAACAAACCTGAAACAATTCGTCAGTGAGTTGTCAGCAGGTTGAACTTACAAACGGTCGCACACACACACAACTGTCACTTGCCAGCAACAATAGATTTGCACTACTCAGAGCTTTACTTCTACGCGTTCAGCCTCACCACAGTTGTTCAACAGCCCAAATAATTTTGATATTACAGACACACTGAGCCCCTAGAGTTGCTGCTAGCTGCGGTCACGCGTCTGCTACGTCCAGCACAAACTGCCACATCACATCAACATGCTGTAACTCCGGGCAGCAGCTGCTGCAGCAGCGCAGCCCAGTGTTCCCAGCTGTGTGCCACCTGAGTTTGCAAAGTTCAAAGCAGCACTATTTGACGCATTGGACCTGTCAAGGCGCTGGAGTGCGCCCATCTACTCCCTACTGCATGCCGCCTGGTAGGCAGGCAGTTCACCTGCAGCTGCGCACCCGCAGCAGCAGCCACACCTCAGCTGCAGCAGCACAAGAGCCGCACTTGTACGGCTGCTGCAAATGTCGGCAATATTCGCAACTGTCTTTGATCTCATCCTGGGTCAAACCACTGCACCTCAGGTACTCCCTAGTCACGTGTGTGCGCATTTGGAAGCTGCCCAACGACCAGCGACGTGTGCTAGCAGAGCAGTATGCATTTTGTGTGCTGTGGCAGCACACTGTCAACTGGGTGTTGGGCGAGCAGCAGCACAGCCGCCTGCATCTGTACAAGCAGCGCCTGCACCAGGTCGCGAGGTGCCTCAGGTGACACTTCTGCTGCGGTGCAGCACCCAAAACAATATCCATCAATGCAGCAGCTGCCCTCCACAGCAGCAGCAACATCAACAGCTTCTCAGGCGTGTTACTGCAATCAGCAGCACAGCTAGCAATGCGCCTTTGACCAAAATCTTGCAAACCGTGTGCGGGGTTGCGACAGTGCTCCCAGCAGCACACAGCAGCAGCGGCAGCCCACGCCTGCAACTGCTGTGTGCCTTGTTCCGCATCTTGGCGCACTGCGCACAGGTCTGATCATTGGTACATGGGCAAGGAGGTGCTGCCGGTGGCAGCATTTGATGAGATAGCCTCCAGCTTGCTGCTGCTGTGGACCATGAAGCAGGCGCTGCTGGCAAAAAGCATCCCGCTGCCTGCAGTCGTACTCGTCATGCAGACCAGTCGCAGCAACTGCCCCACGCTGCTGCAACTTCTCGACAGCCCTTTTGGAGCTGCTGCTGCTGTGATGCGGTCATCCAGCAAGATGCCGTGTGCGTGGCGTGCTTGACTGTTGGTGGTGTTCACCTTAATGGCTCTGCCTTTGCAGACCTTGTTTGGAGGTGTTTAGCTACAGCTACCCATCTCCACGTTCTGGGTCATCACCACAAAAGTCAACGGCATCATAAGTGGAGCTGCACCGTGTCCTGACTGCGCTCAGCAGTCCTTAGTGGTCCTGTGCACGCATACCTCGCTGACACTGCTGTGAATCCCCTGCCGCTGCTGCCCATGATGTGGTGCTGCCTCCCGCAGGTCCCCGGGCTCGGGCTGCGCCTGGAGCAGACCCGGCTGGACCTGCAGTACCAGCAGCAGTACCAGGTGGAGCTGCCGGACGCGTACGAGCGCCTGCTGCTGGATGTGGTCAATGGGGACAAACGGCTGTTCATCAGGTGCGCTGGGCTGGCCTGCTGTTGCGGCTCTCTGGACCAGCATCTGCGTGTGGTGGTGCGGCGTGCTGCGTCGCTGACGTGGAGCCCAGTCACCAGCCGCTCACCGTCATCCAACACTGACCTGTTTGCGCTGTGTGTGCTGGTGCCGTGCACGCCCGCAACTGTGATGCCTTGCTGCTCAATACACGGCAGGCCACTTGCTTGATGATCACTTGAGTATCAGGTGCCTGTGTGGCCCCTGCCAAGTGGCTTGGTGGCCAACCTCCCAGGCATGTGCTGTCTCTGATCTCAAGTGTAGCGTGGTGCTGACTGCGTGCGTGCTGGCTGCAGGTATGACGAGCTGCAGGCTGCGTGGGACCTGTACACGCCCGTGCTGCACGAGCTGGAGCGCAGCCAGGCATCACCGGAGCTGTACCCATACGGCAGCAGGGGCCCGCTGGGGGCCCACTACCTGGCAGCGAAGCACAACGTGCGCTGGGGGGACCTGGCAGACGACGCAGACGACGAGTGACATGCGACCGTGCTGGCCACCAAGCACAGTTTGCGGGCTGTTGAGTTGACTATGGGAAGCTGCAGCAGTGCAGACGCGGCTGCCGTGACATTGCACGGAATGTGCAGGTCTTACTGACTTGATGTTGTGCGCTGGGGTATGCTGTGTCGTGTGCGCACGCAGTTGTGTTCTGGGACCCGTGGTTGCGCTGCATCGTGACGGGCGAAGTGGCGCCAGCCTGTGTACACATATGGTTTCTTGGCCGACACCAACTCATGCATTGTTTCTCAGGAAGCCATTCCTCTTTGTACACACCGTGGACAGTCTGGTGGGTTGGTGCATAGAGTCCAACATGAGCCCAATTTGGCCCTTGCCCAGAAGCCTGCACAAACTTGTCCCAGCGATTGGTTGTCAAACTCCTGTTTAAGGTCTTGCTGGTTCTTTGCATAAGGCTCAACAGCTGCCGCGGACAACAACAATGTAAAAGAACGGATTTAACGGCTCCTGGACTCCAGGTAAATGCAAAACTGCGCACCTCAAGCAATGCTGGACCAGGAGACCCCCGCCCAAGTTCTCCTGGTGCTCCGAGTGGGCTGCCATGCAGGCACGCATTCCTGCAGCAAGGCCTCAAATATCCAAACATACCTGTAGCGCAGAGAATTGACAACAATGTTGTCTGCATTGTCAGTCACTAGCGGCTCGCCCGCAAGGCTTGCTGACTGGGTGTGTCAGACAGGTGCGCAAAATCACAATTGTGGCATTGGCTTTAATGCGGGAGGTTGGGTGGGCTGCCGTGTACTGCATGCTAGTGCCGTGTCCTCTCATATGTGGGGCCGCAACTCTCTGTGCCGCTGGCGCCACTCGCTCAGCTCAATCTTCTCCTGTGCAGTGCCACTGACTAAGTTGGTACAATTCGTGCAGCAGTGCGATGATGATTATCATCATCATCATCATCATCATCATCATCATCATCATCATCATATTACCCATTCAAGCCATAGCATCAGCGCCATCGGCCCCGCGCCCCACCAGGGCAGAAAGAGAAGGGAGCACTGCTGCAGAATGTTTGCATGCATTGCGCACATCCCAAGACTTGACAAGAAAAGCAGCAATACACGGTGACACCATTCGACATCTTCCAGAACTGGCCCATATATCATCAGATACAAAACGCAACACCTTGATTGACGAATCAGCCATGGACAAAACGCTGCAATACGACTGCAGCAAGATGCAGTTGGCCACTCAGTTGCCAAGGTCTGAACACTATTACCTCCGATGCTGCTGCAGCAACGCCCACAACAAACAACAGTGTTCCCCAAACTTTGCAGTGTTGGCTGAAGCTTGTTGAAGCACATCTGACGCACCTTATGAAAGAGTTGTACGAAGGCTTATGTCAGTGCAATGTGCAACAAGGGCAGTGCCAGAAGACATCATATGATGACATGCATGTGTGGCATGCTGCCAGCAGCAACACGATATGCAGCAATCTCTGCCACACACACATGTTGAGAACAAACGGGCCCACAAAATGACTGAAATACAGTAGGGTTTACCACGCGACACAGGCGATTCTTACCAGTGCAACCAGGTGCAACCAAAGAACTGTGGGCGTCAAACATGGCACTTGGCAATCTCCATGTACCCAGCTTCTATGCCAGCAGACCTTCTGTGAATGCCAAACTGCATGCCACCAACAGGTGCATGACACCGCAGAACTGCCGCAGAACCCACAGCTGCGTCAAACCGCATGAATTCATCACCCTGCAAAGGGTTTAGCCCAGCTTGCAACTGTAAGCGGATGCTTGAACCACAAGGTGGTTCTGGGGATGCGCTGTCTGGCCTACTTGACCAAAATCAAATGCTGCAGGAGGCAACACCTAACTCTTGTTGCAGTGGTGGCAACTGTTGTTCAAAGTCAACGGAGCAACTGCCTGCTGGCAGCCAGCCAGGCTGGCTGCCAGAACACTTCAGTGGTAGCTACCAGCTGCTAGCAGTACACCAAAGGAGTCCAAGCAACAATGCACAACAGCCAGTTGATAAGGATACTGATACATGTCATGTGAGGAGATGGGCAGCAGCGGATTGCTGCTGCAGCAACAGCACAACAGCGCTGCCACAGGAGCGCCCAAGCGGCCACTGATGTGCAGAGCAGGGTATGTTGCTGCCACCTGCAGGTAAACTACACTAGTGCATACACAACCATAGCTTGGTCTTTCCAGCCCCTGTCAATTTTTTATACAGCCGTGCAAGAACTTCACCATCACCCGTGTGCGGCCTGACCAGCAGCAGGACTTGCTGCATGTGCATGATTGCAGAAGTTGACTGGGTAAGCATGGCAAGCACTTCCAGTCATGCAGCGCTGACAACCTTGTCCAGCCCTCTGCAATGCACAGCAGCCTCAAAGCCATGTATAGCTGTTGCCTGGACACCAGCAAACACAAGATACAGCAGAACACACCCAGAACTTTGGCACCAGTGCAGCACCTCTTGCTGGAACACCTGTGCCAGTGCACCTGGTCACCTTCAGCGTCGCCTTTGGGGTGTGGGCGGGCACACACATATGGCATACACAGCGTAAGCACATGAAGTGTGCTGGATGCAAACATCTGAAGGCTTTCACATACCGACTGGAGCACCATGCAGGCTGCACTGCCCTGCCAACCTACAGGCACACCAGCCCAAACTACATCAGCAACCTGAGGGTTGTATGAGTGCAGAAGCAGGACCTGGACCCTAAACAAACTCTGACATAGACACAGTTGCCATTGCTCAACTACAGAACTCCTGGCAAGCTACCACTGCATGAGTGTGATGCTTGCGACACAGACAAGTGCTGCAGCAGCAGACAAGTTGGTACGTGCACATTGCACTGCTGGTATGGAGACCAGCACCACCATGCCACGGCAACTGCAAAGCCAGACAACACCCCTAGCGGCCAGGTAACCAAACAACTTGCACAACCTCAAGGACAACTTGTGCTGCGCCCACTGAAACTGGGCTGGGCTGTCTTGCTGACTGTAAGTTCATAAGCGACAGGTGCTTGAAACATGCAGCAGCTGCTGCCACTGTAGCCACACCCCTGCTGCTGCCTAACATCATATTTAGGCATGCTCACTTGCCCCAGTCTACAGTACTGACACATTTAATAGTCTACAGGCAACTACACGCACGAACACCGGCTGACGATGGTGCCCTGATTGAAGGTGCACCAAAGACTGCAGCTGCAGGCCTGGCGCTCCAGCCTGCGGCATGCCTTGCTCAGGAAACCATGCTGGCGGACGAAGCCTGCTGGCCACCTCTGGCAGGGCCCCAAGAGAGCGCCAACAGCACGCAGGCAGACCACTTGAAAGCACGCAGGCTGCTGCACCTGTGCCTGCTGCACACACCTGCTGCTGAAACCCTGTCTACTCCCTAATGCACGTTGGCGCTGCATAGCTAAGGTGCTGCTGCAGCTGTGCGGCAATCGAGTGCATACACAGCATGCACACAGCTACCAGACCACACCAAACACTCTCCTGACATGGCAAACCATGTCCGCCAGACTCCACCGGATGTGCCAGATGATCATCAACTGCTGGCCCAAACGCACTGGCTAGCCATGACCTACCCAACAGCAGCCTATCGTGTTTATGGGACCAAGTATCATCAGGTCACCTGAGGCTGTTGTCAGCCGTTGACAGCACGGTAAGCCTGCTGCAGTCCTGCAAGTCTGGCATTTCGTCATGGCCAGCACGCAGCCACTGCCAACAGCGCTGCAGCCAAAGCCGCCTATTGCTACTGATACACCACCACCCCTGTACGCTAGGAAAGGACTACAAAGGCGCAACCTGCCACAACTGCACACACGTTTGCTGTTGCATCTGGCTGCAGGGTGATCATAAGAGCCCTGCAGCATCCGGTGCTGCACCCCACTACCTTGTGCTGCTAGTGAGTAAAACGCTTGTTGTTCTGCGCGTATCAAGCCGCAGTGCAGTGCCAACTCTTAACACATAACATATGACAGATGACAAGCCTCCACACGGTGCTACATGTGCCCTGCGCCTACCGCAGCACCAGGGCATGACACTGCAGCGCCGCCAGGAGGCAGCTGTGTTGCTGCTGCATCAAACGCCTGCTGCTGTGGCTCTGCCTGCGCTGCGGCTGGCTGCTCCACCTGCTGCGCTGCGGCCTGCTGCTGCTGCTTGCTGATACGCTCTGCTGCAGTCAGAGCAGCACAGTGCGTGGCTGCGTCGAATGCGTTGATGCCATCCAAGTGCAGCGTGGCTCCTGCACGGCGGGCAACCACAACATCGGGCGGCGGCAACAGCAGCAGCAGCAGCACTCAGTATTTGATCCAACGCCACCAAACGGCAACGCAACCGCCTGCACATGCCATGCATCCTGTCACAGTGAAGCACACTCCCAGTCACCCCCCCCTAACCCGCGTCATGCGCCTTGGCACCCAGCGCTCACGCCGGTCCTCCCAGGCCCCCTGTGCCTGGTCGCAGTGCGACACTCGACCCCCTCACCCATGTCCAGCGCCTGATATCAACACACCCAGCCGCCCGCCCACCTGACCACAGCCACCACCCCAAGTGCACAGCCCCAGCCCCAGCGCTCCACCCCCCCCCCCCCCACCTGTGTCTGGCGCCTTGCACTCAAACTCCACGTCAAAGTCCTCGCCATCCTCCAGCTGGATGAGCTCGCGGATCTGCGCCTCAAAGCGCGCACGACCCTCAGCGCCAGGGTACACCTGCGCATGGTGGCGGCAGGGGCAGCAGCCCGGCGCACAATGCAGCGCAGCAGCAGCAGCAGCAGCAGCAAGCATGCTGCGTGGTGAGCTAGCTGCACGAGCTGGTGCTGCAGTAATGTGCAAGCTGCCGTATGCACAAAGCAAACAGAAGCAGCAGCAGGCAGCTGCTTGAGAAGCACAGCGTGCAGATGCGCGGGAATGCAGCTTGCAGATGTGGCCTGCCGTTGCCGGCTGCCACTTGATAGGCTGGCTGCTGCTGCTTGATGTACTGCTGCATGTGCTCCTGCAGGTGCTGCTGAAGCCACTGCTGCGAACCTTGATGTAGTGTATCTGCCCCTCAAAAGATATCGCCATGATGGGGGTGGCGGGCCTTGGGGGCGCATCTGCTGGATCGTAGCGCGGTGCAAGTGACTGGCGCCAATCACCATAAGATGTCTGGCAGAACCGGCAGTGTGTCTCTTCCCTGAAGCCAGGTAAGAAGAAAAACGTGAGCGTGGTGCCAAAAGCAGCATGGACCATGTAGATGGTGCAGCAGCAGCAGCAGTGACAGCAGGAGTGACATGTGTGCAGTAGATGTCAGAGCCTGGACAGCTGACTGCTGGAGTATTGCAGCAACAGTCCCAGCTTTCAACTCAGGGTATAAGCAAACTTGATGGCAGCTGGGTTATCTGCGAGAGCTGTTCAACCCCTACACTGTGCCAGAGAGCAGCGGATGGCCACCTGAACCAGCTACAGGGGAACGCTGCTGCACGTGAACTGATTGTATACACGAAAGCGTTGCAAAACCACAGAAGGCACCGGCCCAGGCCTTCAACTAGCGATGAAGCTGCACAACTAACTCCACTTTCGTTGTCGGGACTGTGGCACACCAAGCTTACCTGCGGCCAGCCTGTTGCAGCTGCCACCGTGCTAAGCAGCGCAAATGAACCCGCCGTGGACAAGCACACGGCGACTCAAGAGGCTGCTCCGGTGATGCACCTGCCATGCATATCCAGCAGCTGTCCTCCTCCTCATTGGCAATAGGGCTTGCACCTAGAAAGCTAGCATTTGCCATTTTAAGCGCCTGTGGTTGCTACTGTTGACACCAGGGGATCTGCAATTTGAGCTGCGACAGCAGGTTCACCAAAGGCATAAGAAAACGCATCGGCACATTAAACCCATCCAAAACTGCGGCATCAAAGAGCCAAAGGTCCGAGGTATGGGCGGAGCTGCACTCAAAGCATGTGACAGGGGTCCAGGGTTTGAATAACAAGTTACTTTACTCACTGACTTGGGCCAGCGGCTCGGATGGTGTCGACCTCCTTGCCAAACTATGCTAGCTTACGCAGCCTGCTTGCAGGCTTGAACATGTTCTGGCCACGAGCCAAAGATGCTGCAGCACCTGCAGTGCTGCGGTCAGCAGCACTGCCAACCATGGCAGGGCCAAAGTTTCCATGCATGCAGTGCTGTATTATTACACAAGGTCGTATCATGGGATGCCGGGTCAAGAGTGAAACAGACGCGCATGATGCGCACGGAACCTTACCACACCAGCTACCAGCTGTCCGCCGGCCGCCGGCTGCGGCAGCATCCAGGGCCGGGCATACACAACATATACAAAGGCAAAGCAAGCAACAGATGTGAGTGGCTGACGTGTATTTATACAGAGTGGAGCACATTGTGCCACAGCTTCTTGTGCGCAGCAGCACATATGTATGTCAAGCACTGCATGCTGTTGGCCAGACCATGCCGCATTGGAAATCATTGCTATTGGCTGAATGCTTGCAAGCAGCAATAGAAGCTGTTTTGCTTTGGTAGCTCATGTCGCTGTCAGCGTTGCACATACAATGTAATGCAGGAGAGACTCCATGTCAGGTGCCAAGAACTTGATGGCTGTCATATGCGGAAGCAACACTGTTAATCACCAGCAGGAGCATCATCACGTTGCCTGATCACGCCACAGCATACCAGCATCAACATGTGAGTGTACGTCTCTAATGTGTACTTGGTGGAGCATGTTATCTAAGGCACTGCACACAAATGACTGACTGTCGGGCAAACTAGTAGCAACAAGGAGTCATATGTGTCCTAAGCCATGCTTGTGAGACTCCATGGTTGGCACCTGTCGTTGTAGGCCAAAACCTTACCGCCACACACAAATATTAGCCTGGGTGAAAGCACAAGGCAATGCAGGCGTGTCATGCGCCAAAGTACTTCATTGTTGCATAAGTGTGGTCAACATGCATGATTCCGATGAGCTTTGTATGTGATACTTTTGCTTACAGATGATAATGCATAAAACGCAAGGAAAACGTTTCATGCAAATGTCGAAAAGACACCCCATGTTTTTTATCGGAGCGACAGTCAGCTCGCTGAGGTGCAACTGCATAACGTGAATTTATTACAATGCAGTTGAAACGTATTGCTACACCTAGCTCGTCCAGTATATCGCTGTGTGAACAAGTCATACTGGCGCTCCGAGGAACCAGATATTTGGGTTGACTTAATGTAGTACTACATTTGGACGTTCAAAAGGCAACCACTGCAGATGAATCTAATGCCACTTGTTTCACAGCATTGCCACCACCATTAACAAAGAGGTGCATTTTCCTGTGCTGAGAGGCAGCAACTGATGACCATGATGTGTGCCAAGATCTACAACACGCCGCAAGTTGCAACTTTCCAACTGCCTGTCATGGCTGTGGTTCTGATCACGTGGTTAGAAGCACTACACCCGGCCTCTGGCCATCCTGCTTCAGACCCTGCTGTGTGAACACACAAGACGTCACAGTGAAAGGCTCAAGTTCAAAGTTGAGACCAGCACATGTGCTGCTCTTGCCGCAGCTGTCACAGCGGCTAAAATCAAAGTGCAGTGCAGCGTAGGTAGCATGTGCCAACATGCGCACGCAGTGTGATACCCTCCTACCCCCAATACATGTCACGGGTGCCCTCTACCATGCGCGCATGGTACAAAAGCAGAAGGCTGCCGTATTGGTATGCTCCAGGAGAGCAGGCTTTGCAAGGATGCAGAACAGGCAAATACTGTGTATAAATCACACCATTGTGGCTGTTGTAGGCAAACAACTCAGCTATAACACGTGTACATGACGTGACACATCAACGGCTGCGCATTCATGCCACAGTCAGCTGCACAGTACATCACAGGCTGGCAGCAAGACACACTGCAGCACTGCATGCCAGATGCAAATGGTCACTGGAAGAGGTGGAACCAAGCTAGTCAACGCTTGCAGGTGAAAGTGAACTTTGGCACAGACTGGACCCCGTCAAACATCACCTGCCAGCACTGACACCACACTGGATGCAAGCCTTGTGACTAGCACACACACGTCTACAGCACACTACCTATGCTTGACGCACGCTGTGAGTTGAACCCTGTGTCCCACAGGGCATACAGGGCTTCAGCACACTGCAAAGACTGAGCATACTGTTTTGATAGTGTTGTGAACATGGTGCAGCCTGTGTCACGACACTGCATGCGGTACATACAACATATGAGCCAAAACATGGAGTGCTGCGTGCTAATAAATCACGGCCTGATCAGAAGCAGGAATGGAAATTTGTGATACCCAACACTGTGTCCTATACCATGTCTAGTATCGTTAATAACTGCTTTCTGTATGTTGTGGATACATCTGCACACATCAAGGCACAGAAGACAGCCCAGCGGTTGGCTGCAGACTCTCCGACATCAAGCTGAGACCCATGTATTTACCAGCATCAGCAGGACGGCATCCATGGCATGCAGGGGACACAGCAACAGCGATGGTCATGCCGCGCCTACAAGCATGAATGTCAGCTGCCATGGTTGAGCTAACAGCAGGTAGGCTACAGCCTGAGCTTATGCTTCAGGAAACATTCATATGTACAGTCAGGCACGGCTGTGTGGTGATGCATGGCTGCTGGTGGAACAGTGCAAGCCTGACCAACAGCAGCACAGCTCTACAAACACGCAGAACACACACTGACATACACTCAACACACCACTGTGAAGTCTTACTGCTACTCATGCATCTGCCCCGCAGCCACGCAAGCACCGACCCTGCAGCATGCAGCACACGCAGGTTCATGACACTGCTGCTGCAGCCGCCGTAGCGACGGTTCAGCAACTGCATGTTGTCTGCTGCCGCACTTCACAAGGGTGTATCGTGCTGCTGCAGCCAGCGGATTACGTGAGGGTACACCTCTTCTGCTGCGTGCTTGCCGCTGACTATGTCAAAATGCCCGTAGTGGCGCTTGCTGGTCCCGTGCTGGGGCCCCAAGCACACAAACTGCTTGGCTTCGCTGCCAAACATCTCTACCGTCTGCCTGCCGCCTACTGCGGGGCAGAACAGGTCCCAGCTGCCGTTCAGACCCAGCACTGGCACTTGCACTGTCGCCAGCACCTGTGGGTCAGCGTACCTGAAGCTGCTGTCCCGAGACGTGAGCCCCTGCTTGCTGTTCAGGCTGCCCAGGAACTGCTGGATCACCCCAACAGGTATGAACCTGAAGCAGCCCGTCATCAGCTTGCGCGCGCACTCCTGCGGCATGTTGCAGGGCATGTAGAACAACACCTCCACGAACCGCAGCGCTGCAGCAGTGCCCACCAGGCTCCCAACGGCTGAACAGACAAGGCCAGCGGGGAAGCCGCAGCACGTTATGCGTGTGATGAGCGGCGCGAGGATGCTGTGCCAGCTGCCGCGCCCAAAGCAGCCGCTCGCCAGCAGCGTCACGCTGCGGAGTGCGCCCGCCAGCCTGCCCTGCTCCGACAGCAGGCCAACTGCCAGCATGCCGCCCTGCAGGGTAATTGCAGCACATACGCGCAAGTTGAACACAATGTCAAGGTGCAAAGGCATGTGTTCGCACAATGGCAAGGTGAGGCAACAGTTCTCAGGTGTCACTGGCAGTGCTGCCTGCTCAGGCTGCTGTTGTGACTTGAGTATTTGCAGTACTTTGCACAATGCGCCAAAAGACTGTCAACGTCCTGTTTCTATGGAAAGACTATCAATGTCAGCCCAAGCTTCTGACTTGCAAGCATACTAACACTGTGCAAGCATATATATACCTAACACCTGCTTGTCTGGCTGGCAGAACTATCATATTGTGCGCCAGAACTATCATATTGAAGTAGCATAGACATGCTGGGAGGCGTCCTCGGCAGATTTCAAGGCACCGTCACTCACGTCCCACAAGCAGCTGGTGCCATCCTAAATCATACATACATGGGGTTTGCTTCAGAATGCTGTTGCCCGGCACTGCTTGCCACTGCTGCAACAAGCCAGCTTGCATTACCGCCGCTCACCATGCTGTGTCCAATCCAGTGCAGCTGCTGTGCACCCGTTGCCTGCAGCACGTACTCCAGCACCGCTGGCACATCCTTCCGCAGGTGGTCGTCAACAGTCCACCAGGTGCTGGAGTCAAACACGCAGGGCTTCTGGCTGTGGCCGTTGCCTGCAGGCGGGGGGCAGCAGATTTGTGTGCACGATGTTACACGCACAGTTTGCAGCAGTTATGCCGGAACTCAAGAAGATGAAATAGGACACACGCAGCTTCTTTGAGTAAAGCCAATTTCCTGATGCCAGTGCTGCTCCTGCAGTTGCCACCACAGCTGCACAGTGATGGGCACCCAGAGGCCAACTACGCACCCTCCAACCAACACATTTTCATACGAAAAATATGCGCCTGCTCAGCTGCTGCTGTGTGCATCTTGAAAGCTTCCTTCTTTGTTATTTTTTTCAAATATGAAAAACTAAAAAAATTCGAAACAACTTTTGTTTTTTTCGTCTTTGACCCTAATAAAAGAATATATGTTTCCATTTGTTTTTTGGTTTATGAAAGAAAACAAAACCCTAAATAAAAGAAAAAAGGATCGCTGGCTGCTCTTGTGACATGGTCTTGTCAGGCTAGCAGGACGCTGTCCTCAGGCCCAGCTGACTGATCAGACATGACAGCTGCTGCTTTTGCTGCTCAGTTCACCTCGCAAGTCTGCTACCCAAACGTCATAGCCCTGGGTGACCAGCGCGTTGACCAAGGAATACTCCGGCAGCAGGTCAAACGTGTGCTCGCCTGACGAGGCCAGGCCTGGCACCAGCAGCACCGGGTGCTGCGGCCGCGGCGTGTCTGCTGCTTCTGCTGTTGGATCGAAAACATGGTTGATGTGTAGCCTCCAGCCATCCTGCGTGATGCAGACGTGCGGCTCCCGCTGGCAGATGAACCCTGCTTCCCCAGCAGACAGGGCCTCTGCCTCGCTGCTGTCCGGGATGCTGCTGCTGCTGCTGCATCTGCTACTGTCTGATGATGTGTTTGGATTTTGCAGCACAAACTCGATCTCTGCAAGTAGGGACAGAAAGGAGGTATCAGCTAACTACCTCTAAACTTTAGTAAAGGCATGCCTCTCATGCACGGCCGGATTCAAGATGGGAACGACTATTGGTCACCGTCGAAATGTTGCAGACACAAAGGCTTTGAACATTATGTGACACAGAGCATGGTCCTACCTGAGCAGCAGGAGCTGTCTGTCAAGCTCCGGTCACCCTCGAGCCATCCTGCCGGAATCCCGCCAGAAACTTCCTCGCAGCTTGCTTTTGAAATAAGATTCAGCACCTGAGGTGCTTTCAAGTCCGCAAGACTCATGGTAGGCACACCTGTTGTTGCTAAAGGCGCTCACTCCGGAACACACTAAACGACCATGGTGCTGTACTCAGTCCGATCTCAGCCTGTCAAGACCTTGGTACTCGATGGCGACCAACCTCGTGCTTGCTAGCCAGCAAATCATTCGGGCACAACAAATGTGCTAGGCCACAGTCACTCCTTGCCGTTGTGGCTTTGGCCCTTCATAAACCGCCGGATAGTTATGATGCTGAGACATTAATTTTACACTGCTGCGCCCGCTTTGTACTCACATGATTTGCTGCGATCGCGGGTGACACAACGCGTAATCGGTCCAAAAGCAAGCGGTGGCAGAGCCGAATGATCATTTTTATGCACTGAAAACCCGCTATTTTTTTTTATTTGAACCTAACGGAGAGAAGTTTCTGCTGATGACGAACGGGCTTGCGAACGCGAATTGAGGTGCCATGAGATATCATCAGTTCAGCCAGCCTCGAGCTTGAATATGAAGTAATTCATCGTACTATGGAAACAGTCTGCGTTTGGTAACATACACAGTAAGCAGTGCTCAGCCCTGTCCTGGTGCCTAGGCTGGCAGGTTGAACAGCAGCACAACTGCCCCTCGTGAAGGGAACATTTCCTCTGGCCGCCCGCTTACAAAATTCTAGTTGTCACAAAGTATTAGGAGTCTCAGGTACACGTAAATTGCAAAGTACTATGCAGCAGGCCCATTCCTCAGTTAAACTTTGATAAACCTCATTGAAAATTGGGTGGCACACCTGGCCGGCCCACTGCACATTGAAGATAACAGTACATGCGGCACTGACATGCATGATGGCTGTAATGGGGCGCTCTCACCTGAAGTTGCTGCTTGCACAGGCCGATTCTGCCTTTTGCATTCAGCAATACATTTAAGGATTGTAACATGCAGCAGCACTATGACTTGTAAGGAGTTGCAGGACACTTATGAACCTGGCAGCGAAGCAAAGCAAATTACTTGTGTTTGCTGAGCAAACTCATGCACTTCCAGGCCATCCCTTGACGATGAGTTCTACATCTGCGCTGCTTCGAACTGTGCAGCTGCAGCGCTAGCAGCCAACGAGATCAAAAGACACAGGTTGGTCAAGCATACATGCTCAAACGCTTCACTCCCTTGCCCTGAAAATAAATCCTACTGTATACCATCATCATCATATTACCCATTCAAGCCATAGCATCAGCTACTACTGTATACCATAATCCTTGTTCCTCCCAGCTGAGCGCTGCCGCTGAACGAAAGCTGGTGCCAGAGCCAGTTATAATGTTCCTGGTTGTGGCCGCTGTGTACTGCGCATGCAAAAAGTGACCCTGCTGCACCAGGACAATGCAGCCAGTCCCCAATCGTGCCCAACTTACATACCTGCCAGCCTGCAGCACCTACGAGGTGCTGCACGCCGTGCAGAGTCTGCTACAGCACAGCAACAACTGAGCAGCTGCTTCCGGCGAGCCCATGCATGCGTGGCAGCCCACTGCACCAGGCACAGCACACCAGCTTTGACGTGCAGGCACAGGCCTGCCTGCTGCCTGCAAAGCCCGCCTGCTGCCAGCTTGTTACGTAGTCCTGCATGCCGAGGCCTTCAAGCAAGGCCTTCCTGCAGCGTCAACAGCCTCATGCCTTGAGGTCCGTCTCCAGCTTGAAGACAAGCGAGTTGAACTCCTCCAGCTTCTTGCGCACGCTCATGTCAACAAGGCGGTCCTCAAACTCAAGGATGAAGCCGCCAACAAGCTTGCGGTCAACCTTCTCCTGCAAGAGGCAAATCGCAGAGGAAGGAGGTGCGTCTGGAACAGCTGAGCCTTGTACGTCCTGCAGGCCAAGGTGCTGCAATGATGAGTGCACTTGTGCAACAACACACCAAGGAACTGCACCTCACAATTTAGTGTGCTACACACCATGCTTCAACCACCAGTCCAACTCGCAGAGGTGTGCCCCTTCAGTTCAGGGTGCATAGCATGCCTGGTGCACAGCCGGATGTGCGATGGCTGGAAGCTGCGACAAGGCCCGCACCTGCATGACCAGCTTGAAGCCTGGCTCCACGAACTGCTCCGCCTGTTTGCGCAGCTCCACTCGCTCCAGCTTGTCCAGAGGCTGCACAACAGCAGCAGCAGCAGCAGCAGCATGCACATCTCAAGAACCACTTTGTGTCTGCAGAGTAGGGATTTTGTACTACAATGGTTGATGAAGTGGACATTGATGACGAGTGCAGGTGCAGCGCAGGTAGCTGACATCCATGGATGCAGCCGACAGCTGCGCCTGTTGTGCCAGCTGCCTACCTCTGCTGTGATGATGTTGCAATGCACCTCCTTCTTGTGCGCCAGCATAAGCTCATCGTATGCTGCTGCAACCTGCAGCGTGGCTGCCAGAGCGTTCTCCTCAGCAAGGGCAGCTGCATGAGCCAGAAGCGGCAGCAGCAGCAACAGCATAGCAAGAGCAGACAGCTTGGTACAGCGCAAAAACAAGCATTGCGCATGCACAGCGCATGGACCACCTGCTCAAGCGCACAACGCAGCAGCTACAGCACGCAGACCCCGCCAACTACTTCCACCACGCTTGCTGTTGGTAGCTGCTGCTGGCACGGGTTGCTCCCCTCCGCGGCTACTACTACCACTGCCGTTGCTACTGGTGGCGCTCCTTGCCTCCCGGTGCTCCTGCTTCTGTCGTGCTGCGCACCGAACAGCCGCTTGGTGATCTCTGTTGCGCCGCTGTCCTTGAGCACTGCGTTGACAATGTTGGCCTTGCTGCGCACAGGCAGGAAGGGGTCCACTGCGATGCGAGCCAGCTCGGGCAGCTCCTTGAAGGCAGTCACCATCTGCGGCAGGGCAGCAGGAGACAGCAGAGCACGCCAGGACATGTGAACACCCTGTCACGAGATTATGTAATGTGCACATCATTAGACCACTGACTGCAGTAACGTGTCAAGCTGCTTGCCGTGTGTTGTTGCTGATAGCCCTGAGCCTATGGCTGGCAACACCCCCATCACAGGGTAACACCTGCACTGCGCTTCACACACAGCTACAAGCAAAGTGGCTGCAGGCACTGCTGTCCTGCTTCGCTGCTGATGCTGATTATGTTGGTAGTGCTACTGGTCTGCACCAAGCTGCACACATTGCAGTGTCGCTGCTGGCTGTCATAGCTGCACACTGCAGCTGTCATTGCCTGCACGCATAGTGCTGCTGCCACTAAGGCTCCTTGCCCGTTGAATTTGGGCAATCATACCCTGCAGCTGCTGTGCAACTTGCAGTGCTGCTGCCTGCCGGCATAGCATGACAATGATGTAAGCTTTGCGCTGCTGCGCAACCTCCTTGCGGCCATTTCTCCTGCTGCAGCTGCTGCTGCGTTCTAGTGCGCTGCAACTGCAGACTGCCCACTAACAGCTACACCATATTGCAGCTGCTGCCAACTGCCGCTTGCTGCACTTCTGTCCCTTGTACGCCCTGGTGTACACTTCGACGTGTAGGCCATGCAATGCATCACAGTCTGCTGCCTGCAGCAATCACCGCAGCAGGACAGCTGGCGCGGCGCGCACGGTGCCGCACCTGGGGCAACCACTGCACCGCTGCAACATATGTGGCCTGTGCCTCGCCCCCTTCACTGTACACCATGCCGCTAGCATCACCTGCTGCAGCTGCTGCTACCACTTGATGTATAACTACCCTGTTCAGTGTGTACGCGTGGACTGCACATCACGCTGCCGCCTCACCTGCTGCAGCTCATCCTGCACTTTTCCAGCTGCTTTTCCTTTGCTGCTACCTGCCATGTGAGGCTGGCAATGGAGGCTGAGGTGCCACTCAGGCTCGCTGGAGGATCAGGCTGCAGCAGCAGCAGCAGCAGCACGAGTCACAAGGGTGGTGCAACAACGGGAACACAGCCATGCAGGTGCACCATGTCGTAAACACGCCAGGCACAGACAGCAGCTGCTTTCTTTTTGCGCTCAGAGATCCGCTGTGAACTTCACGAGTGGCGTAAGCTGGTGCAGCTCTGTTGGGGTGCTGGCTGCGCAGCACCTGCGCTGCTGCAAGAGCATGCAGGACGCAGTGGGGTTGCTGCGGATGCCCCTGTTGCATCCTTCTGTAGTCAGCTGGCAGCCTACTGCCAGCACTGCATAGCTGACATCACTGGTTATGAAGTAGCCTGCTGTATGTTTCAGCATGCTGACGCCTATCAGCTCAGATCTGCTGTCCTGCCAGTGCTGGTGCAGCTGCTCACCAGCTTGATCTGAGTAGCTGCTGCAGCGAAGGCCCGAGTTCCCTGCAGTCACCAACATAAAAGTGAACCACCATTTCAAATTAGTCTACTACTTCTGCGGTGGACACTGCAGTTGAGCCCACCGTCGCTTCCAGGACTCGGCCTGCTAGGAGGGCTGCACCGCGGGCCAGCATCTTGACAATCACACAAAAAGGTATAATACAAACCTTGCATGCTCGTAGCAAAGCGCTGAGGTGGTTGAGTTACTCGCTGCTGTGTTCTTATGAGTGTGACCTGCTCTCAGCATTGATGAGTGATCAGACTATGGATCGGTGGCGAGTATCTTTCCTACTGCTTGTTACCTCAGCTTCTCGCTGCCTTCCATCAGTGCTGCTCTACAAGACTTGCCAGCTCAGTCACCCACCACCATGCAGGCACTACGTCAGCCAGCGGTCGCGCAGCGGACACTAGGCAGTCGTAGCAGCAGCTTATGCAGCGCCCTGCATCTCACAGGCCTGCGGCAAGCACGCCAGCCTGCAGCATTGTGCGCAGACCCTGCAGCCAGGCCAGCACCACTGCAACTGCAGCAGCTCAAGCAGCACCAACAGCACAGGTGCTCGCACGTAGCCAGGGTCACTCCATGGGGCACACAGGTTGACGGTCAGGTGAGGCTGCATTTGTTGCTGCTGCTGACCGCCACAGCCACACCCAATACTCTGCAGCTGCATGGGCCTTGCTGAACCCAGTCAACTCACCTGCCTTGCATAAGCTGCTCTGTACCTGCCAAGGCATTCAACAGCAGATGCACCACGTCCCACCTACCAGCTATCAGTGCCTAGGCCTTCACTTGTTCAACACCTTCCGCGCCTGCAGCCTGTACTGCATTTTGCGTGCAAACTTACAACCATCCTCCTGCTGTGTCCTCTGCCTGGCATCCCTGCGGTTCTGCCCTGTGCCTCCTGCAACACTTGAACAGAGCCTGGCCTCGCAGCTGTTTGCCGCCAGCCTGTTCCCATACCTAGCCTTCTTGTACTACCTCACAAAGTCGGGCAAGACGCCGCGCCTGGTGCTGGGCGGCTTCTACTTCCTGCTGGCATTTGTCGGCGCAACCATTCCTGCAGGCATTTACGGTGAGCAGCTGAACCAGCAGCAACAGCAGCAACCATTGCAGTGTGCCGGGGGCTTGTGGGACAAAAGCGCAGATTGCAGCATTGACATGCAGCAATGTCAAGCACTTGCCGTTGGCAGTGTTCACACACACATGTTGCAATGCCTGGCTTGGACGTATGGCTTGTTTGTTACATCTTAACTGGTCAAGGCTGCAACCATTCTAGTCGAGGCTTCAACTGTTCAATCATTTTTGGTAGTCGCTCTTAAACGTAGCTCCATCAGCGTTCTCAAGCTACAGCCATTTGCACATGACAGCTGTGCGAGATGAATCAACATGTCCACTGCTTGGGTAGTCAGCCCTGACTGCTCACCGTGTGTGCTGTCTGTCCCCGCCAACTGCCACATGCAGCCAAGACACACTACGGCACGTCTCTGGCCAATGTGGACTGGCTGCATGGCAGCGCTGAGTCACTGCTGACAGTCACAAACTTGATGATAGGTGAGTCTGGCATGCGAGCAGCGCTGCTTGTTGATAGCACTGTAATCTGTGCTGGGAGGCGTTTACATGCTGGCGTTCCTGCACCATGCCCGTGTGCCAAAAGCTTGCTCAGGGTGGGCATGTTGCGCTCTTCGATGTATTTTCAATGCAGCCATGTGAGGTGTCATGGGCTGACAGTTGAGCTGCTGCTGCTGCTGCTGCTGCTGCTGCCCGGCAACCCGCTGCTTGTGCCTGGGCAGTGCTGGGGCTGCGCCAGGGCATCAGGGAGGCAGAGGCAAAGAACGCAACAGATGCAGCAGCAGCAGCAAAAGAGGCAGAAGAGGCGGGGCTGGGCACGCCAGCAGGCAATGGCACAGGGGCGAAGGCAGGCGCGGGCGTAGCAGCGAATGCTGCCAGCAGGTCGGACGGCCAGTGAGGGGCCTGGTGCTTCTTTCGTGATGGACCAACTCAGCTGGTTGTTGTAGGTGGTTTTGTACAGTAGTTTGATGGTCACGAGAGTGCTGTAGGCATATCGCTGCCACTTTGCAGCTGTGTGGTGCTTGCAGGGCGGCGGGAGGGGGGTCAATGCAGGATGTGGTGCTGGTCTGGTCGGCGGATGGTTGAAAATATTCACCATGTGGCTGAGCATTCAGTAGATTGTATTGGGTTGTGCTGGGATGCTGCAACAAGTCAGCCAGGGTGTTGCGCTGCTCTACTAGGGGCTAACAGCAGCTGCAGCCTGGCTTGCATTAGTCATATGAAGGGGCTGCTCACAGTGGGCGAAAAGGTTGCACTGAGGTGTTGGGATGGCTGCAACACCAGTTTTTGTGGGACCAGTAGCCAAGGAATGCCAGTTGCAGTGGGTTCATGATTTGCTTCATGTTGTTGGGCGGGTTGGCTGGGCATGTCCCGCATGTCGTTGGCGCTTCAACTTGCACCTACAGGCTTGTGCCGAAGTCTCTTCATGCTTGGTGTGACTGTCAACAGTTACGGTGGCTGGTGGATCAGCTTCAAATATAAGGACAGCGTGCCCAATTATCTACACCTCGTGTAGGTAATGGCTGCATCTTTGTGTGACGAACGTCACGAGTTTTCTTGCAGGCAGTAACACAGTTCCACCTGGTCACCACAGGCCTGCCAGGCAGTAACGGTTACTCTGAACCTAAGGACACGCACAGCTGCCAGCAGTTTGTTACAGATGCAGGCAGTGTGGCTCAGACCAGCGTTCATGCGTGGTAGGCCGGCAGCCAAAATCCATAATTTTCTTTCCCAGCAACGACCAGACACGGCAGCTGCTCTCTCTTGTTCACTCGCATAATTGCCGCCATCCCCTTCCGCAATGACACATTGCGAATGTCTGTGAGATTGTCTGGCTGAAATGGAACAGTTTTTACGTTATTTGAGCAGCCCGTGATCCAACAACATGCTGCTACAGCATACTACGATACAAACAGTTCATTTCTAGGAGTGACACACGGAACTTGCCCTGCCCCAAGCCGGTGCTCTGCTTCGGATGCACTTTGCACGTGCTTGGGCAATGTCCAATGTTAACAGGCTGGTGTTGCCCCCGTTGCCACGCCCTGAGGACATGCTGTATACATTGTTACATGATCATCATCATCATATTACCCATTCAAGCCATAGCATCAGCGCCATCAGCCCTGCGCCCCACCGGAGCGGAAAGAGGAGGGAGCACTGCTCCAGAATGTTTGCATGCATTGCGCACATCCCAAGACTTGACAAGAATAGCAGCAGTACACGGTGTCACCATCCGACATCTTCCAGAACTGCCCCAAATATCATCAGATACACAACGCAACACCTTGATAGATGAATCAGCCATAGATAAAACGCCGCGCAACTTTTCAGCGCAACCAGACAGGGATCTTATCTCATTTGTACATGATGTTATTCTGATGTGTATGCTCAGCTCTAGAATCCGAGTCATCAAGGGAACGCGCTGCCGACAGTAATCGTGTGGCAGCCTTCAGCATGGCAACATCAGGTTTTACAGCACGCCTCGTCCTTGAAAGCTTGAGTGTCAAGCATCACACAAAGACAATAATGGAGGCTGCAACCAAAAACTTCCTGGATGGAAATGACAACTTCTGAATTCCAGCTAGTATCCCAGCTAGAATTGTGGATACCTGCCCAAATGGCTCTGAAGATGACGAAGCTCTGTCATCATCCAAGGATGAGTCATCATCTTTACTTTACTTTACATGCTTCACCCATCAAGGAGTGGGAACCCAATTCAGGAGCCAACGATAGGCTCAGTGGGGGGGGGGGGGGAAACCCATAGAAATGTCATCACGATTGTGACACGTGCTAGCGCGCGCTGTGGCAGCACAGTCCTAAAAGTTGCAGCCTCTACAGCAGGAAAACACATACAGTCACAGTGCATGCCCTTTGCCTTCCCTGCCGCACAGCATGCTGCACATGTGCTGCTCTGCTTTTCTTTGCTTAAGCAAAAGCTTGTTTCCCGCTGGCTGCTTGTGTGAATGTCATGCTGGCGCACGGTTAAACGCATACTGTGCTGCGTGTGTCCGTCCATTGTCGAATATGGCAGAGGTTGGTTCCGTCCACAGCTGGCCTGCAGCTTACAAAGTGCAGACAGACATCATCAAATGCCAATGCGCTGTGGCAGGAGCGCCCATGCTCTTCAGCTCTCTTGGCAGAATGGGGTGTGAAACCGTTGCATATGTGGCTTCATCAGAGGGCTTTGGAGTACTACTACAGGATTCAGCGTATGCAGGGCGTTCGGCTGCCAAATCAAGTGTTTACAGCTGAGTGGAGGCGTCCTAGTGGTGCTGTGGCGGTGACACCGTGGCACGAGTATGTGCAGAGCCTGCTGTGCAAGTATGGTGTGAATGTTGTGACCGCGGAAGGCAGAGCCAGTGCGTGCAAGAGCCATGTCAACAAGCAGGTCAAGACACTACATGCTGAAAGGATTGCATGTGAAACGTTGGAACACTCCACTCTGAGTCGGTATGTGGCTCATGTGCATCCCACTCATGTTGATGCTATGGGTTTCAGGAGGCCTAGGCCGTACTTGCGTTCAGTGGCAATTCCACGTGGTATTGAATTGCTGTTGCGTGTTCGTATGGGTTGTCTGTGTGTACATGAGCGTACTAGTCAGTTTGGCGGTCGCAGAGCTAACTCACTTCAGGATGTCCTTGTTGTGGTGCAGAAGTTGAGTCTTTGTCACACTTCATGTTTGATTGCCCTGCTACTTCTGCTCAGAGGATGATATGTTTGCTGAGATCAGATCCTGCCTGGTTGCTGAAAAGTTGCGCAGCGTTTTGTCCATGGCTGATTCGTCAATCAAGGTGTTGCGTTTTGTATCTGATGATATTTGGGGCAGTTCTGGAAGATGTCTGATGGTGTCACCGTGTATTGCTGCTTTTCTTGTCAAGTCTTGGGATGTGCGCAATGCATGCAAACATTCTGGAGCAGTGCTCCCTCCTCTTTCCGCCCGGTGGGCGCGGGGCCGATGGCGCTGATGCTATGGCTTGAATGGGTAATATGATGATGATGATGATGATGATGCTGCGCGCACGCCAGCACTGCCCAAATCCACGGCAACCCTCGGCATTACGTTGCAACCCCACACAGCATCAGTGCCACAGCCTGTCACCTGAGCTGCAGACACTGTACTTGTGCACGATCACGACAAGTTGTTAAACATACAGGAACAGGGACCATATGTACTACATAGACAACAGCTTCTTAATACCACCACTGCGTCCTGAAGCAAGCTGTCACAGCTTCAGTGTGACGTTCACAGCTTCCGTGTGGTGGGCTTCAGCTTCACGGTGGGCTTCAGCTTCAGCTTCACGGTGACGTTCACAGCTTCAGTGTGGTGGGCTCAGCCTGCCAGCATCTCGCTGTCAGGCGATGCCCAAAGGTACCATTCAGATAGTGCCCTCTTACTGCACCGCCTGTGCACCCAGGCTGCGCATTGCTGCTGCCAGTTGATGTACTGCTGCTGTTGCAACTTTCACCTGCCTGGCTGCATTTCATGTAGGAGTGTAGAACCAGCACGTCCTTTGAGGTGTAGTTGGCTGCTGCGGCCTGCAAAGTACCTGTGTTCGCCGTCAGTGAACCTGCGCGCAATAAAGTGGCGCACCAGTTGTCAAGCACATGTGCTGTACAGCACATGACATGGTGACGCACAGGCCCTGTGCAAGCACCGCATTCACAACCTGCAAGGTGCTCAGTGTCGCAAGCAGGGAACAATGCAGGCCTGGCAATACTGCCGCCGTTATAGGCTCAGCGGAGGGTTGCCATGTTCAAGCCTGGTAGGTGTATCAGAGCTGCACTGCCTTGTGTCACTTAAACATGTCACTAACAGACAAGTAGCACTGTCACTGAAGCGCAGTCTTCCAACCACATGCGCAGCAGACATTGCCAGTTTTCTTGTATCAGCCGCTGCTCCCAGGTCACCTGCTGTCACGCTTGCAGCCGGCAGACGCTTCACGCCAAAGCCATTGCCAGGCAGCAACCCGGGCGGCTCCTTGCTACCTGTCAGCTGCAGGACCTGCACCTTTGGCTCCGCTGCATGCCCCAAAGCAACTGTTTGCGACGTAGTCAGAGCGTGCTGCATGAAGGGGCGTTGCATGGTGCCAGGGCTAGATGCTGCTGCTGCTGCTGCTGCTGCTGCTGCTGCTGCTGCTGCTGCCCATGTCTGCATGGCTTTGGCAAGGCCTGCGGGTGGTGGCAAGCTGCTGTGTGGCGCCCAGTAGTCTGCATCTGGGTGGTGTGCAAACAGCGCTGCCTCTGCCTGCTCTGATGCCTGCTGCTGCTTCTGCCTTATTGCCTCAGCCTTCTGCAGGAGAGCAAAGAACAAAGTACCGTCGACATCAGCTGCCTTGCACTGCTTGAGCCTTGTGCATCCATCCTCATCGACTCCATGGCAGAGCTAAAGCGCATGGTATCCAAGTCCTGCAGCTTGTGAAGCATCTTGGTTGCTGTCCACTTGCAGCACCTGCAAACATTGGACATGGGCCGTGTTGGGCCATGCATTCCTCAATCAGCTGACACGCACCTGCCTCAGCTCCTGTTCCAGCACTGTGTGGTCCTGGCACTGTGCAGCGGCAGCTGTCCGGTGCTGCAGCACAGACTGTGGCAGCCCGGCGCCAAAGGCCACATTGAGGCTGTGCATCTCATGGCCTATCTGTGCTGCCGCTTGCAGGCATTCTGCTGCTGTCACCTGGGCAAACCAGGTACACAGTCAGGTGTTGTGCAGCAGTTTTTGGTTGCTCCTTGTGGCAATGCATGTTCTGTGCATGTACTGCAGTATGCTGTCGTCCAGGACCAGGCATGGTGTTACCTTGGCACCACAAACTCTCTGCTATAACAAATGCTGCTGGGCTGTCTGCTCTGTACACAGCAAAAGGCTGACCTGGTGGTGGTCCAGCACCTGCAGACTGGGCATGGCGTGGATGGCCAGCAGCCTGTAGTCCGGCTCCTCACAGCAGGGGTTGCCCTGCAGACACACAGACATGTACTGCATGATCATGTGAGCCACTGCATGATGCTATCTGATGAGTTAACAGGAATGCTGCCAACATCATCTTCAGCACCTGGAATGCCGCAGAAGCCTGCCACCAGGCAACACAGCCAAAGCTACAGCAGTGTAGTGCTATGTTGCATACCCCTGTGACCAAAGCAATCTGCTGCCTCCTTGGGTGGTGTTGCCAGGTCCTGCAGGCAGCTTCCTGCAGGCACTTCCTGCAAGCACTGTCGCTGCGCCTACTCATGCAGCGTGGTGCTCATGGCTAGCGGGAGGTGGCCCGCAGGCTGAGATTCTGCAAGTAGCAGGAGCCTCCTGTTGCACAAGTCATCTTGCAGAGCAGCTGGCTTGTGCTACTGCTGACCGCTGCTGCACAGCACAGCCGCTGCAGCCCCGCTGCCCCACCGCTCACCTGCAGGTTGAGCTGCTGCAGGAAGCGCAGGCGTGCCAGGCCCTGCAGCAGCTTGCGCAGGTGACGCAGCTGGTTGTGGCTGAGGTCCAGGTCAGTGAGAAACTTCAGCCGCAGCAGGCTGCCCTTAAGCGTGCAAATGGAGTTGTTCTGCCGCGACCAGCAGACACAGCATGAAGAGTGGCAGCGACAAATGCCGCGTCAAGTTGTTGTGCAGTTTCCCGGGAAGTACTGTGAATGACAATTTGCAATTATGGTCCACTGTTCATTGCTGTCTCCATCAGCATTACCCCCCTGTAATGTTCATTGCTGCCTGCGGTGATGAGTCAAGATGCATATGCAGCTTGTGCCGTTTATGTGCGCTGGCAGCACCGGCTGGCCTTTGTGTTGGTGCGGGGTATGTTGATGTGCGCCGCGTCTTTGCTGCAGCAAGCTTCTGCTGCATGCAAGTGCCCCACACCATGTCAAGCTGCGGTGCACACTCTGCTTGTAACGTGCTGTCAACAGCGGGCACAGTGCTGTGCTGTGCTCACTCAGCAATCACAGCAGTCACTGGTTGCCAACTGCAGTGGATGTTGTGGCCTGGCTGGCATGGGTCAGCGCAGCCACTCACATGTGCATACAGCTGCTTGATGCGTACATTGTTGTCCAGGCCATTGAAGGCTGTGAGTCTGTTGTCGTTCAGCCACAGCACCTCCAGGTTTGTGAGTCCCTCAAAGCCAGCCAGCTGCACAATGCCTTTGCCGCCCAGATACAGCTCTGTACATTCTGGGGCATGCATACAACATCCATACATACGGAGTGAGAAGGTACTTGATCGTTTGGCTGCATTGTGTGTCTGAGCCATATCATGCGCTGAGTCTCGGCAGCTGTACAAATTGCTGCTCCAGGGTGCAGCAGCTGATCCCTCGGTGTCCGTACGCAGTGCATCCCACCTTTCACGTGCTTGGCGGTTTCACCGTGCCCAACTACTTCGTTGAGAGGCTGAGCCACCACCAGAGTTTTTGCAACTGTGCCATTTCACGATTGAGCTGGAGCCAGTGGGAGCAAGCGCTGGCTCCAGCTCTGGTGCCAGCTGCTACTTAGCTTGGTGTCTGAAGAGTGTGGGACTAATTTAAGAATGTATGGTTCGTCGCAGGACAGATTTTTATTAATTGAATGCTTCTGCTGATTCAAGTTACAGAAGAGTTTGCCATGTGCTTGGAGCCAGATGCAGGGCCCACAAGTGACAGTGCCACTCCGCATCGCACATGCACAGCTCCACCGAAAGGAGACAATTGATACAACAAAATCACCGTAGTCGCTTACTACGTGCTCATACGATGCTGTCAGTTGTTAGGGTTTGGACTGTTGTTACTAACATCTTTCGTATTGTCGACTCTTTTTTAGCTCGACAATTTTTTTGTACTGGTCAATCCCATCAGTAGTGGTTGCCATGTTGCAGCACTACCTCTGCTAGCTTAGTAAGTTCGCACTCGGCGAGACGTCGTTGCCAACCATAACAGTTCACCTGCTGCTGTGTTCAACAGCAGCACCGCTCAGCATCGCGCACATCATGACTCAGCGAACAGTAATTCAACGCTTGCTGGCTGCCGCCATGTGGATAGCTGGCCTGTCTGTGACTTTGGTGACGTCTGCTGCTGTGCCAACCGCACAAGCCTTGGTTGCACAAGACGTTCTGGAACCCACGCCTCTCGGGCCATGGTATCAAGGCACTGCAAGCTTTTTCGGCGGCCCTCAGGTGAACAAGGGTCGCAGGCGACAGCATAGCGCAGCAACTGTGCTGCTGCAGCAGTGAGCGCACAAGGCCCGCCTGGTCAACTTCAAGGCAGGATTATCGACATGTGCTGCTGCTGCTGCTGCTGCTGCACGCATTGCAGGCGACAGCCGCTGACACTTTTCAAGTTTCCATAAACTCTGGCTCATGCGGTGAGCTGATGCGCTTAGTGCTGCTGCAACCTTTTATTGTGTAGATCAGCATGAGCATTGACGCTCTGCTTTTGTTTATTCAGGGTATGGCGACCTGGACCCAAAATGTGGCCCTTCTACAATGGTAAGCGTGGTTCCAGTGCATGCATGCTTGCTGCACAAGCGCTGTCACCGCCGGGCATGCAGTGTTGCTCTTCCTGCAGCCCTGCAGCCCACCCAAGCCAGTTTACTCCTGCCAACAGCACACATGACTGCCTCATCTACCAGATGGCTTTTTTGTTGTCTGCTGCTGCTGCTGCTACTGTTGCAGTTGTTGGCCTGAGCCCTGACAACGAGTTGATCAAGGTGAAGCTCGTTTTGCCAGGGTCCAGCTGCTGAACCCCACCGCTGCAGCAGGCAGAGCACAGCAGCATGTGCCTGCATGCAGGACGATCAGCTTGCTTGCAATAGCTGCATGACCGCAGTCCTGCAAGGACAATCGGTCCACATCTTGCTGCACACATGTGTTCCTATTAGCTTTCCTGCAAGCATCCTTTTGTATCATCATCACGCATTGCCAGCACAGAGCGGTTTGCTGAAGGCTGCTGTCATGGAAGCAGGCATCCGCTGTGCCTGCCTAGTGTTGCCGTGATCAACTGCTATGTTCCGCCTGTTCCTGCAAGCACCTAGTCCTGCATGAGCTTCCATGAATGTCTGTCTGTCTGTTTGTTGTTTGTCTTAGTCTCTTTCTTCCCTTCAACACGCCGTCCGACCTCACCCGCCACATGATGCTGCAGACCCGTGCCCAAAGCGCCTGCGGCTCCTGCCTGGAAGTTGAGTGCACAGGGCCCCGCTGCAACAAGAAAGTGACCACCCTGCCAGTGCTCATCACAGACTCGTGCAACAGGGATTGCAACGCCACCAACATCAACATGCACGCCTTCGCCTACGAGCAGCTGGCGCCCCTCAAAAACGGCAGGACCAGCATCCGCTACAGGTGTGCTGCTTGATCGATTCCAACAGGGATGAGATACAACTTGTTGGGACACCCCTTGCCTGAGATGATGATAAACACAACTGCAGGCATTATGCCTGTTGGACTGCACACTGGTTACCTGCCGTGCGTAGTAGTGCTGTGTTCTGCTGAAGCAAGACAGTGTGAGCCGCCAAGCAGCATGCCGTGCGCTTGTGATGTGCGGTGTTGATTCCGTTCACTTTTGCCACCGGCCCACAGTTGTCCATTGACTCAACCTGCTCCTGCTGCTGCCACCTTGCAGGCTTGTGACCTGTACTCCTGCAGACCCCATCATCGTGCACATCCAGAACTACCGCGCAACACTGGGTGGTTGGTTACGGTTGGCTTTCAAGAACGTGGCAGGGGATGCTGCGCTTACAGCAGTGGAGTTGGCTCCCGCAGGCAGCGACTTCAGCGCCGCGGTGGGTGCTTGCAGGACACACACGTCAGCGTGCCTCGGCTGTGACTTGCAGATGAGCGATGGCATCACCGTCATGCCATGTGCAGGAACTTTGGGGTGTCACTACACGTCGATAGCTGCAAGCTTGCCAGGTGCCTGATAGTATGGCTGCCTGCACCTAGCCATGGCTAGGTGCTCACAGCAGCAGGCCCAACCACAATGGCCCAGACACTGCTGAAGTATGTACGCTGAAACAAACCTGTGCTACCTGCTTGTGGTTCTGCCCTGCAGTCATGCACCTTGAACACCAGTTCCCCTTGGCTTGCATTGGACAACACCTATGGAGCTGTGTGGGAAGCAAGCAATTTCCCAGAGCCTCCTCTTGACCTCCGCATCACCAACAGTGTTGGAGAGAAGGTGGGTGGTTCTGTCTGTCTGTGTGTCTAGCTTTTGTCTGTCCGTCTATGCCTTTTTCTGTTTTATATATCCGTCTGTCTGTTTGTATTTATGTCTGTCAGTCCATCCTTCTGTCTGTTTGTACTGCCAGGGGTGCCTGGCTGCTGTTGTGCTTTCCTGACCAGACGCTGCAGGTTTTGGCAGCAGGGTCGTGGTGCTGGTGCTGGGTTGTGGATCAATTAAATGCACGTGGCAAGCCAGCAACATATGCTGTAGATGCTGACCTGCTGCTTTCCATCTTCATGTACATTGACTGCTGATTGCTGCCCTGTCTGTGCTCTGCACGCGGTGATGCACAGGTGGTCATCAAAAACGCCATTGCAGTGGCTGGCATAGTTGGTGACATTGAAACCACACCTCAGTTCCCCGTCTCCAACTACAAAATCACAAGTGGAATGCATCCCAACACCACCGCCAACACCCCAAATGAAACAAGGGGAAACATGACAGCACGCATCATGAATCCCAATCCCCGGCCCAATTGGACAGCACTGGCAGTCCGCCCAGAGGCTGCTGCAGCACGCACGCAAGAGGTAACTGCTGTCAGCGAAAGAGCAGGAAGCTTCGTCGGAGTTGGCCTGGCACTGCCACAGACACCGCAGGAGGAATACGCAGTCCGCCGCTACAGCCAGCAGGTAAGACATGTATAAGTAAGCCAGAGCTCCTGCTCCTGTTGCTACTGCTGCTGCTGTCAGCTGCCAGCTGCTGCTATGTTGAAGTGACGGTCAACAACTGTGCTACTCATATATTGCATGGTTGCACCTTATCAGGTGCAGCAAGACTGAAACTTGTTCTGGACTCATCATTGCTGTTGTCGCTGCCGCTGCTGTCCTGCTCACCATACCAGCTTGACCGCGCTGGCAAGCGGCCTGTCAGCACCAAAACCAGCACCACCGTGACACCCACACAGGATGCAAGGCCAGCAGCAAACCCAGCAATAGCTGCCAAAGCAACCAGTACAATGACCCGCAGAGCTGCACCCACCACGGCCACCAAAGCAGCGCCCTCAATTGGCACGCAGGGCCAAGGCATTGGAGCCAGGCGTCTGATGCATGTGTGAAGGATAAGTTTGCTGCGCAGTGGCAATGACTTTATTTGTCTGCTGTTCACCTATTTCAATGATGTGCCACATGAAGGCATCCTGAATGACTCTGCATAGCTTATTGCTTGGCTAGATTGCTAGTCAGGACCATTCCTTGATTGGTAGGTTAGCTGGGTGCGAGAGTTTGATGGTGCCATGACTTATCCATCTTTTACATGTGTTGCGCACGTGATAGCAATCATCTGTGCCGTGTTGATGTTCTCTTGTTCCCTTGTGTATGTGAGTAGACTTATGTAGTTTGCACTTGCTTCTTGCAACTGTGCATGCAACAGCAGGCGGTCCCATGCTAGCTGTGCAATCACAGCTCATGTACGTTGGTTAGCAGGCAGGCTGTAGCCCAGCTAGCTCACTCACTCATGCTTCTGTAACTGTGCCAGTGCTAGCGCCTTTGCTGCATGCGCATCAGGCGCAGGTCAGACTGCTGCAAAGCAGATCAAGTGTTTGAATGCATCCTGAGAAGCCTGCAAAGTGCATGCACTGTGTGACATGCCAGTGGTGATCTGCAGGACAGTCCCATGCCGTATGGCCATCGTGTGAGCTATTTGAGCGGCTCTGCACATATGCGGCGCTGGCCACAGCTTGTTGCGTATGCATACTGGGCTTCACAGTTGTTTCGTCTGGGATGCTGTACTGTAGTGAGGTCTGTGCATCATGAGCCTATCTTGGCACATGTTCCAACGAGATCTGTGTACTACACATAGTATCTGTATTTGGTTATCTATGCATGTACGTATGGATGGATGCAACTGTCGTAGTGGGTGAGCAGCAGTGTGCAATATTATAACCCTATACATGTGCGGCAGCACAGTATACTTATATGTATGCTGTGCTGTGCAACAATTAGCAGTAGTGCCCCAGGCGTGCATGCAGCCTGGTCTGTGCTATTGTGCACAACTGGATGCTGGCTCAGTTGGCTCAGCTGTGGCCATGGTGGCTGACGCCATCAATAGTTCCTTTCCAACTGACATGCATGCGGTCTTATGGTGATGTTCTGTTGTTAGTGGCAGTCACTGGTAGTTAGTCGACGTCACGATATTCACAGCCCATCTGTTTGAAAGGTGACAAGGTGAGGAGGGTTGCCTGCATGCGCAAGCACCCTCATGTGATGTCAAGTCACCGATGGCCGTGCCTTGGCTGCTCAACATGGCTGGTGTACACCCTGATGGTCATGTGCTCAGGTGCTGTGGTTGAGGGTTACTGCAAACGGAGTACCTTGAAAGCAATCATGGACGATGATGATGATGATGATGATGGCGGTTGTGTGTGATCTAAACTTTGAATTTCACGCAAGAGCCTTGAATGGGTATTATGATGATGATGATGATGATGATGATGATGATGATGATGATGATGACGCAGGAGCCTTCACGCCGCCTGAAAGGGACGCCCATGATGGCTGGCCAGCAGTGGGACAGAGGCGTGTCCAGCGATATTTTTTGGATGCGGCTCCTTGTGGGATGCTGCAGCAGAATGGCTTACGAATCGACATCGTGTTATTGGTAAGTACCCTGACAACCCGTTGAAACACCTCTGTGCTGTACCCCCTGTGCTTTTCATTTGCATAGTACAGCAAAATCACTGCAGTGCCTCCAGCTGGAGGCACTCCCACTGCTGATTCAGACCTGGCAAATCAACTGCTGTAGCATGCCCCTTTGTTACTGACATATGGCATATGTCAACGCCCACATGCCATGGTGGTAAGGGTTCCATTTGTGGCCACAAAAGCACATGTCATCGCAGTTTGGTATGGGTTGCAATGGCAGGTGGAACGCGCAACACATGTGATTAGTTAACTTGCAACGTTGCAACTGCGATGCAACAGACTCAACCACGATACATGTTGCCATGAGCCACTCTCGTGGCTGGCAGACTGGCATCTGCAGCTCCCATCCGATGCGCAGCTCAGCCCAGACAGAATGCTGCTGCAGGTGCATCCGCATGTCGCAGCTGTACACAGAGGCATGACATGATATCTCTTTCAGTAAAAACGCGTAGCATGTGTAACAGCTGATGATGCGCAGTGAAACAATTAAATGACAATGACAGCGACTGGGTCATCCCTGGCCGCCATGTACATGTGAGATGCACAGCCCACCCAGCATGGCCACAGCGCTGCAGAGGTCTTAAAGACAAACCTGCATGCCTCACTCTACTGACGCTGTGTCTAGCAGCAGGCTCTGCTGTTGCGGAACAACGTATTCATGAGCCAGGACAGTTGGCATTGCTGCGCAGCATGCCCATGAATGACAAGGTGATCATGCACCCACAGCTGCTACAACTGCTTGCTGCTGCTCAGCTGTTGTCTGCGTGCTGCCATTCATGCTGTCCAGCCGCAGGCTCTGCGCTGTTGCTGCTGCATCTGCACCGCCAGCTGCATCTGCAGCCAGCTCATCACCGCATCCGCAGCAGCTGCCCTGCTGCAGCTCCTGCTGCAGCCGCTGCTGCTCAGCTGCTGCTGCAGCTGCGTCTGCCTGGTGCTGCTGTTGCTCCCGCTTCTTCTCCTTGCGCGAGGGCGAGCCGCCACGCCGCCGCTCGTTCTCGCCCCTGGCGCGGTCACCCGGCTGAGCCAGCACCTCGGGCAGCGCATCAAAGCACTGATGCACGGCGCCGTTCCCCAGTATTAGCGCCGCTTCGTGCGAGCTGCGCGGCGGCGCGTCCAAGATCTCATCCGGGATCTGCCCCAGCGTCTTGCTCATCAGGTCGCTAAAGCTGGCTAAGCCGCCCCTTTGAGTACGCCGTCGACTGCATGCTTCCACTTCTTGCCCCCCCTGTCGCCGTGGAACAGGTTGAGGATGGGGCGCACCAGCACGCGGATGTTGGGGTCCTGGTACCCGTCATCCTTCACCTGCCACCTGCAGTCAGCATGACAGCGGCAAACACGCGGGGTCATAGGCCATTGGTATGTGTGCTGGCACAGTGAGAGCAGCAGCAGCAGCAGCACATGGGCGCCACCGCTTGCTGCAGGTACGTATCGTGCCTGCTGATATGAGCATGCCTGCTGTGCTGCTACCACATTGCTGCTGCTGTGCTAAAATTTACTTTGCAGACACACGTGATCCCAGCCCCGCTGAGACGGTGCAAGCCCTGCCTCGCAAACGGCCTGGCCACATGCGTCCAAAGCTGCCGCAAACAACTCTGCGATCTCCCTGGATTTTCTCAATTCTGGGCACCAGCGTCGTCACCACGCACCTGCCAATGATGGCGTCAGCATACTTGCAGTAATCTGCGATGACCTGCCGCCTGCTGACTGCAGGGTTGCTGGCTGCGCCAAACACTGCCACGTCAGCGTCACTGAGCACGCCCCAGGGGTCGTTGTAACCAGCACGCCCCACCATCACCCCGTCTATCGCGCCAGGGCCCAGCGCAGGGTGCTGCAAAGAGGCGTCCATGTTGACTGCTGCGTTCACTGCATAGCTGCTAAGCACGCCGCCATTCAGCTGAAACGACAGGTGTGGGAAGTCACGCTTCAGCGCCCACACCCAGTCCGGCCGCAGTGGCGGCACACTGCGGTTCTGTGCTGGGCTTAAACCGCGCAGCAGGCACTTGCGTGAATGGATGACAAAGCGGCTGACTCCGCCGCGTGTTGACACCACCCGGACGAAGTTTGCCAGCTGCTCATAGCTGTCATCGTCATCGACCCCCAGCCTGCACTTCACACTGACCGGTGTGTTAGGCCCCAACCCTTGCTGTATTGCTGCCATGCAGTCCGCTACTAGCTCTGGCTGCAGCATGAGTGCTGCACCAAAGCAGCCTGCTCCTGCAACCCGATCGCTGGGACAGCCACAGTTGAGGTTGATTTCATCATAGCCGTATGTTGCTGCTACCTTGGCTGCTTGCAGGAGGAGGGTAGGGTCGCTGCCACCCAGCTGCAGCACGATGGGGTGCTGTTCTGGCGGGAACCACAGGTGCTTGTCCAGCAGCGGCGTGTGTATGATGGTCTTGTCAACCACCATCTCCGTCCACAGCCAGGTGCGCTTGCTGAGCAGCCGCGCAAGCTGGCGGTAGTGCACATCCGTCCACTCCATCCTGCAGATGGCAAGAGACAGCAGACAGTGACAGTGCAGCTTTGCATGGTGATGTGGCTGCCTAGACTGTTGAGTAACATAATCACGCGCGCTAATTAGCAACAAACAGTTGAGCACAGAGAACAGATGCAGGCCGCGTGGAGGCAGAGACCTGACAGTGATGTCCCACATGGGTGACTACAACGGATGTCTGAATTTCCGCAACTTTGTTGATGACGTAACCCATTCAAGTGATGCATACAAGCTTCTGCACTGTGGTTTGCAACATCAACATCAGCACCACTGGTGACAGCAGCAGCAGCACACACCAATGGTAGCAGTGGCGAGCATGCTGCTGCAATAGTTGAAGGAGCCTGGCTCGCTACATGGTGTCTAAACGTTTTGTATAAAACATTCCATCCATTCTTTGCTGACATAACACAGCTGAAACGTCAACGAAACTGGTGGGCGCGGGCTTGCTGCTACTGCTGTTCAGCAGTGGCACCCGGGTAACTTACATGGGTGCGATACTTAGCAGCGGCCTTCCGTGTTCTCCGTAGTCAACACGGCCAGAAGTCGAAGGCTGGCTGCTATCGCACTCCATGCTGCTGCTGGTGGCCATCGCCCTGAAAGCTCCTATGCGCCTGCTGCAGACCTGCTGTGGCCTTCCTAAAGTGTGACCGAAAGCGTGTCTGTTTAGTCGTAGCATGCGAACAGCATACTGCATGTGCTCTCAGTTGGTGTAATTCAGCAAATTTCTCAAAGTCGGGCAGCAGCGGGGAACATAGAGCTTGAGGTGCTGTGAAACGACAAATTAACACCACAAAGACACGGAGACTGTGCGAAAGGTTACGCTACGGTTGTCTGGGTACGTGGTTGCACCTGTGCCACAACTGCCAGGGTCCAGGTCACAAGCAGGCTGTCACTGACGCAGACAACCAGGTTGTGGCTGCACGTGCCAGCTGGCAGGATGACAGCAGCAGCTCTTCTTGCCACCACAAGCCACAGCAACGACGCTCAATTGGACTTCTTGCGGCGCCCAGCGGCAGTTGCAGGGTTCCCTAGCTTGAGGTGCAGGCCATGGGCATGGTGGCCCGGCAGCAGCCTGCGTCTGAGGCGCTTGAGCGCGTGCCGCACAGTGCGCAGCCACGCAGGCTCCTTCACCTGTAGCATACGCCACCAACAGCAGCACCAGCAGCAAAACTCATCTCAGCCGCACTGTAACCCAGTAACAGCCGCAGCTGTGCAGTATCAGCGATGGCTGGTCACCGCTGACTCACACCCCCAGGCACGCACCAAAGCTGCACGTGTGCAAACATCTTACTTGCACTGGCTGGCTGGTACCACACCTAAACTCACAGCCAGCACAACTTTGCCGTTTTTGCCCTGCAGGCATCCTCTTTCCAGACTACCAAGCCGTGTGCATCCCATCAGCACACTCAGCTGGTGTTAGCACCCAATGCAACCAAATGCACACCTGGCCAAAAATTGCAGCTGCAGCTGGAGCTGCTGCAGCCAATCACACCACCCCGCACCTTGATGAGCCCCATGTACACCATCAGCAGCAGCGCCAGCGCCACCACGCCTATGCTGAGCAGGTAGAAGTAGGCGTAGCCAAACTTCCAGTGCACCTCAGGCAGCTCGTCAAAGCTGCGCAGCAGCCGCAGCAGCAGCGGCAGCAGCAGCAGCAAGGCAGGCCAGCATTGTGCAGAGAATAGCAGAATTGCATTAGACGCTGCTTGTGAGGCTGCACTGGCAGTGCAGCTTGCACCAGTGGTCACATGTTTCCGATGACAATGCCAAGCGACAACCAAGAGCAGCACACAAGCTTTAGTGTGAACTACTACAGCCGTGAGTTGTGAGTTCGGGATGGAATGGTATCAGCGCTTCTGTGTGTATGCCTGCTGTACTAAGAGTCAGCCTGATGCACTGCGCTTCTTGACACAGCTGGTATGATGTTATGTTGTGTCAGCGTAACGGTTATAGCAAGGAAGTTATGTATGCCATGAGTCAGCGGCTGAAACTATGATGAGGAAGAAGGAAAGTATGTTGCAGCGCTGCAGTTAAGCGTTTGCAGGCGATGTGGGCGCCTCTTCCCGCAAGGTAACGAATCCAGTGCTACAAGCTGTTGCGTGCTGGTGCAGAACAGAGCGCAGCTCCGTAAGCAGTACCGCGGGACAATGGCAGGCTGACTGGGCTGGTCCAGTCAGGCACAACAATGCACTTGGCAGCCTGAGCTGGTGCAACCGCGAACTCGCTGACAGCCGCAGCCCACTCACTTCATGCCATAGATGCCTGCAATGCAAGCGAATGCGGAGAAGCGGCAGCCAGCAGGACGGAGCAGGCAGAGTGAGCCACTCAGCAAGGACAGCAGCGACAGCAGAAGCACGTACTGCCGCATCATGCAGTTGCTCTGGTGCATGTGTTGCAGTCTGCAACTCACCTGAGGTAACTATATGCACCTGACCACATGCACGGCAGGTGCATGTGCCTTACGGTTGCTTTACATGGAGCCCACTGGCCGGCAGCTCGTACAGCTGCAGCATGGTCTCTGATCAGCACACCTGCGATCCACGTTAGTGGCAGGAAGATGGTGCCCAGCAGCGCCAGCGTGAGGTTGGCGTTGTTGTTGGCGTGGCCCACCGTCGTCACCACCAGCTCGTTCAATTTGACCACGTGGTCCGTCATGGCCGCCAGGTCACCAGTCACTGCAACAGCCTGCAGCGGAAGATGATCACACAACCTGAGATAAGCTTACGTGCTGCTCAATGAGGCAAGACAAGCCAGAGTTTCCATGCAATCAATGTATACGGGGCCCTAGCTCTTGCCCCTAGTAAAATTTTATTGATTGCAAACAGCAAGCAAGGGAGTTAAACAAGTGTGGATGCCTGTTTGAACCCCAAACCCCATCCCAAACCGCACCTGGTCCAGCAGGTCCTCCAGGTAGGTCACTGCCAGCCCACTGATGATCACAGGATCATCACCCCCACTGCTGCGACTGCTGCTGCTGCTACTGCTGCTACTGTGCTTGCCATGCCTGCTGCGCTTGCTGCCCTTGTCTTTGCACCCTCCGCTGCTGATGTCCACATCCTGCTGCTGCTGCTGCTGCTGCTCAAGCCCACTCTGCTGCTGCTGCTGCTGTAGCCCATTGTGCGCCTTGTGGCCAGCAGAGGTACCACCACCAGGAGCAGCAGCTCCATTAGCGACCAAGCCCTGAGGCGCCTCGCTGTGCCCTGAGCCCCTGCGCTGCAGCGCATGGCTGCGGCCGCTGCCACTCTGGTTGCCCAGCCTGCTCCGGCCGCGCTCATCACTGTCACTGCTGCTACTGCTGCTGCTGCTGCTGCTGCTGCTGCTGCTGCCCCGCAGTGTGCGGTTGCCGGCTGCCCTGGGGCCTGGTCCGATGTGGTAGATGCTGCTGGTGGATGTGGTCAGCGCCTGCAGCAGCGCCTCCATGGGCTGGAAGCTGCAGCAGCAGGAGGAGGCAGGTGCATGCATGCATGTGACACATGCGCACCACACAGTGAGTGCAAGCGTGAATGGCACACGCACGCACGCCGCGCCCCGCCTCCCCTGCACTGGTGAAGCTGTGTCATGGCTGTGAACGCAGCCAGCAAGCAAAAACCATGCCGCAGCAGGTACAGGCTCAGTCATTCGGCGCTGTGTTCTTCAAAGTACACCGCAGGCGCAGTGCCCGCAGCAGCGAGGTGCCTGGCTGGCGGCTGCAGCAACGGGACGGCAATGCATAAGGACACCAACAAAGGCGACAGACAAGCCTTTGTGTCTGCTGGAAGAAAAATGAATCAGGGAGCGGTGGTTCCAAAAGCTACATAGCCTGAGGAGAGCCGAGCAACACAGCCAGCTGTCCCAACCACAACCCCGCACACCAGTGTCAGGCTGCCAGGTCGGCCTCCAACAGGCATCTTGGAGCCCAGCCCCCCTGCTGGGTACTGTGTCGACATCAACCCAGCCACCACCTGAACACTCTACAACTGACCGGAGCCACATGTATGCCAAGATGCTGAAATGTGCACCAGCCGCCCACGCGCAGCCGCCCGTGGGAGTCCAAAAACCGCAAAAAAAAGCCACACAACCTGTGGTTGCTGGGCACCATGGCTGAGCTGGACGCCAGAAGGTCCAGGTCCAGACAGCCAGTGTGTGCGGCTGCTGCACCAGCAACCACAACAACAAAGCATCCCCAGCAGCTGTGCATTCGCTTCACCATCGGCAGGCCCACCTGCGCGCCAGTATGCTCAGGTCAATCAGCAGCACGTGCAGCCGCCGCGTCAGCTTCATCTGCGCCCGCCCCTCCAGCACGCGCGCGTCCAGCCGCGACAGCACATCAGCCAGGCGGCCAAACACGGGCAGGCTGTACGACATGCAGGAGCGCAGCAGCGCCTGCAGCAGCAGCGGCAGCAGGGGTGGCCCCTCACACAGAGGTATGAGCAGGCGCTGGCGGTGCCGCGGCAGTGCTGGCAGCAGTCAAGCCTCTTTGCAAGCCGCACGCACACGTGCGCACATGCAGTCTGCAGTCAGCGCAGGTTTTTGCAACCCACGCCAAACATGAAGAATTCTTGGCGTTCAAGCATCTCCAAGGTTGGTGTGCCTCGGGCGTACATCTGCTAGCTTCGGCCGTACATCTGCTAGGTGTGGCTGCTGGCCAGGCGCACCTGCAGCAGGAAGCCTGCGTCTTCACTCTCCAGCAGCAGTGAGCTCATGCCCCGTATGCCACGCATGATGGGGCCAGCTATCTGCAGCACCAGCCATGCCGGCAGCAGTGATGAGCAGCAGCAGCACCCGCTGCACACCAGCTTCCGAGGGCACTGCAACAGCATACAGTTGTAGCACTGCATGCATTGCTGCACATGCTGGCTGCAGCACTGGCCAGGAGAGGGGGACGCGCCAGCTACCAGCCGGCCGAATTTGGCGCTCTGCATCATGACACGCGCTTTGTGCTGCGTCCAGCAAACATAACACTGTTTCGGCCTACTTCAGGCCCCTCAGCAGCCAGGTTGGTCTGGCTGCGCCACCGCCTGTGGCGGGCGGGCCTGGCGGCGCACCTTAGCTGCTGCCGAGCCCCCTCCGGCCGCCCTGCCGGGGAAGATGGTGATCAGCACGCCGGTGGAGTGCAGGAACATCGACACCTGGCGCGGCCGGGCGCAGCACAGCGCAGCGCAGCCGTCAGAAGCAGTGCATCACCCGACACGCAGTGCGCACAGCGCAAAGGCCAGCCACTGAACATGGACAGCTGGCGCGGCACAGCACACGCGTCTCAATAAGTTCAGCACCGCGGGCGTGGGCGCTCGCGTTCGCTCTGTGAAACAGCCTCACACGTGTCATAGGACGCCGTCGCAGCATGCGAGCAGAGAGGCCAGCCACACAACAGCATAGACACCTACCACAGCACAGCACACCAGCACAGCACTGGCCAAACTCAAGCGAAACTACATGGCTTGCAGGTTTAGGCATGACTCAGCCGCTGCAGTCAACTGCACGACCAGCTGACACCCTAAGCGCTGCAGCTCCACAACTACAGCCAGCCAGCCAGCCAGCCAGCCAGCCAGCCAGCCAGCTATTCCCCTGAAAAAATGCCGTACTTCTCTTCCACTGGCCAAAGCCACTGACCCGGGCCTGCTGCACCACCAGTCTCCTCCTTCTCTTGACTCTTCATGCCCGGCTCCACAACGCGCCCTGCTCCCCTCACTCCAGACAGCCAGAGCAAGCAAGATTGGGAACTGCAGGCTCCTGCCTCTCACCCCATGCAGCCCCACCCACGCACGCACGCAAGCCAGCCGCGCAATGCACAAGCACCCACACATGGCCCCCCGCACCTGCTGCATCATCAGCCGGCGCCGCCGCATGACGGAGCGCGTGGGGCGGTAGTTGAAGGCGGAGCTGTGCAGCGGCACCACCAGGCGCACAGCGCTGGCACACGCGGTGCAGGTGGCACACCCGGCAAAGTAGCCGCCCAGGGTGCCTGCCCCGGTCGCTGCTTCCATGTCGGCATCATTGCCCAGCAGCTGCTGCTGCTGCTGCTGCTGCTGCTGCTGCCTGTAGTGCTGGGAGTGCGCGCCTCCTGCAGCTGCTGCAGTTGTTGCTGCTGGCTCCGCTTCTGCTGTGGTGCCTGCTTCGTCTTCTGCTGCTGCTGTGTGGATGCCCTCTGAATCGCCAGTTGCTGCTGCAGCTTCTGTTGGCAGTTCTGTGCGGAGCAGTGGTCGTTCCTCTGGCACCATTTGCTGCTGCTGCTGCTGCTGCTGCTGAAGCTTCTGGTGCTTCTCCAGTAGCTTCTTGTTTAACCGCACTGACTCCTGCTGCTGTTGTTCCTGCTGCTGCAGCAGCGGCTCTTCTGCTGCACCCTTACCCCTGAACCCTGCCAGCCACTTGGCATGCGGGTGCGTCGCAAACACCGCCCCGCCCAACTTCTCACGCGCGTTCACCCGCTTTCCTTCATCTTCGTCATCAGACTCGTACAGCAGTTCACCCCTGCCACCGTACATCTCCTCCTCACTCTCTAGGCTGCTGATCAGTGATGACGTGTCACTTTCTGTGTCTAACAGCTCAGCCGCCAGGTCCTCTGTAGCTGCATGCGACGGGTGCGCTGTAGCAGGGCGACGGCTGTTATTGTTACTTTTTGAATCGGCTGCCAAGCCACCAGGACCTACATACAGCCGACACTCATCTGCAGCACCCTGCTGGTGCTGCTGGGGGTGCTGCTGGTGTGGGTTGGTGCGGCTGCTGCCTCGGTGACCCGCTGCTGCTGCGGCTGCTGCTGGTGAGAGTCGCGTGCCTGCAGCTCCCTGCGGCTGCTGTGCATGGTGTGTCGGGGTGCCGTACTCGTCTTCTGCCCCTCCCGCTGCTGCTGCAGCTGCAAAGCCTTTTACTTTTTGCAGCTGCCACACGTGTGCCGCTACGTACATGTGACCAGGGTAACTGCAACCAGGCAGCTCAGCAGCAGCAGAAGCAGCAGCAGCCGTGACGCCCCAGGCACTTGGCACAGCAGGCACTGAGCTCCACACTGCTGGGTTCTCAAGGCAAACAGGCAGCTCGGCAGCTGTCGATGCATCCATCAGCTGCTGTGCTCTGCTGCTGTGCTCTGCCGCGACAAGAAGCCCTGCAGCTGGTGCTGCGGCCGCACCCCTGAGGCACTGCATGCTGGCGCACGGCCCTCACCTGATGCACTTGATGCGCTGGAAGTTGATGACATCCTCGATGGCCAGAGGGTGCAGGTCGTAGTGCTCAGCAAGCGTCTGCCGGCAGCACCAGCAGCAGCAGCCCCAGCGCGAGGAGTGCTGATCAAGTTGCTTGCAGCAAGTACGGCCTGGCATGCTGCAGATTCTCGAAGAGGCAGCTTGGGCACAACCATACAAATTACCGTATGCATCAACCAGCCGCCAGCACTTAGCAGCAGCTGCCGCCACCGCTGTTGCTGCCGCCGCCGTCGCCGCCACCGCAGCCTCCGCCGCCGCTGCTGCTGCTGCTGCTGCTAGCCTGACATGCAAGCCAGCCAACAGGCTCCAGCACCGGGCGGCCTTATTTGGAGCAGGCCGGCGCCTCCTGAGAGCTGCAGCGCTGGGCCACACACATCTGTTGCTGCAGCTGCGCCGAGGTGTTCCTGTCTCGCTGCCGCTCTGCTGCTCACCTGCAGCACGTCCCCCGACACGCCATCCACCACAATCCAGCGCACAGCAGACCAATCCGGCCGGCCAGCAGCCAGGAAGGACTGCAGGTTGCTGCCATCAAGGTCTGCAGCACGGCACGGCATCCCAACATTGCTGTGGTGAGATTGCTTGCAGGATAGCGGGTATGGCATGCGCAGCTGCGGTGCCTGCCGTGCACTGCAAGAGGTGCAGCCACCTCCACCCTGGTTCTCTGGCGCTTCCACGGCAGGCAGCACCTGAGTAGAACCTGGCGCGCGACTGGCTGTAGTCCACTGCCGTGATGTTGGTGGGGGCCTGGATGCGGCGCAGCGCCTGCGCCAGGCGCGACACCTCAAGCTCTGCGGCAGCGGCAGCGGCGGCGCGTTTGCACATGCAGATATGCTTGCTGACACTTACCCAGGCTTGCCGGATCGGCCGTCAAGCCGTGGCTGTGCAGCGTGGGTGCACCACAGTAAGAAGTTGCCGTGGCCAAAGCAGCATGCACGTGAACGTCGTCCCTGTCAGACACTAAGCTAACTTTAGTGTGGCTTGGCAGCAGTGCACGCGTGCTTCTGCCAGAGCGCAGCATGTCTGATGACGCAGCCGGTCCCCAGCAGACAAGATGCAGACAGCAGTCTGTACCTGACAGTTCATCGCTGGTTTGGTCACACACACAAAGCTGCATCAGATTGCGGTGCACCAGCATCCTATCCAGGCAATGTAGCACCGTTCCCTAGCTTACCTAGGCTGCTGGTGCTGCTGGCGTTGCTGCTCTTGGTGCTGGAGGCTGAATAACGCCGCAGCTTGAGTTCATCAGGTACCACCACATCCTGAGTGAACCAGGTGTCCGACTGCTGCGTTGCAGCAGACATGCTGCCCTTGGTTGCGGACTGCCACGCTGCTGCTGCCAAGCAGCAACCCTAGTTGGCCCAGCTAGCAAGTCTGCGGCCGGCAACAGCCGCAAGAGCTCAAAAAGGTAACGGGGTATGTGCTAAGTATGTGGTACAGTGAGCCTGGAGAAATTTTGCTGCCTAGCAGCCTGCTTTCAACAATGATGACGTACGTAGCCTGCTCGAATCCTGGATCCCGGCGTCTCGTCTAGACAAGCACTGCACGCAACCATACTGACGTATGAACAATCATCTGAACAATTATATCACATAATTGGAAACTCACCTGAGCACAAAAACAGAAACCGAGTCAGAGACGCTATGGACGCACCGATGGGCGAGCCGGCAAACAAGGATGCTCCAATCACTTTAGAAAAGCAACAGCCAGCTGCGCCTGCTATATCGGCAGGGCAGGACACGCAGGACCAGCAGCAGCAGGTTGTCTCACGCAAGCTGCTGGTGATCCTCCATGGCAAGCGCATAGAAGACGATCAAGTCAGAGATGCCATCAAACAAATTCAGGAAGAAGGACACGAGGTGATGCGCGTGGCCATTAAGGCAGCAGCTGCCAGGTGGCCTTCTGCAGTGTTCAGGTTTGCCAAATGTTGGACAAGCTGTGGCTTCATGCAGTTCAGCTGCATGGCGCCGACAGTAGAGCCTGCGAGACTCATAATGAGACTGTTGGGTTTACATGCAGCCTGCTGCTGGCTTCCTTCATGCTGGTGTGACGTGCAGGTGGTGGTGCGTGTTACGTGGGACTCTGGCGACGTGGACCAGTTTGTGAAGGAGGCAGTGGAGCTGTGGGACAGCCAGCGGTGAGAGGCCATGGGGAACTGTTGCTGCTGCTGTTGTGTGGCTGCTTGCATGATTGTTGTTGTGAGCAGCTGCGTCCGAAGTCAGCGACGCTGGCGCGGCCTTGGCGTTCTGCCAGCGTCACACAAACATTTGCATGTGCTGCGACTGCTGAGCCGGTTGTTTGGCAACCGGCTACTGCAAGCACCTGGTCACAGGCTGGCACAAGAGCACCCCCTTGTTGCTGCCGCCACTGGCGTGATGCGTCACAGATTATGCTTGCACAGGCATGCATCGCTGTGTCTGCGGCTATTGTTTCGCTGCTCACGCTCGATACAGCATGCACAGTCGGCTTTCACATGCATGTTATGCCTGTCGTGATGTCAGCATGTTCTGCTGATAGGCCTGCCCTAAACCTAGCACTCTGCTCTGTTGCAGGTATGACACGCTTGTTGCTGGAGGTGGTGATGGCACCTTGAACGAGATGGTGGCAGCGCTGCTGAAGCATGGGGCGCCGCCACGCATCAGCATTGCGCAGCTGCCAATGGGCACCGCCAACGACCTGGCCTCTGCGGCGGGCATCTCACTGGTGCGTGGCGGCTCACTGGCGCAGCGTGATGCCTTGCGGGTGCACCGCAGTGAATCCCAGCGCGCCTGGAGTGGTGTGCCTGGCAGAGCTTGTCGCAGCAACGATGCCCGCGGAGCACAGCCAGGGACACGGCCTCACTTAGCAGCAGGCGCGGCACTAGGGAGAAGTGCGTGTGATGAGGAGGGCAGCGCATGCGAATGAGGCAGTGGTGCGAGTCGCCTCAGGATCATCAAAGGCCTACTTGCTGGGCACCGTGCCACCTGGAACCCGGCGTCACAAGCAGTAGGCATATCACTCATCTTACCTGTTGAGTGCTAGCCTTCACCACTGCCCTGCACTGCCAAACCCCTGCTGCTGCCGCCACTCCCCTCTAAACCTAAACCCTACTCTGCAGGCTCCCCTGGATGCGCTGCGGCTGGCGCTGGACCCCTCCACCATCCACGCCATCGACGTGGCGCTGGTCAACGGGGAGGTGTTCATGAACCTGGCCACAGCAGGGACAGTGAGCGAGGTCAGCAGCAAGGGCATGAGCGACACACTCAAGAAGCTGCTGGGGCCTGCAGCGGTGGCGGTGGCAGGTGAGGGCGGCGGGCTGTGGGTGCGGGGCAGTCAATCAATCGGTCTGGGGGCCTTCACTAGGCTGGTGGTGACAGACCACAACCAGCAGCGGCAAGGGCATGAGCAGTCAAAGAGCGTCACAACTGCAGGGCCCTTGAGCGTGGCGGCAGCGGGTGAGCAGGAGAGCATGCTGTAGCAAGAGGTGGCTGCATGAGGTGCTGGCAGCTGCAGCAGTGGTGAGTTGCAGGCAAGCGTGCGTGGCTGCCGAACTGGGAACTGGTGAAGGTGTCGCCTAACCTGCACCTCCTGCGCCAGTGACTGCCTGGTTGTTGCTGCTGCCGTGTCGTGCAAGGGTGCACGTAGGGGCCATGACGGCTTGACGTGGAAGTCAATTTCGTCCGCTCAACTTTGCTGTGCTGCGCTCTGTGCAGCGCGTGAAACCAATGCTCGAGTGTGGCTTGTTGTTTTGATGCTTCCGTTGTCGAGCTTGTTTTGGTCGCATGATCGCACAAGCCTTGCTTGCCTCCTTCCTGGATGGGCATGTGGGCATGCTTTTATATGTGCCTCCTTCTTGGATCTTCCTTATATGTGCCTCCTTCTTGGATGGGCATGTGGGCCTGCTTTTATATGTGCCTCCTTCTTGGATCTTCCTTATATGTGCCTCCTTCTTGGATGCGCATGTGGGCCTGCTTTTATATGTGCCTCATTCTTGGATCTTCCTTATATGTGCCTCCTTCTTGGATGCGAATGTGGGCCTGCTTTTATATGTGCCTCCTTCTTGGATCTTCCTTATATGTGCCTCCTTCTTGGATCTTCCTTATATGTGCCTCCTCCTTGGATCTTCCTTATATGTGCCTCTTTCTTGGATCTTCCTTATATGTGCCTCCTTCTTGGATCTTCCTTATATGTGCCTCCTTCTTGAATCTTCCTTATATGTGCCTCCTTCTTGGATCTTCCTTATATGTGCCTCCTTCTTGGATCTTCCTTATATGTGCCTCCTTCTTGGATCTTCCTTATATGTGCCTCCTTCTTGGATCTTCCTTATATGTGCCTCCTTTTTGGATGCGCATGTGGGCCTGCTTTTATATGTGCGCTTCCTTCAACAATTGGTCATTGGCGACTGCTGCAACAAGCGATCCGATGCGGTGCTGCCACCTGCTGCTGCAGGCTTCCGCCAGCTGTTCATCACGGGGCTGCGCCCCATCAAGGACGTGAAGCTCACCCTGCCCAAAACAGCAGACTGCAAGCACGACAGCTACACAGCAGACCAGGTGGGAGCCTGGGCCTAGCGCTGTTGTTATCAAGTGCCATGGCAGGCATGCCCTACAGCTGTTCAGTGGGCAGAGTTGTGCCAGCAGCATCGCAGTGACATGCTGCTTGGTTGCCAGTGGCCTGCGCGCATGCCCTCCAGGCCCACGGCTCATGCTGCTGCGGCACAGCTGCAGCAACAAATGCCTTGCCAGTCAAAATGCAAACCTCCTCTGGACTTGCAGCAGTCTGGAAGGAGTCTGGGCGTGCAGGCTGTGCACTGGGCTGGTGACCAGCATGCGCACTCGGATTCGCTGGTGCCAGCAGCGGGGTCGCACGCTCGTGCATACCGACTGACTTGCCGACTGACTTGATGGGCAACAGCTGTGCTTGGTGTGTTCACACTCACCACCCGCATCAGTGTAAGAAGGATGTGCGCGTGTGTGGTCGCAGCTCCGTGCATGCTGATCTCTGCTGCTGCAACGCCTTGAAGTGGGGTGTGGTCTCCGGCCTCTCGCAAACAGCCTGCGCTCACAGTTGATGCATGTGCCAGGCTTGCGCTGCCGTGCCTGCCAGGCAGCAGTGCTGCGAACAGAACTCGATCGGCATGCACCCATGCTGTGCACCTGCTGCTGCTGCTGCTGCTGCCGCCCCCGCAGGTCAGCACCATGTCTGGGGACCTGCTGGTGCTGGCGGCAGGCCAGGCGCGCCAGATGGGCCGCATGCTTAACGTGTGCCCTGACGCGCTGCTGGACGATGGCCTGCTGGACTTCACACTGCTGTTTGGCAGCCCTGGCAAGCAGGTGCGGCTGCTGTATCGATCCATCAGGCTTTCGCCGTTGCGGATTCCCCCACTGCTGCCTTGTTTCGGAGTCTGGGCCGGGGGTCAGTCGCAGTGTGGCGAGCAGGTGCGACTGGCGCATGTTGGGGCGGCTGGCCAGCTGCAGTGGTGTGGGCAGCTGCAGGCGCGACATCGAGCAATCACTTGCCGTTGGCTGCTGTCAAGGTTGTGTCGATCCTGGCCCGTCATTGATCTATGAGACACCGCTGGCGCTGCACGCCGCCTGCTGTAGGTGGCTCGGATCTTGTCGCAAATTCTCTTGTCTTATGCAATGAACACACCTGGCACCTAGGCTGTCCTGCATGGCCTGACCACAGCACCAAGGACGGCACGACTGTTGTGGCCGTGTGTGCTTGCGTGTGTGTGTGGCGTGTTGCAGGCTGCGGCGCTGGCGTCCGATCTGCTGAGGTCTGGCTTCAGCCGTGCGCAGGGCGGCGTGCAGCTGCTGCGGCTGCCGTGGCTGGTGGCGGAGGCAGGCCAGGACCTCAAGTGCAACAGGGACGGAGAGCCGTCACCGCCTGCAAACAAGTGAGAGTGCTCGTGAAGCATCTGAGAGGTTGTGATTGACAAGGTCTGGCACACATGCAGCGGCTGAAAGGGGTCTTCTTGCTTTGTTAGCACTATCATAATGTTGGCATGATGTTGGCTGCTTGCGCGTATGACGCCCAGCTCATGAGCCTACAACGACGCAGGGTGGCCGTGCAGGCTAGGGCCCTGTTATGCCTGGTGATCGTCAATGAAGTGGGCACGTGTACCTGCTGCATACTTTTCTGGGTGCTGCTGCTGCGCTGATGACGCCTCCTTGTTGCTGCAGTCTCTACTGCTGCTGCCCGTAGGCCGACGGCTGCCATGCCCCTCAGTGCCCCCGCCAGCTGCTGCTGGTTTATTCAGCCTTTCACCAACCCTAACTCGCCCACTTTTCTGCTGCTGCTGCTGCTGCTGCCGCTGCTGCCTGCAGGCTTGTGTTTGAGGTGCTGCCGCGCCGCATCCAGCTGCACCTGCCAGACAGCCGGCTGCTGCTGGAAGGCCACGCTGCCGCAGCAGCAGAAGAGGCAGCAGCAGCAGCAGCCACCACAAGCATCACCAGCGCTGGTGGCGTGCGCGCCGCAAGCAGGCGATGAGGACAGGTGAGGGGCAGTGTGGTGTGTGGTGTGCGTGCTGATGATGCGCGCAGCATGCACCGGGCGAGGCTCAGGTCAGTGCTACGCCAGCGGGCAGCCACTGGCTGGGCAGTGCGGCACATGCATGCATGGTCGACCTGCCCATACTGTGCCAAGTTTGGTGCTACGTGTGTGTGGGTCTTCAGGCACATATGTGCTGCCCCCGTCCTTTGTTCACCGCAAGTCAGCATGCGCAGCCCAACAGGAGCACGTGTGCCAAGTTCTGCAGCTGCAGCACTGCTGGGTGGCCAGCCGCACGCCGGGGCGCTGCCGACGCCTCCCCCGCCCTTGCTGCTGTCCTGCAGGCCACAAGCTGCGGCCCCGCCTGCTGCTGGACCTGTGGGGCGCACAGCAGCCGCCAGGCAGGCTGTCGCGGCTGCTGCCGGGCCTGCGGCGGGCGCTAAGCAAGACACTGTGGTGGGGGCGCTGCTGACGGCCGGCTTCGCAGCGGGCTTCCAGGCGAAGCAGCTGCTGCCGGCTGGCCCTGATCGTGATGAGCTGTGACGCCAGGGTAGGCTGGAGATAGTAGACGCTTGTGGATAACGTGTACAGTACTTGGAGTCGCTTGGCTCCTCTGTGTAACGCCCTGTGCAGTCCCAGCAGTTGAGAGTGTTGCAACGGTCAGCAGTTGCAACGTTGGAGAACTGCCTTACAGTTGGGCCAACTAGAATCGTCAGCTGGCCATTCTTGGCGAGCATCTGCAACCAGAGAGTACCAGTACGAATATCATGGCAGCGTAGTACGTACGAAACGCATACTGCATGACGAAGCAGCTGCACGCAAGACTGAGTTCTTGCTTGCTGGGTCCCTGCCAGTGGCATAGGCCTAGGGTTCTGCAGGACAGTACTGGAGCCCTGGAAGTGCTGCGAGACAACGTTTTCGCAGCACAGTGGAGAGTCCCTCCGTCCAATACTATATCCCTTGCTTGCAAGCTCCCATCTGATCACATGTCATGAGCTGTAACAGACAGTAAACCACCGCACCGCAAACCAAGTCGGGCCAGCGTGCCAGGCCGCGTCACACCACAGAAATGTTCATTTGCATAATATTGTTTCCTACTTTATAGGCATCGACGCACCAGCGGCGATGATTGGGTAGCAGCGTTCGGGTCACAGACTGCCAGACCCTGCCACCAAAAACACACCGCTTGGACACGCAACAACGCAACAAGCAATGTACATGTGGTGTATTCTGCGTTCTTGTCCAGCAGCGCTAGACTTTGAGACCCAAGCGCAGGCTACAAAGGACGGAGCAACAGCTCACACCACAGGTGGCATCTTGCAGCGTTTAACATGGTTATCAATTGCAAACATCCGGCGTTCTCTCATCTGCACCGTACCGTAGCATCGGTTCCAGCGCTGCTGTGGCTATGTGTGCCAGGACTACTGATCAAGCAAGCAGTGCATTGCGTCGAATACCGACTGATCTGGGGCAGCGCACGCGCCTCACGTAGCTGCCAGCCACAGCCACGGCCACTCGCTCTGCCTCAGCAGCAGCGCCAGCTGGCAAGCCAGCGCTCCGCGGCATTAAAACAAACAAATACTTAGGGTTCAGAAACGCCGCCGCGCGCTTGCAAGGCTGTCACGAAAGCTGCCAGATCTGTGCTATCGCTGCCGTGCGCACACTGCAAGCTGCTCACTTGTGAAAGCGAGACGTCCGTCCTTCAAAGGGCTGCACGCCAGAGCGAAAGAGACCGTGTCCGTCCGCCCTGGCGTCCTTTCGTCACCCGGCAGAGCTGCAAGTGACGGTCTATCTTCAGTCATCCCAGATCCCGTGTCGCTGCAGCTGACTACACGCTGACTCATCAGAACCCGCCTCTCCGCGCGCTACACAGCCTCCGACCACCTGAACGACACGATTCGACGTTACGTTCATGACTAGCGTTACAGCGCTGCTGGACCGCCAGTGCACGCAAGCATGGCAAGCCTGCCATGCCGTTCCGACAGACAGGCTACACAGGCAGCACCACTTCACAACCACGCTGGGACAAAACCAACGCAAAACACACCAAACAACAACATACAACAAGCACAAACCAACCAACAGTCTAAACAACCGACTCACGCCAACACTGCCAACTCACCCCTCTCGACACGGAACTCAACACGACCTTACCCAAACCAAAAACAACACCGACTCGAACACTAACCAAACCCCATGATAAAAAACTATGACACTTACTATCATATATCTTATATCTAATCGTATATCATATGTGTTATTAAGTCCACTAAATTAAACTGACTTTCAGTTTCAACAAAGTGCCCTCTGTGGTGTGGTTTGGACGATGGTCCTAGCTTCCATGTGCGGTCGTGCACACCTGCGCAACCACCTTCAGGTTAGGTTGGTGCAAGGACGGGTTGAAAGCGGTGCGATATAATACCCTTGCTGGATTTGCATTTGCTCGACAAGAGGCCCTACCACTATACGCAATAACAGCGAAAGTGATGACACAGTCAAAGTTCGGGGACATCGCCTGGACAGCACAGAACGCCTCCTCGCGGTCCATTTGACACGAGTCTGCAGGAAAGATGCATACAACGGAAACCAGCTCAGAATACAGCAGTACACGCAAAGAAAGGCTCTACACACGCAGCACACACCGCAGTGCGGTGACCGCACAGCGTGCGCGCGTCGCAGCAAACAGAAGCACACGACGCGGAAGGGTTGGTGCCCGCGAAGCAACTACTCTGGACTTGGATGCTTGCTACGTGTGCATCAGTTCAACCAGCGGCGCAATACAGTGTGTGGAGCCAGCTTTGCTTACATGAGCAGCCTTGCATGCAGGGGTTGGGTGACACTGCATGCTTGCTTGCCTTTTCATGCTAGAGTGCTGCTGCTTCTTCAAATGCTAAGATGGGGCCCCCAGATGGTCAGATGTTACAATGATTTGAACTTCTCCCCCACAAACAAGACATGCTGTGTTGGGGTTGAGTCTGCTATGTATACCACCATACAGAGTAGTATGCTCATATGTGTATCACACACAAACAACCCATACAAACACGCATCAGCAACTACACCACGTGAAGGCACCCCTGGGTGGGCAACGGGGTGTGGGGAGTAGCAGCCGTGCGGGCAGCAGCTGAACCCAGCGGCGCATCAAACACACACCACATAATGGCGTGCCAGCGAACACCTCTTTGCATGCCCCGCAGCAAACTGCAACCCAGCTCAGGCCCAGCCTTGAGGGCCTCAACAATGCACGGAGCCGCGCAAAATGTCAGGCCGCTCACCAAGCACATGCCACAGCGCCTAGCATACACTATCAGCTAGCAGGGAAGTAAAGCAGGGCAAAGCAGAGGTCACTCATCACCCACATGTACGACTGCAAATGCAAGCAACACTGGCATGTCAGCAGCCTGCTGCAGCACCCCACGACGCAACTGTAACAAATGTTCACCACCAGACTTAGCGAACAGCCTCCCGGAAAAATACCAGCGCCAAACCCATTCGCTCGTTACAGCAGCTCACATAGACTGTAACAAGCCGCGGCAGCAAGCAAGGCAGAACATCTGGGACGCCCCTTTTGATTGTGAAAACCACCGACCTGCTGCTGCTATTGCTCGCATGCTGCCGCCAGCTCCCTTGTTGAATCTTTGACACACGGTCTGTGTCTTCAGATGGTCCCTGTGCAGATATCATTACTTACAGACCCACTGTGCAAGCCTGTTGGCAATTTGTTCTGCTGCTGCTACCTCAATGCTCGTATCTCTTGGGGTAGGCCCTGCATATGTAGCTCTGCTTACTCACATTGAACTTCACACCCATGAGTTTGCTTGAACAGTGTGACGTTCACAGCTTGCTCTGCGGGCTGTACCAGTCCCAGGGCTTGTCGCTGACGTAGGCTGTCACCTGCTTCACGCTGAGGAAGTTCTCCAGGCCCCACTCGCCCAGCTCACGACCAAAGCCGCTGCTCTTCACACCACCCCAAGGAGCCTGGAAGGCAGCACCAGCAGCAGCAACAACAAAGCAATGCGATTCCCATTAGTGCAAGACAAGATCACTGATACACCAGGCTGCTGGGACATGCCTCGGCAGCAGCGTCAACAGCAACACAGCATCAGATCAGAGGCAATAGAGCAAAGCCGCTGTGTGCACAGACTGCAGCTCTTGCCGGCACCCGCGGGGATGCTGGTGCAGCGCGCAGCAAGCAGCGAGGCAGGGCGGCACAGGCAAGCACCGCAGCAACATCTGCCGCGGCAGACCAACGCCTGACTGCACCTGCCCGGCCTGCATTTTTACCTGGCTGCCCACAGCTGTCATCGGCAAGCTCTTCACTCAACAGCACACCATGTTTGCGCGCGACGAGCTCGACAGCAGTGCGCTTCATGCACTGTACCGCTGAAGTCATCGGATGCCCTGATGCACCAGAAAGACGCTTGGCCAGCTGCCGCAGCCGTGCTTGTTCTTGGCGCGCCTGGCGCAGCCAGCCGCAGTGGACTGGTTTGGTACCCCGCCCCCCACCCACCATGTCGAGCCTGCCCCGGCACCACACCAGCCCCGGCGCCACCACCCAGCTCACCTGGCAGAAGCACGGCTGGCTGCAGTTCACCCACACGATGCCACACTCCAGGCCCTCGGCCACCCGCCTGCAGCGCTCAGCGTCGGCGCTGATGACCGCGCCGCCCAGGCCATACTCGCTGTCGTTGGCCAGCGCCAGCGCTTGCTGCTCAGATGCGAATGTGCACACTGCATGCGGCCGGGGCAGGGACAGACAATGAGCTCTGTCTACTGGTCGACATTGACGCAGCAACCAGGCACGATGCTGGCAAGTGTGATCATGCACGTGCATCACAGCAGATGCTGCCTGCACATGGAAACGTGCTGCGTGCCGCACGCAGCAGACAGCATCGCATGCGCGCCGTACCTGACAGAACAGGCCCGAAGATCTCCTCCTTCCACAGGCGCATGTGTGGCGCCACGTCAACAAACACCGTGGGCTCCAGGTAGTAGCCGTGAGGGCAGCACGGCGGCCGCCGCCCACCAGTCAGCAGCGTGGCACCCTCATCCAGGCCGATCTGGACAGCAGCAGCAGCAGCAGCAGCAGCAGAGCGGTGTTTGCCCAGGTGTCGCCGACTGCATGTGCACATCGACAGCAAGGGTGAAAAATCAAAGCACCAGCGCTTGCTAGCTGGCCACAGGCACTGCTGCAACACGACATGACCACCAAAGCCCCTGCCCAGGTGAACGCACGCAGTTGCATTGTGAAGCGCTGACAATGGGCTGCATGCAGAAGGCGGATCTCCCCACAGCAGACATAACGTCGATTTCAGCGAACATGTGGAGCGTTGCACACCTGCACCTGCACCTGCACCTGTCCACGCACACAGATGCTGCAGCCAATGCTCCATCAAACCACCCGCATCTGTTTGGCTTGCATAAGGCTGCTGCACGCCAGCCAGCATGCAATGACCACGGTTCTGCGGCACAACACAAGCATCCCTGTTTCCCAGCACAACCGCGTGCGCTTTGGACGGTTACAGCCGCCTGTAAGAACGCGCCGACTTCGATGCTGTGCTTGGCCGCCAGCTCGCACCTGCACGTATCCGCGCACGCGCTCGTACTGCGACGCGCTGACTATGGGCCCCATGCGGCAGCCCGTCTGCAGCGGGTCGCCGATGCTGATGGACTGCGCACGCTCCTTGAGCTTGGCATAAAAGGCGTCAGCGACACTGGGGCAGAGGGAGGTCCAGGGGTGCAGCGGCAGCAAGGCTGAGTGTGCACCGCAAGGGTGCAGTGAGCAGGGAAGTGGTGTGTGGGATGCCTATGAACTCTAAGCCACAAGGTAAAAGACGCCAGAGAGGGTTCAACCAGTGCACGGCAAGGGGGCACGAACGCCGTCGCTACGCTGTGCAGCTTGCCAGTCGATAAGTTGCTGCAGCATAAGATATGTGGAGCTGAACCCTGCCGCATGGAGCCCCGGGAGCAGCAGAGAGCTGGGTGCTGCCAAAGGCCAAGGAGATCATCGCAGGTGTTGCAGGCGGCATGATGCTTTGCGCTGCCAGGAAGCATGCAAGGGCGGTTTGGTCAGCTGCAGAGCATGAGCCGGCAGCTGCCTGACACCACGGCTGTGCCCAGCTCACCGCTCATGGATGAGGATGCGGCTGGTGCTGCTGCAGATCTGGCCGTTGGTCCAGAAGGCGCCAAACATGACCCACTCCACGGCCTTGTCCAGCTCTGCGCAGCAGCAGCAGGTCCCGGCAGAAATGACAGCGCAGCGCGCAACATGCTCAAGAAGAAGCCGCTGAGGGGTGCATGCAGCGGGTCGGCCAGCTGTATGCCTGCCGCAGTACATTCTGTCCCATCAGCTACTGCCTGCGAAGTCTCGTCAGCGGTTGTACATCTGAAGCACCTGTAACAACCTCCGTCTGGCACTGCTGGTGGCCAGCTCCTGCTGCACTAGCTCACTGGCACTGTTGACGGCCAGATTATACCTGCCGTACCTACCTGCGTCGTCAAAGATGATGAGGCTGCTCTTGCCGCCCAGCTCCATAGTGGCAGGCCGCAGGTTGGCAATGGCCGCCTGCAGCACCAACAGCAGCCAGCAGCCTGTCAGCAGCCATGCCAGGGCAAGGGGGTTCCAGCAAGACACTTGCAGGCGCTGCATGCAGGCAGCACAGCTGCACTCGCGCACAAAGGCGCCGTCACACGCACTGGGGTCGCGCGCGACGCGCCTCACCTGCGCCACACGCTGCCCTGTGGCTGTGCTGCCAGTGAAAGCCACCTTGGCCAGGGCCAGGTGGGAGCTGCAGCAGTAGGGGAAGTGGCGCAATAGGCAGGTTATGATGCAGGGTTGAACAGGCCCACTGTACACACACCAATCGCTCTTAGCTGGGGGCTCCGCTCCTTTGTGACTGGAGTGTGTGAAGTAACAGCGCAGCAAGGCGCGGGAGACGGTGTGCGCTGCAGTGTGTGTGGTGTTTGTGGCATCATGCAGCAAATAAACCAGGCCAGCGAGGACAACGTGGAGCCCTACCAACAGGGCGGCTGTCCTACGCCCGCACTGCACCAGCAAGTGCGTCGATCCTTGCAAGCAGCATGCATCTGATCTGTACATACTATGCAAGTGGCGTCAGCAGGTCGGTGTGACAGTGCAAAGGACTCCCACAAAGTCAGGACCCAACCGAGTCCCGACGCAACCTCAGCCAGGGCACACCGAAAGTAAACCCCGAAGCCCCACGAGCCATGTGCGACACGACCGCAAACAGCACCACTGTACGAGGACGAAACACCGCACCCACCTGAGCGCTGCGCCAGCGCCCAGCCCTTCGGCCTTGCCCATCACACTTGCTGGCAGCTCACTTTCTGCTGCAAGACCAGCAAGCTGGCACAAGCCCAGTGAGTCCTTCCAGGGGCACATCCAGCGCATTGCAACAACACATGTGACGCATGTAACGGCCCGTCACGCGCACCTGAGTGGTGCGCCTGCGTCAGCGCCCAGCCCAGTGACGACGTTGAGCACGCCAGCTGGCAGGCCCGCGTCAGCCGCCAGGCCGGCCAGCTCCAGGCACGTCACGCTGGCCAGCTCGCTGGGCTTCAGCACGCAGCAGTTGCCGGCAGCCAGCGCAGGCGCCACCTTCCACTGCAAGGAGGCTCGGGGCAAATGACATAGTGCAACCGAGTAAGCGGTGCGCGTATATGTGCAGCAGGAGGTGTGCGATGACTGCAGCACGCTGCACAGCCGGGTCGGCAACATGCAGCTGATGCAGGACAGCTGGCGCCGTCGCGAGCCTCCCTGATGTGGCCCAGCCCTGACCTGCCCTCGCCCCGCCGCACCGTCACGCACCGTGGCCATGAGCAGCGGGTAGTTCCACGGGGTGATGAGGCCGACCACGCCCAGGGGCTCGCGCCGCACTTTCACGCTGAACTCCTCCATGCCCACGTCGATGGCGCTGTACTGCCGCGCGTCAAGCTTCTCCGCCAGGTCAGCGTAGTAGTCGAAGCAGCCCGCCACATCATCCTGCAGGACATCCACAGCAGCAGCAAGAGGCAGGCAGGAGCAGGGCATCACACATGAGCACCCATTCATGGTGGTCAATGCAGGCGGCGCTGCACCCTCCTGCTGGAATGCTGCCGCAGTTGCGGCACCATTAACATGAGCACCATTGGTCACACAAATGGGTGAAGCCCCAAAACCCAAACAAACAGGTGCTGGGTGAGGTTGTGCTTGCCATGCCAGTTTGTTGCGCTGCAAGGGCAGGGGTGGAGGGTGGCATGGTTGCACTGGGTGTCATCACCTCCAAGCCAGGTGTTTGCAGTACTGGCGACAGCCTGCCGTGATGTCCTGCACAGGGTGCAACACTTGTATGACGCAGCCAAACGTAATGCCACTGCTGTGTCTCGAGTCATGGCGTGGCCCCACCATTCTGCGCTCACCATGTCCCATTCTGCCTCGTCGATGGGCTTGCCCATGTCCTGCGTCTCATAGTTGGCCAGAGCGGTCTTGTTGTCACGCACCTGCAAGCACCAGCAGCACCAGCAGCAGCAGCAGCAGCAGCAGCAGCAGCAGCAGCAGCAGCAGCAGCGCATAAACACACAGAGGTAGCCCTGAAGCTGATGACGAAGAAGGGGTGCGCCTGAGTAGCAGCACAGCAGCAGCATGCAAATGCAAGCAGCGTTGAGCTGACCATCCAGTGCTGGCGCAGCAAGCAGAGTCAGACCAGCACAGCTGCGGGGCGGCTGCTGCTGCTGTGGCTGCTGCTGCTGTGCTGCCGCCGCCAAAATGCCTGCTAGATAAGCACAATGCTCATAACGGCCCTGTGCCCTGCTCAAGCACTGGCTGCTTGAGAGCACCACACGACAACCAAGCAAAATGCTGCTGCTGTTGGATGTGCATGGGAGAATGACAGCACCCCCCCCCCGCCATACCCAAAAACAAACAAAAGACTGCAGCACGCACCTTGTGCGCAATGGCTCGCAGCACCACTGCCCGCTGCGTGCCAGTGGCCTTGGCCCAGGCGCCCTTCTTGTGCGCTGCTACTGCTGCTGCCACTGCCGCCCCAATGTCCTCCCGGGTGCCTGCAGCTCGCGCAGCACAGCACGGCAGGTCAGCGCATGCCCGGCGCGCTCGCATGACTGCCTGCTGCAACTGTGGCTACAACTCTGCCTGGAAGCATGGCTGAAGTCATGCTGGGGAATAATGTTTCGTGACCGTAGCTTGTTCTTTGATGACTGCAGGTTTGAACAAGCTCCTTGTCAACATTGCAGTGCAGGCCAGCCGCCTGTTGCTGCTGGCTGACTCAGCCACTGGCAGTGGGAGCGGTTGCAGTTGAGCGCTGCTCTGCTGTGCTGATGGTGCGCAGCGTCCAGCACAACCTTGCTCCTGGCCAGTCAAAAGTGAGAAGCACGTCCACACGAGTGCCAGCTATGTCTATCTCACCTGCAGGAATGCGGCCTACAACTGCCTCAGTGGCGGGGCACACCACGTCCAGGTACTTGCCCTTGACAGGGGCAACCCAGCAGCCATTGATGAACAGCTCACGAGCAGGGATGGGCAGCGCTGCCATTGCTTTACCTGCTGCTGTCTGCTCTGTTGAAAGGGTACTGCTGCCTGCTGCAAGGGAACGCATGCAGGGGAACAGGGGTGTGTTGGGTTGGGAGGGGGGGGGGTCAAGGAGTGATGTGATAAGCAGCCACGGTGCATGGCTGCGCATGCAATTGCATGTAAAGGGTGCGTGCAATATTTGAGCATGTGATGCGCTTAGCTTTGCTTTGAAGCTGTCGTTGAGGCAGTCGCAATTGCAGGAGGAGGGGAGTGAGTGCAAACGGAACCGAACTAGCGGCAGGCGGGTTTGCACCGCCTTCTAGGATGTTCTGGAGTATAAATATCCTGCTGTATGCTTTGAATGGCCGCTATCTGCGCCAGCTTGCATGTGCACGGGGCTCACACTTTGATGTTGACAGTACAGTACTCCCAACGTCTTAAACAACCCTTCAACTACAATCGGTGTTCATGATTGCTCCGTTACCTGTTGCAAAAAAATGCATGAGTCGCGACCTTTGAAAGCCCTAGTGACAAGGACACAAGGCACATCGTGCGCAGCGGAAGCTGGCTTCGTCAAACGGGCGCATTGTGTTGATGCGTTTACGTTTGCTGCTGAAGGCTGCTGCAGTTGGGCTGCTGCCAACACAATAGGCTGCTGCCAACACACCAACCACCTTCTGCTGCTGGTGGCCGGCACAGCAGTGGCACAGTCATGTTAAACAGCCGGTGCCCTTGCTTTGAGTTTGCTCGACAAAAAAATTCAATGGTTAGCCCCACCTACTGGCCATCTCAGCTGCTGCAAGTAAACCGTCACGGTCACAGCAGCACAGCAGGCCTGAGCAGACTCAGAGGCAAGAGGCAGGCAGCATCAACTGCAGCAGCAAACAGCAGCCGGGTAGTACAGGCTACAGCATCAACAGCGCTTGTAACATGCAGGCGCTGCAAGCAGCGCTTCAGTGAAGCCAGCAACACAAAAGATGCGTGCAGGTACCACCCAGCGCTGTATTCTGGAGGAGAGGTAGCAAAGGTATCAAGCTAGAGCAGCAGCCCAAGCACTGAACAGCATATCTGCAGCTGCATGAGCGTGGCCTGCTCGTCAAATCATGCGTACTGAGCAGCTGCGACTAGAGACAAGCAGCAGTGCATGGCTGCATGCTCAGCTGTGCTTGTGCTGTGCTTGTGCTGTGCTTGTGCTGGTCAACTTCCACACAGTACGGGATTGTGGCCATGCTGAGTCATCATAGTCGTGCGTGAAGGGTGCTGCACCTGGCTGCGCTGGTGTTGCCGTCAGCTGCCTCATGAGTCTGGCTGGCAGAGCCGCACCTGAAGCAGCTGCAGGCCTGCCTGGCAACGTTGCAGCAGCTGCGCCAGGGCCAGCACACTTGCGCGCAGCACAACACGCGCCCTGGGCGGGGAACTACCACCCACCAGCACCCAGCACCCAGCGCTGCTGCTGCCGCTGCTGCTGTTTCTGTGGTCTCCTGCAGGCGATTGGCTTTGTGCGTGCCAGTGATGCTGCAGAGGACCAGCTGGAGCGCGTGGTGGGGCGCAAGGGGCTCATGAGGTGCGGCGCAGCCCGCTCAAGCGCCTGATGACCGCTGCTGCAGGCAGCAGTTGCCAGCTGCTCAGCAGTCACACAAGCTGCGTGTTGTGCTCAATGCTGGGCCTTTTGTTAGGTATGAGTGTAGGCCAGCTGCACGCTGCCAGCTGAGCACACGTAGCAGGGTGCCAACGCCACACGACGTTCACTGCACACAGGAGCAGCAACGAATGGTGCGCCGACGGCCACCAGCCGGTGACGGCAAGCAGTTGCAGGTGTCAGTTACGCAGTGTGGTTTCTTGTGGCGCTAGTTCACCGGGCAGTGCAGCAGAGGGCAGGCGGGATGCAGCCTGTCTGCTGCATGCGCATGCCTGCATGCGTGCGGTTGATGCTGCTGTCGTACAGTGGCTGCCAGGCAACTGTTATGCTTGCACGCAGAACGGGATACATCTGCTACCCCCTGCCCTGCCCATGTGTGCACATGTGATGGCAGGTTCTGGGATTGTTGCGGCAGTGAGGACGAGGGCGCCCCTGGATGCTGCGTAGGCTTCCATGTGTCATTTGATGACGAGCTCAATGAAGCACATGGCTGGCGGTGACACATGGGACAAGCCTGGTGGCTGCATTCTGCCGCAGGGACCAGCACCGCAGTGACGGGACAGGCTTGCTCTTCTTGCTAGCCAACTGGTACCGGGTTAGACCACCGGTACAGTGACAAGAGTGTTGTTGTGGTACAGCAGGCCGAAAATGATATGACCTGTGTTGCAAGTTGTTCTAACAGCTGACTATGTCTAGTGCAAAGCTCTTTTACAACTGCTAAGTGCAGGATGTGTGGCGGGCCGGGGCAGGGCATCTGAGCTGGTCAGCCACTACAAACCCTGGATGGGTTGTCATCAGCCAGTGTCCTTGTTTGCCAACAAACCTCGACTGCTTTGAAGTTCATGTGAGGACGTTTTGTCGGATGTAAGCTTAGTGCTTCCATCCTGTCCTGCCTAGCCTAGCACGTCCGTTGGTGTAACCCATCGATCACCATTCTCTACGGTAAAGAACACCTCTGTTGTCCCCAGGCGCAAAAGCTAGTAATTGACGTAGTCGCTAGCACTGAAACCTAACTGCTGCGGGCAACCATCACCAGCACTGCTCCTGCTGCTGCTCAAAACCGCACACCAGCAGCATCCACAACAGATCAAGCCAGGGCGGGAGGAATGCAATTGGAGGGCTGCTTCAAACTTCGGCGCCGCCACCACTACAAATGACGGGCAGCATGGCACAGCAGCGGCACAGCTGCACCACCCTCCGGTTGCTGCCTGTCACTGCTGCAGTGTTCACTGTTGTATTGCTGTACAACACCACCTTCAGCAGGCAGGAGGCCCCAACCAATAAGATATTTTTTCAGTCTGGTAACAGCAGCAGCAGGCGTGGCAACAGCTATGTGGTGGCGGCCGCTGCCAACATCTCTCGCTTCAAGCAGCAGCTGTTGGCGGGCATGGTGCCTTACTTTGCGAGGCAGAACACGTCTCTGCCTGGCTACGGCCTCGAAGAAGAAGATTGGCAGCTGTTCAAGCCAATCATCAGCTGTCCGTCAAACAGGTGAAGGTGGCAGCAGTTGATGGAATGTGTTGGCACACTGTGTCACTTACAGCTGGTGTTGGTTGGTGCTGGCTGACAGTTGTTGATTTCAATGGCAGGCTCACAGGCATCATCATGTGCTCTTCGTAACAGATGCGTATCCTGCAAGCATGTCATGTAAAGGCCTTTTTGGCCTGTATTTCCTGCAGGCCCTTGACAAAGTATGCTGGGGAAGAGGATGGCTCCAAGTTCCTGTGCCAGGTGGACAGGCCAGGGCAGCTGCGCAGAGACTGCATCATATACTCACTAGGCAGCAACGTGAGCATCGGCCCCGCATTTCTAATGAGGTTTGACAGCTATCCCAATACTTTGGCAGAGAAATGTGCACACACGATAACAGCTGCAGTTGACGGAGCAGAAATGTACCGGTTGCTGTGCATGTGAATCGCTGACCTGTACATAGCTGGAGGCGGTTGAATCATTGCATGCATGAATGCCTGACTGCCTACACGTAATGTTGATCCAGGGTTTGCTTTCCAGACAAGCTGGCAACCACACCAGATGCAGCAGCAGCAGCAGCAGCAGCAGCAGCAGCAGCAGCAACAGCAGCAGGCTGTTTCAAGGGGTCCAGCTGCAGCACTTGCATCTTGTGGGGACCCACAACCATTGATGCCATGCTGCTGCCGCCGGTGCTGCTGCTGCTGCAGGGCGACTTTAAGTTCGAGCAGGAGATGCTCAGTAGGACCAGCTGCAAGGTGCATACCTTGGACTGCACATACAACGGCACCTCCCAGGGCCAAAGGCACGCCTACCACAAGTGGTGCCTGGCATCCGCAGCAACTGCAGCACAGCGGGGGCCACCTTTCTACAGCTGGAGCCAGGTGACACAAAAACTTGGCCACAACAGGGTTGATATTTTGAAGATAGATGTGGATGGTTACGAGTATGAGATAGTGGGAGACTGGGGACTCGAGTATGCAGCAGCAGCAGACGGACGCGAGAATGCTGCCAGTAGCCTTGTCCTGCCGCATGAGTTGGCGATGGAGGTCCACATGATGATCAAACCTAAACCCTCAGCACGGCCCTGGCTCAAAACCTGGCTGGCCAAGCTGCCAAAGGACATTCCACATACGTTGCCAGGCATGGGATTGTTTTTTCTGTCGCTGGCGGAGCTTGGGTATGGTGTGTACATGATGGAGATCAATGGAGGGGCACCAGAGTGCTGCAGCGAGGTCTCGTTGCTGCGAGTGACAGGTTCACCGTGACATGGATCTCATGCAGTTTCCTCCTCAGTAGGGCATTGTACACTCTGCCGCAGAGGTGTTGGGTTGTGGTGTGTTATGTGCAGTGGGTGTGGAGTGGTGCATGCTTGAAGCAGCCGTGCTCGTGTGTGGGAGGCAGTGCGGTATCTGATTTGTTCGCATGTCACTCTGTGCCCCTCAAAAGTGCCCCTTCTTTTATACAGTGTGAGGCTCTTAGGGGTTGTCGACAGGCGTCCCCATACCTTGTTGGGTGGCAAATTGTTCAGGGAGGAGCTTAAGCTCATCCCTTGAGGAAGCTTCCAAAGCTCATCCCTTGAGGTGCATTGATTGCTGCCAAGCATCTGCAGACTGCCGCAGCTTTTTGTTGCAGTAAGGGTGCCGCCAGCTGCGTGTATGACTGCTTGTCAGCCTGGTGTGCTGTGCCCGTGCCGCAGTATCAGGGTCTAATACGTGTGGTCTTTCAACAATGCTGCAGCCTGATGTTGACTTAATGGTGTCGTTGTGTCGTCCCACCTTTCTCGTGTGCTAAACCCAATGGGCTGAGCTGGTCAGACCTGTCAGCTGTTGCAACATTGTTTGGCACCACTTGAGGGTGAATCAATGTCAACAACAACATGAAGTCTTTGAAGACAAAGTCTCAGAGTACTCATGAGAAATCAAAGGCCTTCAATGTCATCAGCACAGGCAGTCAATGAGAAAACAGGCGCTGTGTTAACAGATGCGCATTGGTGGTTTTACAACCAAAACACCAAATTAACGCGCTATTTCACCACATTGCCGCCCTGGTAAAAGTATGCAAAGCGAACGTTGAGCAGGCATGAAACAGCACTCACAATAGCTTGTGTAGTGTGCAGTAACACAGGTCAGCATGCGAGACCTAGAAGGAACACTGATGGTCCCAACATGCATTCAGCCACATCATTGTGGCAGGGAGTATCCTGCAAGTGCATCGTCATGTGTGTGGGAAATCACCAAGAATTGCGTGACACACCAGATGTAAGCCTCACTACCGCACCAAAGAAACATCACACCACCGGCACCATGCATTTGCAGAACTTACTGTTATCAAGGAACCCGTAGCAGCTGGCCATAACGTATGCACGGCTTGCCTGCCTGGCAGCCACTGGCTGATGCTTGCCACACCCAATTGTGTCGGCCCTGCAGAAAGAGCACCAAGCACCAGGGAGTGAACTGCTTGCGGCAGGACACCGTCTGCGGCTGCCGTCTGCGGCCGTGTTGGGGCTCCCACTCCTTTCATGGGGGGTGGGGGGGGGCATGCCATGCAATGCAATGAAAGGGGAGGGCACGCTGGAGCAGACTTGAACGTTCTACTGCTGGCAGGTATGCACCGCAGATCATGTCAAATGCAGCTCACCGCCTATGCCAGCTGTGCACGCAGCAGCTTCAGCAGGAACAACGAGCACTGGGACAGCAGCTCACCTGCTGATGTGGCGGGCCTGTTTCATGGCCATGAGGCTGGGCTGATGCGGTGCAGGCGGGCCGCGCCTGGGACGGGCGTACGCCAGCGCCCTGGCCCCCTGCAAGCAGACAACGCACACTGTGATGGAGGTGAGCAGCTCAGGCATGGGTTGCGGGTGGTTGCATTTGTGTGCATGCTGAGGTGACCGCCGCTTCAGTACCTCGGGTGGCAGGGTCAGACAGGCTGCTGTTGGTGTTCAATATGATAGCCAAGGGAGCAGGGACTATGAGAAGGCTTACCTGCAGCTGGATGATAGGTGTCACCGTTGTCATTGATGCGCGGATGCCATGCAGTGTTTATGCAAAAGAACAAGTTCTAAACGGCTCCTGGGCTCCAGGTTATGTGTGTCAGCAGCAGCAGTTGGGTGGGTCACGGCCGGCACCATCGGCTGACGGCAGCATCCAGCACACCACACAGTCGGAGGTTCCACCAGTGGCGGAAGCTTTTACTGACATTGAGCGGACTGGTGTGCGCTGCAGTTATACCATGCTGCCTGGGCGTCAACCAAACCTACAGCTACGGTGCACTTGCAGGCTTGCTACTGTGAAGGCATCTCCCCGACAGAATGACAGCACTTTGAGATCCAGGGCTGAACATGCAGCAGCCACCTGGTTTTTTTATTATTGGTAGCTGAGCAGACCCTACAGGAGTTGTTGAGGCCATCTGCCTAGGAAAGACCGTTCGCAGGACTTTTTGTGACCTGCATGCCAGTCTGCCATCTGGCAGTCGATGGAGCAGTAGCGCACTCTGCAGCCGGAGCACTCCTTCGTGTTGCTGGCTTGCACGCCGCACTGGCTGCAGGTTTGCACGGCGGCAGCTGCTGCTGCAACAGCAGCTGCAACTCGGCCTTTGCCACAGCTGCCCTTGTTGGGACTGCCGGTGTTGCTGCTGCCGCCATGCTCCTGGCAGCAGCTGCTGGCGGTGCTGTGATGGCTACTACCATGCGGACTTGGTGATTTCATGCGCACCTGCAGGTCCTCTGTACTTCTCCTTACACACTTGCCGACGCCATTCTGGCTGCGCTGTACTGGCTCACTGCTGCCGCTGCTGCTGCCAGCCCCGCTGCCGCTGCTGCTGCCGTCACCGCTGCTGACACCTACGCACGACAGCCTGTGTCTGCGGCTCGTGCGTGCTGGGTACCCCGGCATGTGTGCTCCCAACAAAATAGGCGTACTCTCTCTGCTGCTGCACACGATGGGCAGATAGAACGGGGGCAGCTCCCGTTCTGCAGCCATGCCCGCGTCGTACAGCCGCATGGCCTCCTCTGCAACTGCGAGGTCGCCCGGGATGCAGCGGCTCATCGGCACGCGTGTCGTGATGCGGTTGACGAGCGCGCGCTCCGCCATGTGGTAAAAGGCGCCGGGCGCCTGACGCCGCAGTGTGCCGCAGTGACAGTGGAAGCGGCGGCAGGCCCCAACTTTGAGAGCTGCGTTCAGCTGCATTGCAACACCCGGAAGGGTGCGCCTGCTCCTGCTGTGTGTGCATAGTAGTGACTGACCATGAACCTGCAGGCAGCCAGTCTCCACCAGCATGCACCTGCCCGCTTCCCTCCGCGCTTGCAACTTACGCCTAGGTGCACGCCAGTCGACATCATGACGATGGCATCTACACTCACTTTTGGGTGCTGTGCTGGCGCCGCATCGATAAAGTCCTGGAAGAGCTTGTTGACTGCTGCTGTGTCATCAACGCGCTTCTGCACCCACACGCGGAAGCCGCTGCTGCCCAGTGGTGGGCACTCCTCGTTGCCCAGGCGCGCTTGGCCCATGAGCTGCAGGGTGGGCGGAGCAGCACACGTCGCCATTCAGCACGGCGGCCAGCAGGCCATAACACATGTCGCCATTCAGCACAGCGGCCAGCAGGCCATAACACATGTCGCCATTCAGCACAGCGGCCAGCAGGCCATAACACATGTCGCCTTTCAGCACAGCAGCCAGCAGGCCGTAACACATGTCGCCATTCAGCACGGCGGCCAGCAGGCCGTAACACATGTCGCCATTCAGCACGGCGGCCAGCAGGCCATAACATGCAGTGCAGGCATACAGACAGGACACAAAGGTTGAGGCACACGCCTCAACCAGCTTCGCCAAAGACGTTGCAATCACACATCAGGTGCAGGCACAGAGCGGCGTTGCACCACACCGCAGCCAGAACGCGATGCAGGGCAAGGCTGGTGGCAGGCCTGGCCCTGACCGCACCTTGTAGGCCCATGCCTTGTAGAACAGCAGGTCAGCATTGCGCGGCTTTGAGGCCAGGCCCTGCACGGCTGCCCTGTAAGCGCCTACAGCATGGACCAGCAGCAACAGCAGCAGCAGCAGCAGCAGCAGCAGCAGCAGCAGCAGCAGCAGCAAATACGTAAGGATGTTGCACTGATGCCAGCAGCATCACCCAAACACACAGCCTCTGCGTGCTTCCTTGGCTCCTGCAGGAAGGGGCGACTGGCATCAGTGTCAACCTTGGTACGCCCCAGCCCAGCGGCAGGTAGTCAACCAACACCTTGGTCAGCTGCATCACTCAGCAAGCTATTGCTGGCCAGGTCCACACAACGTCCCTCGCGCTTGAATCTGTAGTTCGATCAACCCCAAACATGCCATACGCAGCAGCCCAGCCATTCACTGATAACTAGACCTAGTATCAACCGACCAGCACTGTCATTGTACAGCACGCACCCTCATAGTCCGCCACGTCATGCCATATGCACAGCCTGGCAACCTCCCGCAGCAGCCCCGGCCTCCAGCTGTCAGGCACGGCAGGCTCCAGGCCCCGCAGCTGCTGCGCCAGCCACTGCCCAGTATGGTGCGGCGCCTGCAGGAATGCCAGCACCAGCCGCGCTGCTGGGTCGGCTGGGTGGGTAGCATGGAAGGCCTCCAGCTGATGCAGCAGCTTCTGCGCGGTGCGGCCTGTAGGGCGACCCATGGCCTCAGCTTGCACTAGGTAGCCTGCAGCATTGCAGGATTCGATGGGCATAGGGTGTTCGTGGATGGCAGAGCAGTGATTATGACAGATTTGCAGCCTGTGGGGCAGTGCATGGCCTCAGCCTGCACCCAACAGCCTGCAGCAGAGTGGAAGGCACTTGGAGAAGCTTGATCTGCACAGCAAGAGCAGCAGCCGTACAGACACACTCCTGCGACTATACACAGCCACAGAACACAACAACTTGCGCTGTTAGCCACCTGTGCCTTTGCTGAACTTGATGCCTTCGTCAGCCGTGGAGGCTTGCAGGTGTCGACATTGTTCATCAATTTTTGCAGCTAAGTCACTGACCTGGAACACCTCAGCCTAGTTCGGCTCACCTTCAGCTAGCTTGGTGATGCCCCGCTGCAGGTCGCCTTCCTGCAGTGCCTTGTTGCCTTCCTCACGCAGCAGCCGGGCCTTCACAAACGGCCGCGCACCAGGCACCTGCCTGTGACACGTCAGCTGCTCTATGCTGCAGTCGCGCGACTCGGATGCTGCCGCTGCAGCTCGAGACTGCCGTCTCACTTGCGCCATCACCTGCCGTACAAGCAGCGCAGGATGCAGGCGGCGCATGTTGCTGGTTGTAACACATGCAGCAGCACGCCAGCTGCTGCTGCTGGGAGGACATGTGTAAGCCTCACGACTGCTTCTAGCACAGAACGAAACCATTGGTGCAGCCTCCACCCAGCGTGTGGATGCGTGCCGTGTTGAGCAGCAATTCATGGCACCTGCACACAGCCGCTTCTGCTGCTGCTGCTGCTGCTGCTGCTGCTGCTGCTGCTGCTGCTGCTGCTGCTGCTGCTGCTGCTGCTGCTGCTGCTGCTGCTGCTGCTGCTGCTGCTGCTGCTGCTGCTGCTGCTGCTGCTGCTGCTGCTGCTGCTGCTGCTTCTAAGCTACTGCTGAAAGCAGGCAAGCTGCGACTTGACATGAGCAGCAGTGCCACCGTTGCTGTCAGTGCCACTGCCGCTTCTGGTGCTGGCACTGGCGCAACTAAAAATTTTAATTCCAGTAGGTACGGCAATATGGCACCTGCCGCATGGCTGCCCTGTGGCGTGCCTCTGCATCCTCAGGTTTGTCACGAGGCTGCAGCTCTCCTTTGCTGATGGCCTCGTCAATGGCGGCGGTGCACCTGCACGGCAGCGGCCATGCAGGCACCAGCCCCTCTGTAGCACATTGACCATGTTGTGGTTGTGACACCATTGTCACGATGTCGTGGCAACCAAGAAGTAGCAATGGGTGCATGGAGCATGTGTCACAGCCTTGCAAATTCAGCCGTCATTCCACTCAATACGCGTGTAGGCTCGCCTGCCGCATGCCAAGTGGGCAAGTGCTGCATGCTCGTGCCAGTTGCTGCGGGTGGTGGCCATATGGCTTGCCAGCTCAGGATGTATTTGCAACCATTGTTGCACCTGTACTTGGTATGCTGCAGGCTCAGGTGGTGAAAATTCAATTTCTGACGCTTCAGATCACATGTTCTTGTCCAACATTGCAACAGTCTATCATTGTTGTGTGCATCTCAATGAGGAATATGCATGCGCTGCTGCACCTGTCGTTGGCATTTTACAGGCCCGCTGGTGTAGTAATCAACTGGCCATGATGCGCCTTGAACCTGGGCACTGAACGGCAGTGTGGGTTCCGCTTAACTTCTCCTGATAACCTTTCAGACTGCAGACTATCATGCAGACTGCAAACCGCCACGCAACAAATGACGAGCTGCGCCATGACATAGTTGGAAGAATAGCCACCGCCTGCTGCTGTTTGTACTCCCATTACTCTTCTTTTGCTGCACGTTGCTGCGCTGCCACCGTACCTGCGGATGGCGTCCTGCAGGTCCGCGTGGTGGGGGCCGCCAGGGTCCTGCGCCAGCCCCACCAGCAGCACCTGCTGGGCATCAACCACCCGCCCCAGCTGCTCAAGTGCGATGCCCCTGCGGCACAACCGACACTGCGAATCAAGTGCAAGCTTGGACATGTTGCCAGCTGCTGCGGCTGTCACTGCTGCTCCTGCTTCTTCTGCTTCGCTGTTGTGGTAGCTGCCGCTGCCGCTGCCGCTGCCGCTGCCGCAGCAGCATCTACGACGGCAGCGAGCGTGCCAGCAGCCGCAGTGACGTTTGTGCAACCAGCTGCAGCATTTGCACTTTATTCTCGCTCATGAAGCTGCAGCTGCAGGCCACATTGCTGCTGCTGTGGTGTCTGGACATGCTCACTTGTAATAGTAGCCCTTGATCCATTTCTCATCCCGCTGCAGTGATGCCTCTGCGTCTAGCAGTGCAGAATGAGGGTCTCCCATCCTGCGTGCACCACGTGCCAGGGTCATGCAAGCAGCATGTGCATGGACCATGTTTCAGTTCTCACTCCAACAGGCTGTAGCATTGCTGATGGTCCTGGCTTCTAGCACTTCTGCTGATGGTGCTGGTGTTAATGGCAGAGCTAATGATCGTGGTGCCGTTGCCGCCGCAATCACCCGTTGTGTGGAACTGTGTCAGCTCTCAGCTGCTGCTGCTACGGCCAATCTTATACTAGCAGAATAAATGTGTGTCATCATTGGAAAGCAGATTTTAGTATCACCCGGGTTGCTCTGAAGCTGTGGAGCAATAAACATCAGCACCATCATATTGGGCCGCACCTGATGTGCACATTTGCCCTGTTGGTGAGGTACTGCTTAGCTCTCCTTGGGTATGCTTCCAATGCTAACGTAAAGCAGTCCATCGCCTTCTTGAAGTCTCCCTGCTTGCATGCTGCGTTGGCTGCCTTATTTGAAGCCTCTGCTGCTGCTTTTCCGCTACTCATGATTGCTCACTGGCAGTGATGCTACGTGTTGCACGCACGTGTTAATATGTTGCATAGCATAAAACTTGGAGTCCGATGATAAGGCCAGCTTACAAAAGCAGGAAGAGCGCCACGTTTCCCTCCCGCGTGCGCATCAACTGCAAGCATAAGGACACCACATTCATGTACAGCTAAGATTGGCATGCGCAAAAGTTGTAGTAGTATCAGTTATGCTGTTCCGACAGCGATACCCGTGCCGTCTTCGTCAACGCGCTGCCATCTGCTCGCGGATCACTGCTTTGAATTTAGCGCGGGTTCCATCACCTGCAAGCCCTGCTGTGTCTTGCTGGGACACCGGGATTTCAACAAAGACAATTTGGTAAACAAAGTATGCTTCGCGGTGTGATGCGAGAATGTGGCTGCAAGATCACCTCCAGAGCTGCTGCTGCTGACCTCCCCCCTGCGGGGCCGCACAGGTGAAACAGCCCTCGGATTGTCTCCACTTGGCCACGGTAAGAGCGTGCTCAGCAGCTGTGCACAAGATAACATTGTGTATCATGATCATGCTCTCAGAACACTGTGCTGAATACCTGCTGCTGCTGCCGCTGCTGTGAACCTGGGTGCATCTTGCCGCCAGTATGGCATGATGCCGTCCCAACAGCAGCGGGGCATCGTACTGTAGCTGCACAGGCTGGGGGAGTGCTGCAGTGCAGATGGTCTGAGCTCTGTGTGCACCGACAGTGCTAGACCGGCAACAGCAGCAACGGGTAATGCTAGAATGCTTACCAGGAGGTATGCAGCTGCCAAAGTGATGAACTGCAGCCTGGTGCCCCTGCCCCTGCTGCTGCTGTTGCTGTTGCTGTGGCAGTTGTGAAGCACACAGGACACATGATCCGCAGCCGCAGTGTGGCCAGTCTAATGATGTCTGACATATGGCCACATGCATGTGTTGTTGCTGCCAACTGTTGCACGCCCGCGGGAGCTGGCAAACTATCGCATGATAACGGCCAGCTGTGAAACATAGTTCAGCAACATACTGCGGTACCCGAGCCAAGTTTTGCTACAGCAAGCTCGCAGCATATGACATGTCAAGCTTGCCTAGTCAGCGCCTGACATACTAAAGTTACTTTTTCTGGCACCTGTCACGGCCGTAGGGGTGGGGAAAACCTGGAAGCTATTAATTTCCTATCTTGATATCAACCACCTTTGCGCTTCCAGGCTGGCTCCATCACGTGCAGTGCATCTGAAAACAGCAGCTTATGCCCAGACACTACGAGTGAGAGCAGCACCTGCAGGCTTGCACACAGATGAGCCAAGCATGGCTACGTAGACATTGCCTCACAAGCTAGCTGCAGAAGTCCGCACAGGTCGAGAACGAACTGCATATGTGTTTGTACAGCTCTTCTATTATTTTGTTTCATGCCGTCTGACATGTTGATCAGCCAGTGTGAGCCAACTTGTGCTTGAAGCTGACCAGGCAGCCAGCCAGCTGCTCATGAAAAGCAAGCTCTGACCCCAATTGAATGATTGGCTATACAGGAATACAGGGCGTTAGTTACTTACGATTTGGGTGGATTGCGACTGTGTGTAAGACTAGCGGATGGCCCAGCAGCATTAACGTTCGTTCTGGACTGACATCCATGCCCTTATGTCAGTCAGGTATGCCATCTGCACCTCCGCAGCTTTGATGCCGGTGGTAACTTCACTATTTGATACTGCAAAAATATTTAAAGCATCACGAGGCACCTTAGCGGCGCATGGATGTCTAACATGTCTTCCCTCGGAAGTACGCACCTCGGGCGTTCGCGCCGTACTTGATCCTCAGCGCGCCCTAATTTGACTCCTTGGTGCACGCAGCATCAAGCAACCTTACTTCTTAGAATACAGCTGCGTGGGCTCTTTCTTCATCACGTGAGTACTGTGGCAGGGCAGCACACCATAATGCAGGATTGCACACGCAGAGCACGTACGTAGCTTTCTCGCTGCTGTCACGGCCTGTGGGTGATACTTGTAACATAAAATAAACTCAAAACTAATGCATGGTACCCAAGCTTGCACATGCATATGCTTGCTAAGCGGGTGCATGGTTGCGCTGCACTGGTGCTAGCGCTGCAGGTGTGCAGCATGATGCACCAAAGGCTGCTGGTGCTTGGCGTGCTGGCAGTACACGCAGTGTCATTTGCTGTGCATGGACTGCCGACGGTGGGACTTCAGCTGGTCGGTTACTCTGAGCCTGGCGCCGTAAGCAGTAGAACAGATCAGGTGATCCCACTGGGATGAAAACACCACTTGTTGGCGTTGACTGAAAAGTGACTCAACAAGCTGTGCCATGCTGCTTGTTGTGCAGTGCAGCACCATTAAAATCTCATCATCTGCTAGGATGATTCATGCACACTGCATACAATCTGTGTGCATGTTTGCGTCGACAAGTTGCAAAGACCGCACTGCTGCAGGCTGCATGAGCTGCCACCAGCTTCTATTTGATTTGGTGAACATTTGCTTGTCAACAAAAAACATCTGCACTGCTCCATCCTTTGCATCAGGTGGCTTTTGATGACAAGCATAAGGTCGTCTACCTGGCTGGAGGGGGCCAACTGTCCGCCATGGATGCTTCGACAGATGCCCTGCCAGAGTTCAACCGCAGCAGCAGCAGCAGCAGCAGCAGCAGCAGCAGCAGCAGCAGCAGCAGCATTCTGGCAGCAGAACTGCCGATGCTGGCACAGCAGCAGCTGCCAGCTGCTGCGGCAGATGTGGCAGTGTGTGGTGGTCTGGTGGCCGTTACTGCCGAGAGTGTCAGGCACAAGTCCGCACCAGGGCAGGTACTGCTGTATAAGGCACATAACAAGAGTGCTGCTGCTGCGTCTGGCAGCACAGAAGCAAACAAGGCTTTCATCCTGCTAGCCAACGTCACAGTTGGTGAGCTGCATGCCCGCGGCTGCTTTTGCACAGCATGCACTGCTATGCTGCAAACCGCTGCTGGCTTCAGCTTCATATGGGTGATGCTGCAAGGACAGACATTGTGTACATATATGTACATATAGGCGCTGCACTCGGACGCTCCATCTGCTGTTGGCAATATTTCCAGCTGTAAGCCAGCACTCACCAAAGTATCTACTCTGACCAGGCTGTTGTCCAACATGTCCTATGCCAGCAGGTGCCCTGCCCGGCGATCTTGAGTTCAGCCGCGATTGCCAGACACTGCTGGTGACCAACAGGGGCGAGGCGGAGTGTGAAAAGGAGCAGAAGGACTGCACAGAGCCTGAGGGCTCAGTTAGTGTGGTGGTCATCAGGTGAGGCTGTTTAAAGGCGAGCAGTGCAGAGCCACTAGTACTCATGGGTGCAAGGGCTCGCCCAGGTCTCGGTCAGATCATAATTTGTCCTTTGATGAGTACTTGGGTTTTATCTCGGGCCTTTCACCGTATGCGCATGTTACATGGTGTCCACTGAAATGTAGCTACTTGGCCTAATTGGTATGAAGTTTGTTATTATAATACACCCCGAACAACCCCGGCAACACCGTATAACCCCAAGTGAACCCATTCCACTTCATTGGGGCACAAAACTGCTCCAGGCCACGAGTTGGAGCAGTAATGGTGCTTTGCGTTGCTTCAAGATGATGCGGGTCCATCCTCGCGTGGTACATACCTGCCCCCTTCCAATGGCGGCAGGGTCATGCATACACCTCACTCGGCTGTGACCAGTATCAGCCCACACCTACAAACAGCCCCAGCTCAAGGATGCGATGTTAGGGGTGGTGACATTCGGCTATAGCCATGTCCCGCCAGAAATGCGATGAGCGCCGCTGTGCGGCGCTCCCCAAATGAAAACAGCTTCGGCATACCACCCGTGTTTTTTGTTTTGAACAAAACCGTCACATGGTAGCTGCGAGCTTTTTGGGTGCACACTGCATCTTAAGCACCTGGGTGTCCATCATTGGGTCAGTGCTCGAGTCGAGTGTATGTTATGAGCAAGCACCCGGGCTGCGTGTCAATGATCTAGTCAAGCCTTGAGTTAAGCCTGCTGTGTTTGAAGAGCACTGTATGGCAGAAGTAATTGCGCTCTGATTTGCTTGGATTGCGCACTTGCAAACAACTGTATCTGACTACCTGCGTTGCCTCTGCTGTCATTGCTGCTGCTGTTGCACTGCTGCCAGGTATTGCCCTGACCCCAAAGGCATATCGGCTTGTGGCGAATCCACTTTGAGGTACAAGGTGCTGACAGCAGGCTTTGCAGCATGGAATGACAAAAGGGATGTGCTGCTGAAGGCTGGCATGATGGTCGCTGCTGCTGGTTCAAGCATGAAGGTATCACAGGCAAGTGCATATTTGCTGTCAAAGAGCTAAGCATAGGTGGGAGTTGGTCTGCTGTTTCCCAAGCTCAGTGTGGTGTAACTAGTGTTGTCAAGTCCAACTGCTGCATCACTGCCAGCCTGGCAGCCTAGCCTTTGGTTTGCGGCCAAGGCATAATGAAGACAGCTGCAGTGCCCAAAATTGTAGCTCTGCCCAAAATTGGTGCAGAAAATTTCATTTAAAACTCACGGCATTGGCGGCTGTGACTAGTCAGACAGTACTGTCTGCCCTCGTGCTGCTGCTGCTGCTGCTACTGTTACTGCTGCAGGAGTTGGTCCCTGAGCACATTGCCTTTTCAGACGATGAGTCGATTGCATTTGTGACACTCAAGGTGAGCTGCAGCATGTTGCTGTGCATTCATCGCTACCCATTGATTGCATACACCCCGGTGCCATCATCATAAGGCCTAGCTAGGCCAGTACTGTAGTACTGGTGCTTTTTGAACATGCAATGCATTGAAGCGTGCTGTATGACATGTGCCCTGCCTTTGAAATCCCAACAGACACTGATGTATTTGAGGCATGTAACATAACATGCCCAAGTGCAACTGGTGCATGCCATCAACAAGTTGAGCAGCGGTATCCAACACTCGCAACCGGCAACAACAGGCGGGCTTGAAATGCTGGCTTCACTGGTTGCTTCTGCAGGAAACAGTGCCATAGCTGTGCTGCATGTTGCCTCTGCAAGGATCACTGGCATCTTTCCCCTTGCCAGCCAGCTGCAGACAACGCCCAGCAGCATCAAAGCTCTGGCTTCAAAAAGCCCCAAGGCCCTGGTACCTGAGGCGGTCGCTTCTTTCAGTGACAAGGTGTGCAGAGGATCCCCAAGGGGAGGGGTACCATGCTGGCTACTGGTGGTGCCAGGCTGTGCCTTCATGCACATGCAGTGCCTAGTGCACACACAGTAGAGGGCCTCCAACATAAACTACGGGCCTCACAACAGTATCATGACTGAATGTCCGTTGGTGCATTCAGTGCCCAAACTGACAGTTGTACTGCACTGCATTTTGTTCACAAGTGCCAAGTGCTCCACACTCTGCTGCACAGCTGGGTGATTGTGGACACTTTCGAGCTGCTTTCACTTCCGCTTCCGCTGCTGCTACTGCTTTCGCTGTACGTTCCTGTTGCTTGTGGCCCCAGGGCATCGACTACCTCATCACGGTTGCTGGCAGCAGCTTCTCAGTGCTGCGTGCAGACTACGAGCCTGCCGCTGCATCTGCCAGCAAGACCAGCAAATCCGAGGTCCGCATGCCAGGCAGCCCCCGCAAAGGGTTGGACCAGCGACTTGCACAGCTCACAGCCGTGTTTGACAGCGACGTACAGCTGGAAAGCATCTCCAAGGACGCTGCTGTCACTAAGCTCATTAACTCAAGGAAAGGAGCTGCAGCTGGGCGTGCCGGCATTGCTGTGGGAGACTGCCCAGGCGAAGCACCCGCAGCAGTTGGGCGCTGTGTCTTGGTCGCAGTGAAGCAGATCCCAGCTGTGTTTGTGTATGATGTCAGTGATCCACAGGCGCCGCTGTTCAAGAGCTTGGCACTGCCCCCAAAGGCAAGCGCTGAAGGTGCACCCTCGCCGTATGTGGCGCAAGCAGGCATGGCGTATGCCAAGTGAGTTCTACGTGTTGCCTGAATTGTGCGCATTTCATATGTGTCTGCATCAGCAGGAGCAGCACTGCGTATGACGCTCTGAGTGGCAAACACCCGCATTCAGCATGTGCAGTCAAGTAGCATGCTGCAGTCAGCACAGCATTAGGGTCTGCGACACGGTGAAGGATGTGCTCGTTGCGGCTGGCAAGAGTAGACTAATCCGCAAAGTGCTGCAGGCAGCACCACAGACACTGTAGGCTACAACTGTGCGTATCGGCAGCCTCGTCTCAGCGCCGCAGTGCCATATGCTGTTTTGGCTGTTGATCTCACTCATGCACGTGCTGCATGCACAGCAAGCAGGGGCCGCTCCTGGTACTGTTTGTTTGAGAGAGAGTAGTTACACATGGGTGCATTCACCATCTTAGATGGTATGTACCATATATGAGCCGCCCCCAAATGAGCACAGTGTCCACGCGTGACAGAGAAAACATGCGCGCACAATACAACAGATTGTGTCCATCCAGATACATGCAAAGTCTCCCAGAGTAGGCATCAATCATATCTGCGGGACGTGGAGACACACCCCACTCAATCAGCAGCTTGCGCGATGGAAGCATCACCGACCACGGCATGTTGTCAAGGTCATCAATCAGAAGGCAAGGGCAGCAGAAATCAGGGCGGCACAAGGCTGCAGGAAAGCAAATCAACATTCATACAAATTGGCTATATGGTGTCACATCAGAAGTTCATTGCATTTCATTGACGTATGTGGTGTGCCTGCGCCTCTGTGCAGGTACTCACAAGGCAACAGCAGCGTGCCGGTCGTGCTGGTGGGCTATGCTGGTCAAAAAGCTGGCATGCATGGTGTGGGCATGTACAGGGTGGAGGGCAAGCCCTAGCCCCTCGCACTGTGACTGGCACACAAAGTGCACTTTTTTGAACCTACAGCCTGTTTCAAATCACCCCTTGGCATGTTAGTGTGCGGGAGGAGTTGGGTGCCACCACTGAATGTGCAAGGAGCCGGGGTTGAGGCAGACTTGGACTGCATGATGCTGCGTGATCAGGAGGCAATACGTCATCACATGCGATGCATTTCGCTGCAGCAGATATGTGCTGGTTACTTGCCAGTTGGCTGATTGGTATGCTTACCCAAACCTGGAACACACGTCCAACTTGGACTGTTTGTGCTGAAGACAGGCCAGCAGACAGTGGTCCTCGTTTGCATCAATTGCAGCAGCCATGTCCTTTTGCGTCACAGACGCTGATCAATGTCTCGTCAGAGCATGTGCATGACACATGATGCCAAGGTAGAGTGGTCTATCAGCAATGCTGAGCTTCTTTCGTTTAGACACTGTGGCGAGGTTTGTACATATGTTTGTAACACCCTAAGGACGGTCAGCATGGACATTGGCCCTTCAAAAGGCAGCAGAAAAAATCATATGGACTTACTGTTTGCCAAGCATTGTTTTGTGCTTGCTTGCAACAAGGATTCGATGTGGTGTCGTTGGCCGGCAGACACTGACATGAGCCACCTTAGTGAACTTCAACCGTAATTGGGAATCCGGGGTCACGAGGACGCGCCTGTGGACGACGCCTTCGTGCACAGCTGACACATTCACAGCACATGCTGCCAGTGTGCCGTGCTGCGCACAGCAAGGTGCGCAGCACGTGCAGCCTGGCTGCTGGCTTGTGAAGTCAAACCCCTGAAGCACCGACGCTAACAGCCCTCATGGTTGAGTTGCACCCTTCGAGAAACTATTGTTGCAAACGGTGTCATTAGGACACAGCCGCTGTGTCAGCGGCTGACCGAGTTGTATGCGTGCATTGGTAGAGTCCCACAGCTCCGCTCCGCACGCGTCTACGCACGTCTGGGATGATTTAAGATGCTTTCAATTGATTCAGACACGTCAGTCAGCACGCACGTCATTCAACTTGGATATTACACCCTCAGCTGTCCCACCACTATTGAACTTGAAGTACACACAGAGTACACAGACTCACACAGCCAGCTGGCTGCAGCCTGCCAGGCTTCTGCTAAGCTCACCAAGCAGTGTGCCGTCCTGCGCTCAGCGGTGTGTGCCGATTGCAGCAACGTCCACATCAACGCCTGAATGCTGATCAGGCCAACAGGCACACTGCTGGCAGATGACACGGCTGCTTCTCTGACATAGCATGCTGCTGTTGTTCCGCATGCTTGCAATGCCGAGTTACAACTGCTCCATCACTGCTTGTCTCAGCCTGTCCTTCTGCAGCTAAGCAGTGCTTGCCTACAGTAGAGCTGTCTTGGCATGACCTATGTCAGTGACCCTTGGAAGTGTGAACATTCCAATGCAGTGGACTGCTGCATCTCAGACAGCAGGCTGGTGTCACGGGCACAGGGTTGTTCACATGCAGTGTGCCAAGCATTGCTGATTGGCAGAGGTGTGCCAAGTTGAGGCCACCCCTTTTCAGACACAGTGAAACAGCACCGCACCTTCTGTACCCTTACAAAAGTTGGCACATGCACATGCACATGTGCCCCTGTACAAGGGTGATTCTGCAGCTTCGTCAGCAGCGTGAAGCGCTGTAGCTGTTGGGTGCAAGCAGCTGCTGGACATCAGAGCTCAGGCATCACCGGTCCAATGTCCCGGGTCGACAAAGCACGCGAGAAAGTGTGCAGAACTAACTTGAAGGCTTTGACCACACATTGCGTCAAACCATGTCTCTTGGGTGAGTTGCACGTGGCAGCTGCGCCTGCAGCGCTGCAGGCTGCGGATCACCGGTGATGGACGCAAACACACACACAACACGTTCAAGGCACGGTGAGTAAGTCACAGCGCATCTGGCCATGGCAGAGCTGCCTGCTCCACCGACTTCCCCGCAAACACCAGCGGCAGCCTGCCGTCCAGCAGCGCCTTGAAGGCGGCGAGGTCCACCCTGATGTCGACCCGTGTGGAGGCCTCAGTGCAGTCCTCAGTCAAGCACTCCGTCTTTGTCCAGTTGGCAAACCTGCAGCAGCAGCAGCAGCAGCAGATCAAGAGCAAGAAGTGGCAGGCAGCCAGTCAAGACGAGAGCAGCAGCAAGCAGGATGCAGCTGCTGATGTGAATATGCAGAACAGCCACAGGGTGCACCCATGGTGGCATGCAGTAACCGTCACATTAAGCAGCAAGCATCCCTGGCCAACACGTGTTGCGGCTCTGAACGCAAGTACGCACGCACGCGCACTGTTCACTGACAACGTGCTGCCTTGCGCTTGGCTTGGCCCAGTGCCGTGTGCCCATGGGTCTTAGATGCGGCAGAGTGACTAGTACAAGACAATGCAATAAGGGCTATCATGTGCAGCTTACTGATGGTGGACTGCTGTTTCTCCAGATGCAGATCACTACATGCAGGCGCCGAGTTACCTGATCTCATCCCGTGCCGACTGGTACACTGTCTCGTTGGCGTGGTTGGCTCGCCACGCGTAGTGGTGGATGTCACCCAGCATGGCTGTGTGGTCCCTGAAGCTCTGGTCCATGCGGTTCCACGTCCAGTGGCGCTGCGCAGGGACGCACCACCACCACGCAGGTCGACACAGACGGCAAGGCAAGGCAAGGCATAGTCAGGTCTGTCATTCGGCTTACATGGCAGCACTGTCTCCTAGCTCTGCTGCATGAGTTTCACACCCAATGGCGTAGCATGCACGCATGCACCCAGACACAGCAGTGCATGACAAGTTCAGAATCATCAGGATTTTCATGTCCAGTGTGCCGCATGTATGCACCCAAGCACATCAAGCACATGCTATGTGCTGATTCCTCCAAGAACCCAAGGCTACTAGAATGCAACTTCGATATCGAACACCTAGAAGAGAATAGCTACCTAGTAAAATCCAACATTGGAGCAATCCAAGCTAACCTATAGTGGGCAGAGGATGCAGGATAAAAAGCTAATGCTCCCCTGTAATGGGGGTGATAGAGTCTATACTTAGCCTGAAAGGGCGCTGACTTAGCTTGCAGCACAACACACACATACAGAGTTGTGTGCCCCTGCAGCAGTGACCCCCTCACCTGTATGATCTCCACCACTGCACTGCCTGGCTGCAGCAGCACCGCGTTGGCCAGGTTGGAGGTGTGCGCCGACACAAACACGCCCGTGTCGCGCATCGTGGCCAGCTGGTCTGCGCGGCATCGGCGACAAACAGCAACACGGGCGCCACATGCGTCAGGAACCGCCCTGCTGCACGCCTGCATGCCCAGGCAGTGCTGGCAAACACTGTGAGGGATGGTCATCCCTATGCCAGCTTAACCATACGCATGGATGTGGAGAGCTAGCCATCACCTTTGGTGTTGCTGGACTGCACGCGACGTGCTGCTGCTTCACCTCCTGCCCCTGAAACGACCGCAGGGCAACTCGCCGCACTGCAGTCCCACACCGCCCGTCATGCCATTCATGCCGTACATTGTCCAGCCCCAACCAGTCCTGACACTTGAGTCTTCTCAGACCCTAGCCGCACCTGCGAATGAGGTGCTGCTGTTGAACTCCACCACCCGCAGCTGCCCATACTGAGCCAGCAGCTGCAGCAGCCCTGCCTCGTTCACGATGCGCCTGTTGGCCCGTTTGCGCTGGAAGGTTATTACGCGCGGCACGCGGCGCCGCGCTGCAGGCGGCGGCAAGCCTGCAGACGCAGGCGGCAGGAGAGGATTTGCAAAGCTTGCGCCGATGCAGCAGTACCTAGAGTGAAGCAGCCATGGCAGGCACGCTGACCATGCAGAAAAACAGACGTGTACAGACAATGTTTAGCAAGAGCCATGCATTGTCTTGCTGCCAGGAGGAGCTGTCCAGAACGGCAAACTCCTTCAACTGCTGCTGCTGCTGCTGCTGCTGAGTTGCTCACCCTACCAGGGTTGCTGTGGCTGTGGCTGCTGCTGCTACTGCTGCTACTGCTGCCGCATTGCTGCATGGGTCTGGCCGCTGCGGCTGCCCAGCACACTGCGCTGCCCGCGGTCGCACCGTACTCCCGGTACACCTCTGCCCTGAAGGCGGCCGCGTCCTGGCTGCTGGCAAAGGTGCGCGTGCCGCCGGTGAACAGGTCGCGCACGATGAGTGCCCGCTCAAACACCACCCACTCGCCCGGCGGCACGCCCTCCAGCGGCATGGCTGCACGGCAGGGCAGCAGCAGCAGCAGGGGGCGTGTTGTTGGGAGGGAGGTGGGTCACAAGTGGATCCATTCACCGTCTCACATGGGGGGTGTGTGCAGCGCATTGAGTGCTTTGTGCTTGGTGTGCTCAGAAGCTGCCGACCAGATGTCAATGATGTCATCCTTTTGCACGCGCTGCTGTTATTGCTGCTGCTGCTGCCGCCGTTGCCGCTGTCCCTGCTGCAGCTGCTGCAGCCCATGGTTGCCCGACCTGCCCCGCTGCCGACTGCCCCCGCCATGCTGCCAGACTGCTCAACACCCGGCACACACGACAAGCCCAGGCTGCTGGGGTGGCCTGTGCTGCAGCCGCCTGCCCGACAATGCACAGCTCACCCAGCTGCTGCCAGGCCACGTTGCTCTCCTGCTGCAGCAGAATTGGCGGCAGCTGCTGTCGCACGCCGACGCCAAGCGCCACCGCCACCACGGCGCGCACCCACTCCATCAGGTGTGTGCGCTTCAGGTGCAGCAGCACCATCTGGTCACAGGGCCGTTTAAAGCCCATCCCTGGCTGCTTCAACACGCTGTACAACGGCCCCATCATCTCCCACCAGTGCCCGATGGCAGTCGGGTGCACGAAGAAGATGAAGTCGAACAGCAGCGTGTCGCCACGCACCGCCCGCCACTTTGTGGAGGTGGCCCACGCCTTTGCGTCCTTCACGTGAAGCGCTGTCACTTCCTGGTTCTTGCTGAACTTCCAGCTGCTGACCTGGCGAGCACCGTCGACCAGCGCGTACCACCGGCCATTGTTGTACCACAGGTTGTGGTACATCACATGGTGGCTGGATGGCACCACCTCTGTCCTAGGGTTGTCCTTGTGGAACCTAATTCTGCTTGCCGCATGCTGCTTCACATGCCCTGACATAGCATCACCCTGCAGCCTGCAGGAAAGCGGCTGCTGCTGCACCCACTGCTGCTCTGCTTCCTGCCAGTACTCATATTGTACTGCTGTACTGCCTTCCTCTACATCTCGCCACTTGCAGCCCGTGGGGAAGATGCCTAGCGCTGGCTTGATGGTTTTGTTGCCTACCACTGTGCTGCATACTTGGCTGATGGATGCAAAGCCTGACTTGGCTGCTGCTGCCAAGTCACTGCTGCTGCGATCACCGTCCAGCAACTGCTGCAGCAGCTGCGGGTACAGCATGTTGGCTGCTGCCAGCAGCACAACCACAAACGCTAAAGTGGAAAATCCCAACCTACATCGGCTTGGGGTGTTGTGCTGGCAGCCAGGTTTGCGTCCTGGTGGCGTAGCTGCTGCTGCTGCTGCTGCATGTTGCTGCTGCTCCTGCTGTTGAGGCCCTCGCTCGTAAGCAGTGGCTGTTGTCCGTTTTCTAACAGACATTATGTCAGCTTCTGTGATCTTTAAGCATTGCTTGTAAACTTCTCAGCAGAAGTATGCACCGAGACGTAGCTGGATCAGGTCGGATACAGCAGCAAGGTGATGAATGCTGTGCAGACAGCGGCGACGACGAACATATATTGATACTGCAACCTGTCACGCATCTGGAATAAGTTGCGGCAAGCTGGTGTAATCAAACATGCAGCAAATGGAGCGCGTGGTTTGAACGAATTAAACATGTCACATGTCACTTGTCTTGGTCATCAGCTAGATCAGCAACGCTTTTTCGATCCACGTCTCCTATGAAGTTGTGGAACACAACAGCAATGCTTCAAGGTGGCCGGACTTTGGGTCATGGAGGATAAAGCCAAATCCCTGGCCTGCACAGTCCATGCCTTGCATGTTGAGTTAAATTACAGACAGGCCATGGCCCTAATTCAGCACCAGCTCAGGCAAACAACAACAGCAGCAGGGTCACCGCTGTATAACAGCAGGTCTGCCGTTGTGCTGCAGCGCCTGCACTGCCTCGCTGCTGCCGCTAGTTCTAGCTAGATCTAGCCGCTAGATTTAGCCATAGCAGAGTCTAGACTCTGCTGCATCTACACCAACTACCATGCTGCTCTTACTGCTATCTTGCTGCCTTGTCAGCCTTGCTTGCTACACTAGTGGCTACACTTGTCGCCATGCTAGCCGCCTCGCTCACTGCTCTGCTGCACACACCGCTAGGGATGGCCTTGCTGCTCGACCTGGAGCCAAACCAGGAGCGCCCACTGACAGCCCCCTCAGCCATGCCGCCGAAAAATGACGTTATCTTCAGCTTCTGGAAGCCATCCGTCACTCTGTGCACCCAGCCATCTGCAGATGCGCGCAAGTTGGCTAGCGGGCTCCAGTGCTGCCCGTCGCCACCGACCTCGCCGCTGCTGCTGTCACTCCTGCGCATGCTGCTGCTGCTGCGGCTGAGGGCAGCTGCCGCCGACGCGGCTGCTGCTGCTGCAGCCTGCTCTGCTGCAAGCTCTGCGTCTGCAGCCGCCCAGTGCTGTCTGTATGCTGCGTTGGGCCTCCACCGCAAGTCGCCACCCTGCGCATGGTTGACCCAGCCCGCAGCACAACAGCCAGGCACTCAGGCAAGGAGCAAGCCCGAGCAACGAACATGAGCAAACGACCACGCAGGCATAGGATTCACCCAGAGTTGAACAAACTTTGCCCATTTCCTCATTGGCACACACGCACATGCAGGTAGCAAAGGTATAGTTGCTCGTCCGATAGCTGTGTCCATGTGCCAACGATGATCGACACTGCCCTGCAAGTGCAGCCGCACGTTGCACGTGCGCATGCGCACTGCAGCCCAGCCACTCGCCTGGCGCCTCTGCAGTGCTGACTTGAGCACGCCATGCCGAGCAGCCACCACGTCAGAGTAGGCAGGCGTCACACCACGCTCCGCCCGGAACTGCAGCACAGCAGTGCAACCGCAGCGGCAGTGATGCAGGCGCGACTTGCACAGCAACAGGCATGGCTTTAGTCACGACGTGTGGCAGCTGCCACTTTGAAAAATATGTTCCGTGACATTGATCCGCCCACCCCAACTCAAGCAACCCAAGGCACGTGCAGCAGTGATGCACCATGCCATCTGTTCACCCCCCCACCCCCCCGCTGCCGTGTAAGCACTCCCAGCGCACCTCGCGCTTGCGCTTGAGTTTGGCTGCCCGCATGCGTGCGCGCCACTTGCGCTGTACACGCATCACCGTCACCGCCACGCTGAAGTTGAGCACCTCGTCAGCCTTGAGGTTGCGGAAGGCGCGTGACACCAGGCGGTCAATCTGAGGCAGCAGCAGCGGCAGCAGCAGCAGCAGCAGCAGCAGCAGCAGCAGCGGCAGCAGCAGCAGCAGCAGCAGCAGCAGCAGCAGCGCCGCCCTTGAGCATACCGCACTGAGAGTGGTGGGGCAAGTTGGCATGCGGTCAGGACATGTAGGGATGGTAACGGCGGCTGCTGCTGCTGCTGATGATGATGATGATGATATTGCTGTCCTGCGATTTGGGCTGAGCTGGGCTCTTTTGTTGCCCGGTCACCCGGCCCCTAGGGCACATGCTTGTGAGAGCAGTTTTGTTACAACGGTCCCCTGGCGAGTGGCTGTGAACGCCGCTGTTGTTGGATGAGTGCGCACCTGGTCTTTCAGCATGCCCTCAGGAATCTCTGCTCCGCTGCATCGCCGCACCAGCTCATACGCGGTGCGCTGGAAGGGCACGCGCCCGGCCAGCAGCGGGATGTCCACGTCGAACACAAAGCGCAGCACGTCCGTGCTGCTGGCACCAGGGCCCAGGCCCAGCGGGGGTGACAGCCTGGGAGCAGGCGCATGTGCAGCAGAATGACGGGTAACTACCTGAGGTTGTGTAATGGTTACATGAGGTTGTGGTAATCCTTTGGTTGGCGACCAAAAGTATGCACGAGTCGTACTGCAGCAGCAGCGTGCAGCCTCACCTCAGCAGCATGCCCTCCAGGTCCTTGGGGTCGATGGTGCCGCTGCCGTCATCGTACTCAGCCCACAGGTCAACAAACTCCTCAAGGTGGTCCGGGCGCAGCTTCCAGCGCTGCATCAGCAGCGAGAGATGCAGCAGGCAGCAGCAGCAGAGTGAGATGTGTGCCAGCGACCGCTTGCAACCACCAGGGGCTGGTAACGCTGTGAGCTAGCAGTACCTGAGCAGCTGCATACAGTTGTGTCACAAGCACATGCTGTACGATGTTCTGACACATGTCATGGTGCTTCATGATGGAGACGGTCGTTCTGGATCAGCACTGTGGCAGCCCAGCACCCAGCCCCGCGCTCACGTCCTGCTCCTGCTGCGCCTCAAAGCTCTCCAGGATGACCGCCGTGAACAGGTTGAGCATGATCATGGACACGATCAGCACAAAGGATATGAAGTAGGGGTACACCACCCAAGAGCCGCACTCGCCCAGGCCAGGGTCGCAGTGGGGGGGCTGCGGTGGAAATGCCAGCAGTGCAGCGGCAGCAGGAGGGCAGGGAGCACAGCCTCACACCACCAGAGCTTGCACATGGCTGGGGGACACCTGCCGGCCACTCGCTCCATAGGCAGCCCAGTTGTGCTCCGAGCACAGTTTCACCATGAGGTGCTGTTGCAGGCATTGCGTCCAACGGCATGCCTGTGGCGGTGCGAAGTCGTGCTGAGCTATGTTCTGAGCACAGCAGCAGCATCAACACTGGGATGCAGCCACGCCAGCTCCCGCATTACCCGCCTGAATCATGCAGGCCACCATGACATCCGTCCAGTTGTCATTGGTGGCCATCTTGAACAGGGTCAGCGCGGCCGTCCAGAAGCGCTCAAAGTTGGTGTGCTCGTTCAGACCCCTGCAGGATGCAGCAGCAGCAGCAACACCAACAGCAGCAGCCAGCAAGCCGTCCGGTCACATGCCCTTCCACCTGCAGCTCCCCTACATAAATAAGCCAGGCCACTGATACCCTGGTGCAGAACTAAGCCCAAGGAGAGAAGTATACAGCTGACCACACGAGTGAGACAGCTTACGAGCAGTCACACACATGTACAGGCGGCACGATCAGCGGTGTCATCCGCCGTACGCAGTCGTGACCCCAGCCTCACCCGTTGTGCTTGATGCTGCCCAGCAGCAGCATGCCCACGTAGGCGTACATGAAGAACAGCAGCCCCAGCAGCGCGCCAACATTCCAGAAGGCAGGCAGAGACACGATAAGCGTCCCAAACAGGCTGCGAAGGCCCTGCAGGATACAAAAGCGCAGGCCGGGAGGCGGCGGAGGGCAGTTACGAGCCCTGCACGAATGTGGCCAAGCACAGCGTGCATCCTGGCACGCAAAGCGTGGAGGGTCATGCGCTGCAGCACCAATTTCTCGCCGAGCTCAGCGCATGGTGGGCGTCTGATGGCATACCTTCATGCTGCGCATGAGCTTGACCACACGAGCCAGCCGCAGCAGGCGCATGATCTTCTGCACCTTGAGGAAGTTGGCGTGGCTGCCTGCAGAGCCGCGGCGGCACAGGCGCAGCGGCAGCTGGTCAGCATGCCGTGACTCTACTCTCACTGTTGCTCATTTTGGGGTGGCTCATACCATACAGCAGGGAGACTAGATCCCCAAGTGATTCCATTTCCTCATTAGTATGGACATAAGAAGGCGATCGTATTTGCAGCGATTGCATCAGTTCCAATAAGCAGTAGCTCAGGCTGCACAGCTGTACCACAGCATGAAGTGATGGCATACACACATACACACAGCACGTGTGCACTCACCCATTGCCAGTGCCACAATCATGTCAACCAAGCTGGACACCAGCAGCAGCAGGTCAAACTTGTTCCAGCTGTTCTTCCAGTACCCCTCCCAACCCAGGCCTCCCAGCTGCAGCACACAGCACACACATGCACGGCAGCCAGCGGCAGCACTGGGATGAGGGCCACGGCCAAGATGTGCATGGCCTGGCACTGAAAGGGACAAAGACATTGCGATAGGGGAGGCAGCCTTCGGGTGAGTGGTGCCACGGACTGGTGTCAGCAGCAGTGAGGATTCAGCAGCCGCAGCTGCTGAGGGTTCAGCAGCAGCAGTAGCAGCAGCAGCAGCAGCAGCACCGCAGTAGTCGAGCAGTGGGTGGCAGGTCATGCCTTGCAGCTGCTGCACAAAGGGACAAGGACACGGACACCAGCGTTGATGGTGTCCTGCGGAGCATCTTGCACAGCCTGCGGATCACTCAAAGAAATGCAGGTGGATGTGTAAGTGCTTGTGCCATAGACATGGCATGCGCGGCCGGCCGGCCCACAGTTCACATGCCGCACCTTGACCAAAAACTCCAGCAAGTAGCAGCAAGTGAAGGCGTAGTTCAGCGCCTCCACTGCTGCCACCATACCATGCGGTTGGTTGTAGTGCACTGTGGCCATCAGCGCGCTGTTGGCAATGATCACCACCATCAGCCCAACCTCAAACTGCTTGCTCTGCACAAAATAGTACAATTTCCTGTGGCAGCAGCAGCAGCAGCAGCAGCAGCAGAGGTTAGCGTGGCTGTTGCAGCAAGACACTCCACCCAAAGCGGCTGGGTATGCGCAGCTCACCAATGTGTTTGCAGGCAATGTAAAAACCACCTGGACTGTGAACAGCTGACAGCTCTCCAACTAGAAGAATCTTGGAGTTGTCAGAGAACAGTCTGCCACTCACCTTCTGAATTTGTTCACTGGCACTGGGCTCTTCTCGGGCGGCTTGAGCCTGAACACCAGCCTGCTCAGCTCCACCCACTCGGTCTGGTCGTCAGTCAGGAAGGCACTGCCGGTCTGGCTCTGCAGGCGGATGCGGCTGAACTGGTAGAACACCACGCCTGTGCGTGCACGCAGCAGGTGCAGCTGACGTCAGCGCCAGACGCAGCAGGCTGTTGCGGCAGGTGCCGTGCGCCGATCTGTGCCCTGGTGCCTGTCCTGCACTTCAGCCAGGGGTGCTGACTTTAAACCTCTTCAGCGGCACCGAATCCTCCATCCCTCACACACACACCCACACAAAACTCAACACATGTGCGCACAGCGTGTGCTGGTGGTGCTCACCAATGTACAGGTTGAGCAGAGTGTAGGCCACCACCAGAACAAATGCCGCGAAGAAGAAGAAGGAGCTCCAGTTGTTCATGGGCTGGGGCTGCATGTGGGGCTCGACTGGCGCAGCCATGGCGGCCCACATGATGTCTGCAGGGGCGCACAGACACACACACACACACACACACACACTTGAACACATGCACAGGGCTTGACCATTTCTTGCAACTGCAATGTTTGCGGCGTAACACCGTGTCATGATACACAGCACCGCCATGCTCCGCACAAGTCCCCTGCAGCGGTGCGGGGCAGCTGCAGCATCACACACAGTCTCTGCTTGGTGAATCTCCACAGCAGGCTGCATGCAGGTTGCCATGCAGCGCACCTGTGTAGCCGTTGAGCGTGGCGGTGACAAACAGGCTGACCATGGCCATGCCCAGGTGGTCAAAGTTGTAGGGCTGGTTGGACCACAGGCGCACAACCTCCTGCACAGAGGGCACAACCAAGCAGAGCGCTTTCCCCTGCCCGGCGCTCTGGCAAGGAAGCATCGTCTGCACAGATGACCGTTCGCTTGCACCGTGGGTGCCATGCGTCATGGCAGCAGCTCTCGCATACAGTCATGATGCATACAGCAGGTCACGCCTGCCCAAGAAGCACCGCAATGCAGCATGGGTGCATGCAAGCCAGCGCCAGCCTCATCCAACAGCTCACCAATCCCTCAGCGTTCATGTATGTCCCGATGCACGCATCCTTGCCGGCAACTGAGGTGTCGTCGCAGCCCCAGAACTTGCCATGGAACAGCTGCAGCCCGCATATCAGCAGAGGGCGACAACATCTGTGTGTCACAAGTCTACCAGCAGCATGGTGAGGGGGCTAACACATGACGGCGTCATCGATGCCGCTGCAATCGTGCACAGGCCAGCCGCCATACGCATCAGTGACAATGCAAGTCCTGACTTATTACTTAGGGAGTAGTCACACGTGGGTCCATCATCAAGCATGCTGTCACCCCATCTTGCGGCTTGCGAGCTGGCTGCAGCCACAGCGGCAGCAGCCAGCCAGCCAGGCAGGCAGGCGCGCCGCACCTGCACTCCCAGGATGGCAAAGATGAGGAAGAACAGCATGACCACGATGCTGACGTTGCCCATGGCCGCCAGGCTCAGCGTGAGGCTCTTGAAGATGAGCTGCATGCCTGCCGACCGAGTCAGCGCACGCAGCGGCTTGATGGCGCGCAGCACCCGCAGCGCCTGCAGCGCACATGCACGGGGGAGCAGCGCTTTGATCCCTGCAGCCTGCCGTGAATAGAGCAAGCTGGTGCAAAACACCAGCTGCTTGCAGCTTGGGTCGCAACAATCCCCATGTATAGGCTGCACATGTGCTTGTACAGACTGGCGGCATGCACACATGCAATGATAGGGAAGGTGAAAGATCGCAGGTAAATTAGTAAGCACAGGGGACGAGGCCTGCAGCAGCAACTCCTGGGTGGCGTAGCTCTGCTGCTGCAGCAGTTGACCGCCTCGGGTGGCGGTGTGCTGTGCCCCACCTTGATGATCTCCAGGTCCATTGTGTCCAGCATCAGCATCACGAGGCTGGTCAGCACGATCGTGAAGTCCACCTGGTTCTGGAAGTAGCAGATGTAGGGCTTGAAGCCAAACGCCACCACCTTCATCGCAGCCTCGATGGCAAAGCAGATGGTGAACGCCATGTCGCTGCGGCACAGCAAGGGCAGGGCACCAGTGTCACCAAGATGCGTGGCGGCAGCCGAATGGTTTGCTGAGGGTGCAACAGTGTATTGTCCCCCCTGTGAGCCTCTCGTTGGCTCCTGAAAGGGGTTCTTACTCCTCAATGGGTGGAGCATGAAAAGTAAAGTAAGTATTGATCAGCCGCCATGCATGCTGCCTGATGACGCGTAGCACATGTGCCGACAGCCAGCCTGTTGGCCTGCCGCCCCGGCTTTCACACAACAAACTTCTCGAGTCATTATCGCATCACCACAGTCTTGAGGGCGGCAACCAACAGCAGCAGGGGCGCCCCTCCCCACCTCCAAAACAGAATCGCGCCGTCCAAGTTCTCCCTGCTCATGTGTGGGTACTCGTACGCCATGGCAACGCAGTTGAGCACGATGAAGAGGAACATCACGTAGTCGAACCAGCGCGACGTCACGATGCTGTACAGGTGCAGCCGCAGCGTGCTGTCGTCCTTGAACAGCCACAGGCTGGTGCCTGCCAGGTCCGGGTAGGTGCGCGAGCGGCGGCTGGAGTTGCCCACGCTCCAGGCCCCTGCACAGCGATGCAGCACAATACGATACAATGCACATGCATGGGCAAGTCATGGCATGGTGATCCACACGCCACAACATCAGCAGCAGATGTCTCTGGCAGGAAGCATGGCATGCTGGCTGGTTCACTGCGCGCCTGTGCGTGCACATGCAGCAGCACGGTTTACTGCTGCCTGCTGACATCATCATCATCATATTACCCATTCAAGCCATAGCATCAGCGCCATCGGCCCCGCGCCCCACCGGGGCGGAAAGAGGAGGGAGCACTGCTCCAGAATGTTTGCATGCATTGCGCACATCCCAAGACTTGACAAGAAAAGCAGCAATACACGGTGACACCATCAGACATCTTCCAGAACTGCCCCAAATATCATCAGATACAAAACGCAACACCTTGATTGACGAATCAGCCATGGACAAAACGCTGCGCAACTTTTCAGCGCAACCAGGCAGGGATCTGATCTCAGCAAACATATCATCCCTCTGAGCAGAAGTAGCAGGGCAATCAAACATGAAGTGTGACAAAGACTCAACTTCTGCACCACAACAAGGACATCCTGAAGTGGAGTTAGCTCTGCGACCGCCAAAGTGACTAGTACGCTCATGTACACACAGACAACCCATACGAACACGCAACAGCAATTCAATACCACGTGGAATTGCCACTGAACGCAAGTACGGCCTAGGCCTCCTGAAACCCATAGCATCAACATGAGAGGGATGCACATGAACCACATACCGACTCAGAGTGGAGTGTTCCAACGTTTCACATGCAATCCTTTCAGCATGTAGTGTCTTGACCTGCTTGTTGACATGGCTCTTGCACGCACTGGCTCTGCCTTCCGCGGTCACAACATTCACACCATACTTGCACAGCAGGCTCTGCACATACTTGTGCCACGGTGTCACCGCCACAGCACCACTAGGACTGCTGCCTGCTGAGTGCCATAGCAATCGTATGCGTGCTGCCATTGCATGGTGTGCCCTGCTGTGCCCGCCACTTCGCCTGCCCAGTCACCTCACCTGAGTGCGAGCCCTGCCCGCCGCTGACGTAGCTCTGGCCGCCATCGCTCAGTGCTGCTTCACTGCCCACAGACGCTGAGCGCGACAGCCGCCTGGTCTGGCCGGCGCCTGCAGCACTGGCGGCCTGTGAGCGGCCCTCACTGGGCGCAGAGGCCTCCACGCCGGGCACGTCCCCGGCACTGCTGGCAGCGTCAGACTGCAGGCGATGCAGGCAGATGCGGCAGAGCCCCACGGTGCGCACATGTGCACGGCAGCATACAGCTCAAGTTGCAGGAGGGAGGTCAGCACAACGCAAGCAGCAGCTCCGTCATATTGAGCAAGTGTGGAGCTGCACCACGTTGCTGCAACGCGCTGCGCCCTCCTTGTGGCCAAGGGTTTAGGATTGAAGGTGGTTTAACCCTAACCCTAACCCTAACTATAAACGCGCTGCGCCCTCTTTGTGGCCAAGGGTTTAGGGTTTAGGGTGGTTTAACCCTAACCCTAACCCTAAACGCGCTGCGCCCTCCTTGTGGCCAAGGGTGCAGCTGCCGGTGCAGCTCAGGTGCTGCATGCCTGCGCTGCTGGCTGCTCACCACCCCCCGTGACACCTGGCGCCGCGGCGGCTGCGCGCCTGAGCCATCCGCCACACCTCCCGGCAGCTCAGCTGCAAGAGGAGGGGCAGCATCGGCTGGTGCAAAGCTCACCTGCATATCGCAAAATCAGCACGCAGTGTTATCGAGTTTGCGTGCGCGCCATGTTCAGGGTGCAGCCGACCAACATGTACACAACCCAGCAATGATCTTACAAAGAGCGGGGTATCCTGGTGAGCTGCCTGCGTGCATGTCAAAGCTCCTCTGCGTGTCGTATTTCAGCAGGTGAACTCACAGAGCCTGCTGCCTTTCGCCGCTTGATGGCCTTGGCTGTGATGGATGGCTCCACAGACGAGCTGCCCATGCCAGCCAGCAGCAGCACGTCCGCGTCCGCATTCCCACCGGCAGACCGCAACACGCCCGGAGCACCGCCAGCACTGCGCCTGACACCCAGGCCAGCGGGCGCGTCACCCAGCAGCTCAAGCAGGTCACCCACAGCGTCCTGCTGCGTGGCGCCACCCGCCCTGCAGCCTGCCGGGTACAGCTGCTGGTTGTAGATGGACTTGGTGCCGGGCTCAGGGCTCTCCCCGCGCTGCCGCATGCTCTCGGTGAACAGAGTGACGCGGCGCTGCCGGTGCTGCACTGCACTGCCACCGCTGCTGGGGCCCTGCTGCTCATTATCCCTGGGTGTGAGTAGTATGCCGGGTTGTGACCTGACACCTGCTGGAGGGGCGCCAGCTGCTGCTGTGCGGGGCGACAGCTGCGTGGGAGCACCCCAGCTCACTCCATTGACTGTACGGGGTGAAGGTGGGCGCTGCTCCTCCTCGAGGTTCGGCCATCTGCGTTGGCTACCGCTGCTGCCGCTGAGCCCTGCGGCCTGAGCCCCAGCCTCTGCCGGCTGCCGCACCCCTCCTGCTGTCCCGCTGCTGCCGGGGCCGTGCACCAGCAGATACGGCGTCGTAGGTCCTGCTTCAGCAGCATCCAAGCCCAAGCTCTGCAGCTCAGCGTCCAACACATCTATCGCCAGCGGCTGCCGAACCCTCGCACCCCTGGGAGCTGCTGCTGCTGCTGCTGGCTGCGGATCCAACGGCGGCATTGGTGTGCGGTGCAAGCTGACAGGCGGCGCTGCTCTGCCTGCATGTGCAGCAGCCGCTGCTGCGTCCGCCACTCCACTTGAGAAGGTGGCCATGCCAGCATCTTTCAGGGCGAGTGCGAAACCTGGCACATTTCTGTGATGCTCCCCAGGACTGGGGCTGGGAGCAGGCTCCACGCCTTCTGCAATAGGTCCCAGTGCAAGCGTTGCCGCCAAGCTATCAGCTGCCTCCTGCTGCTGCTTGAATTGCTGCTGTCGTTGCTGCCTGACAACGTCCGGGTGGTCAATAGCAGCAACAGTGGCCAGAAACTCGTGCCAGGTGAAGGGTGCGTCTTCATCAACTTCCGTGCTGCTGCTGCCGCCGCCTTTGTCCCATCCGCTGCCACTGCTTGGCTTGACAGCACTGCTGGGCCTGCTGCTGATCTTGCTGCTGCTGCTGCTGGGCCTGCTGCCTGATCTGCTTCCTGCGGCTGCACCCCCAGTGATCTCAAGCGCAGCTGACAGCGCATGGCTGTACCCATCTGGGGATGCAGCACCATCGCGTCTGTTTGCATTTGCTTTTGCTGCCCCCTCATCTTCAGAAGATGAGTGCAGCAGCTCAGGAAAGGCATAGTCGGGCGGTAGCAGCGCATTGGCTGCAGCTGCAGCAGCAAATGAAGCAGCCACGTCCCGCTTGACTGACAGGCTTGCACTGCTGCTGCCGCTGGAGGCGGCACTGACACCTCCACTGCTGGTCCTGCGCATGAACCTGGCGCTGTGGCTGCCTACAACGCCGTCTGGCCATGCGCCTTGCTGCTGCATCGCCAGCTGGCCACTGCCTGCTGCTTCTAAACTCGTGCGCCTACTAGCAGAGTTGCAGCCACCAGAGCTGGCGCTGGTGGGCCTGCTGTGCTGCTGCCCAGCAACCTCGTACTGCATCTGCAGTCCCAGCATGCGCCGCCGTCTGGTCAGCCCCCTGCCCCAGCTGCCGCTGCCACTGTCCTGGCTGCTGAATGCTGACTCAGCAACAGGGCCTCTCTGCTCTGTTATGCTGAGTCGCTGCGCTGCATGCGCCTCATCTGCTGTGGGCCTGAACGCAGCGATTGCATCGTGCCGCACCCCGTCAGTGCTTGCACCAGCAGCCTTCGCAGCTGCGGCTGCTCTGCCAGCTCCAGCCCCCGGGGCCCCATCCTTCGTCTTGCTTCCTCCGCCCCAGACACCCCCAAAGATGCTCCTGTCGCTGCCGCTGCCCGCCATGCTGGACGCAACGCCGCGCAGCTTCCTGCCTGCGCCCTTGAGGCGGCTGAACATGCTGCTGGCCACACTCTGGCTGCGCACACCCTTCTTGATGTCCGCCTGCAGCGCATGAAGCAGCAGGGAGCAACTGGTGTTGGGCTGCTTCGTAACAGCAGCTGCTGTGCAGCAGGCTGCTCATCACGTCTGCTGCACATAATACAAAGTGCACTGTCGGTTGCAGCAACACCTTTGCATCCCAGCAACGACTCAGCTGGCTGCAAAAGCTTGCCACTCAGCCGCTACTCCAGCTGCCTGTTGCATGCCTGCCCTGTCACGGTGATCAGCGTTGCGCTACCAACACATCAACAGTCATTGCCGCACCTCATACTTGCGTTCAAATGCGTCCAGTGTGACCGCCACAAAGAGCATGAGCAAGATGTACTTGCCCATAATAACCCATGCCAGCCAAAACGCACTGGATGCATAGTTGGTAGCACGGATGGCAGAGTACATGGTTACTTCAAAGTTCTCCAGGTTCAGAGTCTGCAGGCAGGCCGTCGCAATGAGCAACCATGCACATCAGTATGCAGAAGTTTATAAGCAGGGCATACACATGACACACGGCAGATGAGGTGGTGAGTATGCTGCACTGAGTGCAAGGCAGCATACCCTGGCAAGAAAAGCTGCTCTGCAAGTCGCAGCAAGGTGCATGACTGGTTCTATCACACACACAAAAACCAAGCTGTTGCGGGGCAAGCTGAGCGCCGTATGCAATGGCTTCCGCACAAAGCCCACCGATTGACCAGCTGGTCATATGCAAGCACACAGATGTGGGAGCTCTCACGTTGAAGTTCAGCACAAGGCTGTTGATCAGGTTGTCGTGGTTTGGCCATGGCTCGTCCAAGGTGAGGCCTCCAAACACGTGCAAGCCCATGATGGAGAAAACCAGCCAGAACAGCACCAGCAGCACCACGATGGAGGCGAAGGAGCTCATGCAGGACATCAGCACCTGCAGCAGCACAACCAGTGGCGCGGCAGCCGACACATGCGCATCAGGCTGCCTGCTCTTGCATCCTTGGTGCACGGCGATGCAATGCTAACGACACAGTACAGGCATGGTACTTTGGCATGATGCAACACTCACACAGCACTGCAGATGATACTTCCTGCAAACACACTAACCTGCAAGAGGCTCGCTGCCTAGCTCAAAAAGCGCAGCACCCACCGCTGCAATCATCTTCAGGCTATCCAGGTACTTGAACATCTTCATCACGCGCAGTACACGGAATGAGCGCAGTACGCGCAGGGAGCGCACAGACCTGCAACGCACACGTGCAGAGCAGCCAGCCGCCCAGCGGCAGCCACAACTCAGGAGCTTGGGTGTGCGCAGAAGCCTGCTTCCTGAGCACAGCCGACTATGACAAGCCTGACGCACATGATGCATTTTTGGAGGCAGCCAGCAAGTGAATGAAGTGCAACCTGCCTCCTGAACGACCATTGCTGCGAGGCGCGAGTGGCTTAGGAGCATGAACAGCCAGCTTGCCGGCAGCCACTGCACCGCTTTAGTCACACGCCAGGCGCCCCACCTCAGGGCTGTCAGGCCCGATGCGTTGCTGCGCGCCATGAGCTCGGTGACCATCTCCACCAGGCTGAATGCCACCACCAGCGCATCAAACAGCGACCAGGCATCCGACAGGTAGGTGAACAGGCCCAGGCCGGCGATCTTGGCGAGCATCTCAGTGGTGAAGATGATGGTGAAGGCCAGGTTGGCTTGGTGCAGGCCCTCCTCAAAACTGCGGTGTGGCGAGTCGTGGTGATCATCAAAGACAGCGCAGCATCATATGCGCGCCTTAGGGACAGGCAACCGTGGTCTGTGGCGCCACATGGCGCCACTTTCATAGCAGCCTGCGAGTCTAGTGTCAATACAATACAATACATCTTCAGGATTGAAACCTGACCTCAGGCACTAGCCCAGCGAGCGCTACTCCGCTCATGAGGTGATCGTAGTTGTACCAGTCTTTCCTTCGTTGTTTGGGCGATCGAAACCACCCGGCAAGTCCGTCAATTCCAGTTGCTTTTTATGCCCAGCCACGGCGGTTGGACCAGGATTGAACCTGGGTCTCCAGCATGCGATGCCGGTGTTCTACCACTAAACTACCCAATGCCAGACCCACACTACATGCATAACATGCACTGAGCAACAGTGAGAAGCAGTGTAAATGGCAGCCATCTGTGCGCAATATGTGTGTCAGCGACAGCAGGTGACACAGTTGTGGCGTAGCCGCTTGAGCACCGTGTAACCCCTCAAACGCGACAGCAGGTGGTGAACAGCACAGGCCTAAATGTTTACACAGATATGCCAAAGCTGCTTTACTTGAGGTCCCAGTTGCTTTCTGGGTCTGCTTACGCATGGGACATGCCCTCGTGTGTCATTGCCAACACTACTGTGTTGGCAATGATGGCGAGCAGGAAGATGTTGTTGAACCAGCTGCTGCACACCACCACACGGATCCTGTACTGCAACATCATGGGGTAGCGTTTGGCGGCTGGCAGGTCCTGTGGGCAAGCAAAGAATGCAAATGCTGTCAGCAAAGCTGCAAGAGCTCTTCTGCGCCGACGCTGCAGCTGCATGTGCACTCTAGGCACCCACAGCGCCCTTGCCACATGCCCTTGGTGCCTCCCAGTAAACTAGCAGGGGCAAGGAGCTGCACCCAACCAGCACTCGGTCGAGCAAGGCGTGTGCAGCGCACAGGGAAGCCAGTCCTCACCTCCAGGCTCTCATCAAACTCCTCCACGCTCAGCAGGCAGTGCTGCGAGGTGCCGCTCATGCCGCTCATGCCGGTCACGCCTGTGACGCCAGTGTAGCCGGAGTAGCCAGAGTAGCCAGAGCCCATGCTGCTCCTGCAGTCCAGTCAGCAAGCACGTGCGCAGCCCTCAAACCCCAGGCTGCAGCAGCTTGACGTTTGCATCATGCCTGTGCGGCAGCTGCTTGCCGCTGTTGCCAACGAACACGTGCACATGCAGGCGTTGTGCAGGCTCAATATCACCCTAGCTAGCAGCCGCTGCCTGCCGGATCATACTGCTGCCTGCTCACTTGCTCATCTGCCTCTCCAGTGCTGGCTTGGCTGAGGCCGCCGAATGCTCGTTGCAGAGGGGCGGCTGGCAGTCATGCCCATGCTGGCAGCAGATGGCTGGGGAGCTGGGTCAGCGGGAGCAATGGACACCCATGCAACTCCTGCTGCTGGTGCACTTGCCGCTGACACCTGCACGCCAGCGACATCCTCTGCAGCAGCAGCAGCAGCAGCAGCAGCAGCAGCTGACCAAATCATTGCTGTCTTCTTTTGAGTGACATGCACAGCACATACACAGCACATGCAGCAAACAGTGCAGAGCAAGTTGGGTTAAAAGTCTTAGGTGTCCTTGACAAGTAACTGACAATCCTGGACAACACACACCTGTGAATGCTGTGAGGTTGCTGCGAGGGGTATCAAACGTGCCCAGTTCGCTTGCTGCCACCTTTTTTGCCACCACCTCATTGATGTGGCTGGCCAGCGCATCCTTGTTGGCGCGAGCAGCCATGAACCCACTGATGCGGCCTGCAGGATCAGCAACAGACGACACATCAGCTTGCACAGGTATACATGATTTTGTGTCTGTTGCACCATCGTGTGGATCAGTTGTAGCGGACAAATGGCAGTCCTGTGCAGCTTATCCCAGTAGCCTGCCAATGTGCAGCACAACGCCTTGGTATGGAGGACGGCCAAGTCCAATAGCCTAAACCTCCGGCAAAGCATGTGGGGGTTGCAGAAGTTTAGGCTACGCTCACCCTTGGCCCATCCTGCAGCCTTCACCAGCACGTTCTGCTTTGAGCGGCCACGTTCTGCCTTCAAGGCCCTCCTGTGCCGGCGCTTCTCATGCAGCAGGCTCTGTGCCTTGGCAAACTTGGTTTTGAGGACGGCGAGGAACAGGTTCAACTGCAGCAGGGAAACAGGTGATCGCGTTGACACCTTGGGTTGAGCCTGCTGCAATAGGAACAGGGCTGCACTGGCCCACAGGCCAGCCGCAGGAGGAGCACGCCTGAAAGCCGAGTTGTGCAAGCGCATGGCGCGTGCGAGCGCCTGTTGAACTTCCGCGGACACACCGCGCCAGAGGCTACTGCATCACCGCCTGCTCACCACGAAGTAGGCGCCAAAGATGATCATGGCCAGCCAGTAGATCACCACCACGGGGCTCAGGAAGTCCATGGTGCGGTACATGCTGAAGCTCCAGTTGCTGAGCGTCATTGACTGGAACACGCTGATCATGGAATAGCCAACGTTGTCAAAGCCCGCCATCTCCTTTGCTGTGCTCTTGTCAAATTGCTGCAGGTGCAAGCAATAGCAGCGCGCAAAACGCAACAGTCAAAGCACAGGCACAGCAGCAAGCAGGTGTAAAGCCTTGCACTTGCCAGGCACGGGTGGATGCTGGCACTTGCAGAGTAGCGCCGCGCACGGAGTAACAATGCGTCTGCATGCAGCCCTGCGCAGCCCGCTGCGGACTCACATAGCACTGGCTGAATGTTGGCGGGCACTGCCGTGCACCGCAGCCAAATTCATCCTTTACTTCTTTGTCTGCCCATTCCACCTCCCCCGTGGCAGGGTCTCTGCAGCCGTAGTGGAATGCGTCGTCTAGCAACTCGGTGCCAGCAACTGCAGGGAGTAACAGCAGGACCGGCAACAGGGACGGGTGAGGTCAGCAGCCAAGCGCTTCGATTGGTCCACTGCCAGGCGCGGCATGGTGAAATTTGGGGAGACATGCTGCATGGATGCAGTGCCTACAACACTGTGGTGAGGTCGAGCAATGCTGGCCAACCAACTGTTGGCCTGCTGGTCACTAGCCTACCTGCAAAAATGAACAGGAAGAACAGAAGCATGGCCGCGACGCTGACCAGCAGTGGCACCGCCTCCAGGAAGCACACCACAATAGAGCGCAGCGCTGGGAACCTGCGGCAGCCACAGCGGCAGGCGGCACACACAGGACGTGAACGCGACACCTGGCAACATCAGCGCCATGGTGCACACTGCAGCAGGCTCCCGCCGACTGCCACCCCACCACGCCATCAGTGTGATGCCTACCGTGTGATGGTGCGCAGCGGCCGCATGGCGCGCAGCGCCCTCAATGCCTTCAGCCCCTCCAGGCCGCTGCCGCTGGTGCTGGCGTCCATGGGTATGAACGTGGTGTACCCGGCCAGCACCATCACGCAGTCAAAGGTGTTCCAAGGGTGGCGCAGGTAGGCCAGGACGCCTCCAATGGACAAGATGCGCAGCACCATCTCCACCGTGAACGCAATGTTCAGGGCAAGGTCTGGAGGCGGCAAATGCGTGCACGGCAGAGGGTGGCAGCAGCGGCAAAAGACAGCAGTCAGCAAGAGCACCAGCACACAGCAGGGGATGCTGGCGTGCTTCTGCTGTGCATGGTACAAATGCATGGCCATGCACGGCACTGTCTGCTCTTCCACCCTTGAAGTTGTGGAACCTAGCTATCTCAAAATATTCTGAGTGGTTGTCGAAATGCAGCGCGTACAGAGCTCTTCCAGGCACACCCACCAATCTGTGCCAGCTTTTGATTGCGGGGTCCATCGTGATGAACTGGGTCATATGCTGCCAGGCTGATGCAGTTGCCAAAGATCATCAACAACACAACAAGCTCAAAGTCCGAGTGGGTGCAGATCTGCAATGCAGCACCACCAAACACACGCAGTTTGTTGCTTGGATTGTGCTGCCGACTTTGCCTGGCAACTGGTGGTTTGACAAGTTGCATTGCTAGAGCTCATAGGACATGCACACCAATGTTACAAGCAGCTAACCTTGAAGGAATGCAAAATGCACCAAGCACTGTGCTACCTCGGCAGTTGGTCTTTACCTTGATGGCGGTGCGTCTGATCCAAGGATACTCTGCATGCTCCGCCTCAGCCTGGCAGCGGTGTAGCGGCAGCGACAGCAGCAGCAGCAGCAGCAGCAGCAGTGCAGATGGAGCAGTGCTGCAAGCAACAGCCGCAGCCAATATTTGGCTGCCAAAGCTCCAGTATTTACTTGATCACAACAAACAGCAGCGGTGCAGGCGGTTCCCGCATGCGACAGTGACGCACTGCTTGAAGCGCAGCTGCTGGCAGACATACCTCCAGCCGCTGAGATGTGTCTAACCGCTCCAGAGCCTCCTTCTGGTTCTTCGCTTGTTCCTCCACTGCTTTTGCTGAAGCTCTGCGTGCAGCCAGGGCGTTGACCTGCATGTGCAACAGTCAGCAGCACATGAGCAACAGCAGCCTGCAGTGCTGCGCCCCGCAGCGAACATCTCAGTGCACGCCTCCTAGGCTGCTAATGCAGACTGCCATCCCAATGCGCAGATCAGCTGCAATCAGCTGCAGCAGGTGCTCACCTCAACCACGCCATGCACACCAGCTGCTGCGTCCACAGCACCTGCTGCAGTGCCCTCGTCCTCAGCAACAAGGTTGCCCAGCTTGCCTGTGCGGGGCTGGAACCTGGGCTGCTGACACCCAGCGAGGACAGTATGCGGGTGAACAACCTAGGCGTGGTGGTGGCACTGCCGCTGGTGCTGGCTCTGCCATCGCACGTCTGCCTGCGGCCGCTAAGAGATGCAGCAGCGGCGGCGGCTGCAGCAGCGGCTGCAGCTGCTGTGAGTGTCTGCTCTGGTGTCAGTGCAGGTGGGGTGAGGCCGGCAGCACCAGGTGTGCCTGCAGCAGCAGCTGCTGCAGTCGTGTTTGCGGGTGAGGGTATCTGCGACCCGCCGGGGCTGGGAACAGCGGCGCCGCTCGGGTCGCTGGCGGGCTCAGCCAGTGCTGGTGCCACGGTGGCGCCTTTGGGGCGCATACGGCCAATGAAGGTCATCAGCTTGTTGCCAGTCAACACTGCAGTGGCAGCTGCCCCCAGCGACGCAACACCTGCAGCGCCACTGCTGCTGCTTGTTGCCCGTGCTGCTGCCGCTGCGCCATCGCTACCTGGCTCCCCCTGTGGTGGTGGCGTGGCCTTGGGTGTCGCCTTGACGCGACCTGCAGGCACAAGCAAGTGCAGCCACAGACCACCGAGGAGCATCAGCCACAGTTGCAAGGCAGCAGCAGCTGCAGAATGGTTGTTGACAGTAATCCACCTGTGTTTCTCATCATGCTGCTGTTGATTATGCTGCCCCTGTTGCTGCTGCTGCTGCCCCTGTTGCTCCTGCTGCTGCGTGCACTGCTGCCTGCAATCACGAGGCTGACGCCCACATGCTAAACAAGGGTCCCCACTGCTCTGCGTCTGCTGCTTTCACACTCTCTGACACATGCCACTGCTGCATGGCACCGTTGCTCACCCATTCGTCTCTCCAGGCGCTCAAGCAGCTGCTCCTCCTGTTTCTTCTGTATAAACTCGCGCTGTGAGGTGAGGAAGTCGCCATCCCACAGCAGCTCGTCTGTGAGCGGGTCATCACCCTGGCTGCCCCTCAGGGCACGGTACAGCTCGTTTCCTGCAAAGGATGAGTCTGGCCCGCCAGGAATCATGCCCTCCAAGTCCTGGCTCAACGCCGGGCTGAGGCCTCCTGCAGGACTGGGGCTGGAGGTGTTGCGGTAGCCACCAGCAGCTGCTGCTTGCCCTGCGGCTGGAGCACCGCCTCCAGATGAGGCTGCTGCTGCTCGGCCTCCTGCTGCAGCTGCAGCCGGACCTCCTCCTGGAGTTGATGCGAACCTGTCCATCAGCAGCAGGTGCCATCAGTCAGGGTCCTGCAAGTCTCATGCTGGATGTGATGTGGCATGTATGCCCATCAATCACTATCTGCTGTCAGCAGCAGACCGCATAAGCTGCTATCGCACCATGTGTATAACCAAGCACAAAGCGACGTAGCTTAGCAACTGCCAGGTCATCTCAAAAGGACAGGAGCATGCCAGCCACAAGAGCAAGCATACCGGTACACAAACAAGCAGCAATGCAGCACACCTTGGCTTGGCAGCACCATCTTGCCCAGCTACAGATGGTCGCTGCATCCACTGATTTAAATTGTCGTATCAGTGCTGCTAGTTCCTATATGCACGCTGTCTCGGCAACCCAAGGGCCCTGCAAAACATGGCCAGTAGATGGCAGCAGCAGTTGGCTGATCAAGCTGGAGCGGATAACGAATGTGAAAGCAGTTGCTGTGTAACAATGATTACTTTAAGCTTCTTCTTGCACCCCTTATTAGCTAACAGCGTCAGTCGACTCGAGTTTTGACTTGCTCGGCCTGACAATTGGGCACGTGGCGGGTTGAAGTGTGGAACTACCGCGAGATGCTATCGTTGTGGTACGACAGAGATTAACTACACTGCGGTGCTAGCTAGGTGCGAAATTTTGCACTGCAGGTGGATCTGGCAAACTCAAATGTGGTGGTAGTATCGCTCGTGAAGCACATGTGTCACACAGCATGCGGGAGACCTTGAGAGGACATGAGTGGTACATCTCAATGGTTTTAAGAATCAATAAACAGTGCATCCTTACCGTGCTTCTGCTGCAGTTGTTGGAGCAGCAGCTCTGGCTTGCACCAGGCACTGCAGTCACTGCAGCAGTCATAGTTCGCTGTATGGCGCAGATAGTTTGCTGCTTCCAAACACACTATAGTTTCAGGAGAGTTGGCTGCCAACGCAGGCTGCTGCTTGCTGGCGGCCTGTGTTCATTGGAGTAACACGCAAGGAGGCTGTCCATAGCGGGCCGGGGGCTGCTGTATCAGCTCAGCTTCATGGATGCAGCAATATGGATCAACAGGGCTATCCAGCTTGTAAAGGGCCACATGCTTTGTGTCATATTGAGAGGTCCCAACGCACTAGTTGCCACACCTGTCAGGACCATCTGTCTGCTGCATTTGAATGCGTGTCACCAGAGGTGTGCCGCAGAAGTTGTGATGCTTCGATGTAGAGGTGATTCTTTCGGGTTCATAGTAAACATAGCCTATGATGCACTGGTGAGAGGCACAGGCCTGCGCGACATTCGTCGACAGCAATGATCAAAGGTGTGACGCACGCCGGAGTGCGTTGACACCTCTGCCGTTTACGACAGCCAAATCGGCGCAGCGTACACCTTTGAAGGCAGATTCGTGGCATTCATAGACACCAGCACCCAGACTTGCTAGCAGTGCAGCGACAACTGCAGCTAGAGAAGCCCTAGCTCGAAACAATGGCCACCGGTACCAAGGCTCCACCAAAGCAGGCACGTACAGCTGTGTGGCTAATCTACAGTGCTATTAGCATTGCCTATCACTCTGCAGGGGCACAGCAGTAAACATAAAGGGCATCCCACAGCAGCACCAGGAAGCTGCTGTGCACTGCATGAAAGCGAATAGAAGACATTCGGCACCTGTTATGTGTCTGTGTCTGCGCAACAATGATGTTGCTTGAAATGCACCAGATTCGGCCACTGGCAACGCTGCTGCAGTCTACTCAGCATCCCCAACATCCAGCGCACACATGCAGCGCCACCTCTGCTGTCCTTGCTCTGCTGTGCCTTGCAGGCGGCCCCACCACCCCCTGCCGCCCCTGCCAAGCGCAGCAGCAGCACTTGGCCGCCATCAGACACCACCACACCTGCAGAACCCCCAGCATCGGCAGCCGACATTACTGACACCAGCTCCACCAAGCCCAAGGAAGCAGCAGCAGGGCGTGGGCCTGGCAGTGGCCTGGACCCTGCCACCAGCCGCAGCCTGCTGATCATCCTGCACGGCAAGCGCGTGGAGGATGATTTGGTGCGGGAGGCCATCAGCAGCCTCAAGGCAGAGGGGCACCAGGTTTGTTGGCGCTGCTGCATGCCTGAGTCGGCCTTGTGTCGTGTGGCATGCGCGTGCGTCACTGCTGGTGTGTTGGTGGCGACAGAGCACCAGGCATCCAGGACTACTGTTGGTGAGCAACATGGCTTTGGCAAAGGCGCAGCCAGGCTGCTACAGCTCTACATCACTAGCATGCAGGTACCTGTATCTGGTGACATGCGTGTGTGGTGCGCCAGGAGCCCAGTGCTGCTCAACAAGCTGCCGCTGCCTCGACAACTGCTTGCACGCCTGCCTGATGTCAGGGTGCAAAGACCTGAAATGCCCTGCGTTATGCCCAATGCTGCATGGCAAGCATGTCTCCTGCGTGCTACAAAACCACTGCCTTCCACAGCTGCCACAGCTGTCTGCCTCACTGCTGTCATCACCCTGTGGCTGCTGCTGCTGCTGCTTCCAGATCTCGGTCCGTGTCACATTTGACCGTGGCGACGTAGATGCATTTGTGGCTGAGGCCATCCGCCTCAAGGAGTCTGGCACCTCAAACTTTGACACCATCGTGGCAGGTGGGACACAGCGCTGCGTTGCCATCCTGCGGCTGATCAGCCGCTGGCATGGTGGGGCGCTGATCCTGCCCCAGGTGCCTGCCCGTGCCTGCCTGTGCCTGCCTGTGCCTGCCTGTGCCGCGCTGTTGGTCAACACCTGGGGACCCCGCTGCGCAGTGCATGTTACATCCATGTCACCGCTGGCTGCGGTTGCTGTAGGTGGTGGTGATGGCACCTTCAATGAGGTGGTCTGCGCCATGATGGCCCACAGGGAGGCGGTGCACAGGCTGGGGCTGGCGGTGGCGCTGCTGCCGCTCGGCACCGCCAACGACTTCGCGTGCACGGCAGGCATCTCAGTGGTGAGTGGGAGTGGGAGGCGCTGGGCTTGGCCATGCCAGCTGCTGGGGCCCATGATGTGCCATGTGCTGGGTGTTCTTGGTGTGCGTGTGGTGTGTGTGGTGTCAAGGTGTGTGGTGGTGTGCTGCCACCAGGGACCTGCCAAAAAAGACTTGTGGCCTGCTGGGAGGAACTGGGACGCACGGAGGAGCATTGCCAGAGGTAGCATGCACTGCATGGGGTGCACTTTAGCGCTGCCAGGCAGGCAGGGCTCAAGTACACCCAATGCAATGCATACTACCTCTCACAATGCTCATGCTTGGCCTCCCTCCTCTGCATCGGCTTGCAGGACATACTGGCATCCTTTCAGAGATCCTAATTTCCAGCCTTGGGTATGCGGCCTTGGTGATAGCCCCAGATAAGATACCTGTTGGTTGTCATGTGCCTGCCTCTGCAGGACCTACTTGCCTCCTGAATGACAGCCTGCATCCCTTCCTTCAAGTGCCAGTGACAGATGAGTAAACCAGCAGCAACATGGTGTGGGCTGACTGTTCCTTGCCTGCCGGCACTTGCAGGACCCACTCGCTGCCCTGAAGACTGCGCTGGACCCCAGCCTGATCAGGCCCATCGATGTGGCCGCAGTCAACGGGAAGTACTTCGCAAACATTGCTGTTGCCGGCAGTATTGCTGAGGTGTCACCAGAGGAGCTTGCCAGCAAATGGAAACGGCTGCTGGGGCCAGTCGCCATCGGCTTCCATGGTAATTGCTGTCCGGGGGGTGCTGTTGATTGGAGCTATGTGGTTCCGCGCCGTCTGGAAACATGCGGCGTGTGCCCACCCACAAGCCGGCAGGTGTCATGTCTTGTCCTGCCATGTGTGCAGCATGCCTGCCTGCAAGCACAGGTTCAGCTCGTTCTTCTGTGAGCTCCTGTTCACGCAGTGTGTGCCTGAAAAGCCGTGCTGCCATGGTCAGCTGGCAGTCAGGTGCATGCTTGTGCTGTCAGCTGTGAGTATCCATCTACTGCTGCTCTGTGTTGATGCTCAGTGCCCACCCCTCGCCCCGCACAGCGCAACAATACAAGAACCCCAAAACAGAGCCTGCCTGCAAGCCTAGTTGATGCTCTGTCCTCTGGAATTGTTGTACCATGCACCTCGCAGCACGACACTCACATCTTTGAATGCTCCGGCACCTTTTATTCCTTCCCTGCTGCCTGTAGTACTCGAGCTGGTGCCGCCCCTTGCTCCACAGAGCCCCAGAAACTGACGCTGCCTGCAAGCCTAGTTGCTCTGTGCATTTTCCTCTCTGGTCCTGCATCATGTACATGCTGCTCTCTTGCTTGTGGTCTTGACACTCGCGAATCAACGCCTGGCATAGAGTTGGTATTTGCGGACCCGGTCACCATCTTGGATGGTTTGAGCCGCCAAGGAGAACTCCTGCTGCGTCTGCACCCCCTCTGCTGCGCATGCAGTGCTCAAGCGCGTCGTCACCCCTGGCTCCCTGGAGCCTCACAAGCAGACCGCCATCACCTTCTGCACGCAGGCAGCCGGCACAGAAGGCGCAGCGCCACCACCAGCCGCAGCAGCATCGCCAGCCAGCGCTGCCACAGCCCCACGCGGCGCGGGACAACAAAATGATGCAGGCCGCGCACAGGCGCCGCCTGGTGTGGCCGGCACTGCAGGGCAGCTGCAGGCGCCACCTCTCGTGGACGACGACAGCAGCAGCAGCAGCCGCCGCAGCACGCCTGATGCACCTGCTGACGGCAACGGCAGCAGCGACAAGGGCAGCAGCGGCAGTGCTGGCAGTGGTATCAAGCGCCTGACGGCTGACATGCTGATGCTGGCGGTGGGCAACAGCCGGCAGATGGGGCGCCGCGTCAAGGTGGGGGCGCTGCAGCCGGCAGGAACAGTGCTTGTAGTGTGGAGTTCATGGTGCATGCGTGCAAGGTTGAGGTGGGCGCCGTTGCGCTTGGGACCTGTTCCTGCAGTCACAGCGTCTGTGTAGATTTGGCAGGAATAGCGGCTCGTGCAGGCGCCTGACAACGCTGCGAGCGCTGCAGCATGTGGTGATGAACACCGAGCATGTGCTGGTTTGACCATGTCGAATAGCAGCGTTGCGCAGCATATGACGGTCCCTGGTCACGTGTGCTGCGCGCTTGTGGCTGCTGCAGGTGTGCCCCGACGCGCTGCTGGATGACGGCCTGCTGGACTTCACACTCTGGACCGGCGCGAGCGTCACCAACGAGGTGCGGCTGCTGCCGGCACATGGCTGCTGCTCCGCTGTGCGTGCTGCGCAGCGGTGGCCAGTCGTGTTGGAACACAGGACCATGTTGCACTGGTGTGGATTGCAGCGTACTTGCCAGTGGCATGAGGGTGTGGGTGGTGTCGTCGTCGCGGCACTTCAAGCCTGGCTGGTAGCTGCTGGGCATGCTCTGCTCACCCAACAAGCAGCGCCCCGCACCTTCCTCATGCGCAGGCCACTGCACTGCTGAGTGCGCTGATGGGCACCGGCTCGGGGCGCTCGTCCGTTGACCGCGGCATCGCCCAGCTCAGGGCCAGCTGGCTGCTGCTGGAGGCGCCGCCAGGCGGCAGCAGCCTGCCGGTCAACAGAGACGGCGAGCCGGAGGAGGCCAGCAGCAGGTGCGTGAGAAAGCGTGGACCAAGTACTCGCTCCAGATTGCCCTTACCTCTGGGTGTGGGTGGTGTGTCTGTTGGCTGGGCTGTGGTGCGCAAGGCAGCCTGGTGCCAGCGCAGTGCCAGCACATGCAGCATGCTTGAGGGGTCCTGCCGCAGGCGGGTCAAGTTGAGCACCTGTTGTGGATGCCGGAACGAGGCGTCCTCTGCGAGGTGGACTGGCGTGCATGGTTGGAAATGCAATTGGACGCAGCTGCGGCTGGAAGAGCAAGTACAGCTGTTGCAACAGCAGCGTCCAAGCCACGGATACTTCAAGAATGCCTGTGCTGGTGTAGGGGTGTTTCAGCTCTGCTTTGGTGGCTTTGTGGGTGCTGCGCTGCCGCCTGCCCTCTTGATCGCATGCCTTTGCTGCATGCATGTGGCCGCGTCAGCCCTCCTGGGCATCTTGCTGATTGCCAAGCTGCTGGTGATGGCGAAGTGGCTCCTGCAGCCTGTTGCTTTATACATACACAGCACACACACACCAAGGGTACCCTGCCTTCTTTGTGGCGCTGTCCAGCTGCCCGCTGTGTGTGCAGCGCCAGTTTTCGTCATCAGGTTTGCACCCACGCCTTCTCGCATGCTCCTCTGGCTTCTTCTCCTCTGTCAGGCTGCTGCAGCGGCGCTGCCGTGCAAGCTGCACCCAGGGCTCACTGACTGACGGTTGCAACCTGCACCTTTTTCGCGCGTGGCGTGGCAGGCTGCTGTTTGAGGTGCTGCCGCGGGTGCTGCCGATGCACCTGCCGGACGCCCGCATGCTCGTGGAGGGGCGGCAGCAGCTGAAGCAAGCGGTGCAGCCGCACATGTCACCGCAGCAGCAGCACACGCTGCTTGAGCAGCAGCACTCCTCAGAGTCTGCAATGAGCAGCAGCAGCATAACGGGCAATGTGTACACCGAAGGCGAGGTCAAGTCTGCAGCAGCAGAAGCGGCTGCCCGCGCAGCGCCGCACGGTGGCAGCAACGGCGTTGACAAGGAGAGGGGCGGCAGGCGGCACCGCAAGCTGCGGAAGCACACGTTGCAGCGCATGATGTTTGACATCACCCAGCCTGAGGGCTGGGAGGTGCGGCAGCGGCAGAAGATGGTGGCGCTGACACGCAAGCTGTGCTCCTGGGGTGCGTTGCTGCTACTGGGCGGGGCTGCAGGCTGGGCGTACAGGGCCAGGCAGGAAAGGCAGCAGCAGCAGGAGGCGCGCCAGCGCAAACGGCAGCGACAGCAGCAGCAGCAGCAGGAGCAGCAGCAGCAGGAGGCTGCAAGGAAGGCAAGCAGTGGTGCCAGGAGGCGGCTGCGTGGCATCCGCGCTCTGTTTTCTTGAGACCACAGCCAGGGTGCGTGTGCTACAGGGCAATGCATCAACCTGCCTAAGATTTGGCAGCAGGAAGCAGGAAGTATTGAAGCAGGAGCGTTGTGTGTATGTGTAGCATGCCGAAAGTTGCTCAGGGAAATGTTGTCGTAGTCCTATTAGTGTTACAGCAGGTACATGATAACTTGATGATGCCCTGGCAGAGCACCGCTGGTGAAAGACTATGTGACCAGCAAAAACGCATGCCGACGAGCGAGTGCAAATGGTAGGGCTGCTTGGATGATGACGAAATCAGTTCAGCAGTTGGATGGCGGTCCAGTGTTGCGCAGTGAAGTATGTTGAGGTGCACAGTACTGCAGGTAGGCTGTGGGGCACTACTTTGCAGGCATGCAGTGCTGTGTCCTAGTATCATTACGTGTTACGCCATAGTTCGCCCGCAAGTCACATGTTGAGCAGAGGTTATGCAACACAATACTTGAAAGTTCTCCTGTGCATGTTTGTTGCGCTGTCACCATAGGGTTGGTGTACTGCTGCTGTAAGCGTCAAGGCTAGAGCTTCTAGCAGCTTATGCAAGCCTGGCATTTCCAGAACAACTTCACCAATTGCGGCAAGCGGCACGGAGATGTATAGTACACCCGTGTTAATGGGGCAAAGCGCAAAAGCTGAGTGAGAAGGGTTGACACGGAGGCAGGTGCAAAGGATCATCCACCAGGGTTATTCCCCTGGTTGGTATCCCACTCCAAAGGCAGGAGCATGGGCAGGCAAGAAGAAGAGGGGTTGAATGGTGTGCACAGGCGATTACGTCGCAAAGAACACCCGAAAACAAAGAGAGCTGCTAGAAGTTCAGCGGAAAAACAGACTGTCACCCAAAAGAGGCCCACAAGCCTCTGTGTGCGAGACAGGACACGTGGCTCTGCAGACAAAGACCGTCAGACTCACAACACACAGTGAAGAATTCTGAATTCTATTGGTTTGAAATGAGCAGGCAGCATCACGCTGATGGGAGTGCACCTTGGAGATTGAGGGAATCGAACCCCCGACCTCTCGCATGCGAAGCGAGCGCTCTACCAATTGAGCTAAATCCCCTGATCATTGTATCCTCAGTAAGCTTTGCTGCGGGATCGTAAGCTAGGGCTCGTAAACGGTCACAACCATATTCGACCGTTCGAACCCGGCCGGGACGTTAAACACGTGGCTCAGTGGTTAGAGAGGCTGCTCTCAACCAGGGCCTGGGTGACGCAGCAGTGTCAGCAGGCGAGGTGCTCTCCGCCATATCTCAAACTGCTCCTGGGAAGGCGCCGTGCCTGGGTGGGATCCCTGGGGAGTTCTTCCGCCAGTACCGCGAGCAGTTCGCGCCGTTGCTAGCGGCACTGTATTCAGCTGTTGGCTCAGCACATACTGTTCCAGCTGGTTTTCTTGATGGTGTCATCTTGCCTGTCTTGAAGCCGGGTGGTGACGCAGCTGATCCAGCTGCCTTTCGCCCAATACAGCTGTTGAATTACGATTATAGAGTGTTGGCCAAAATCCTTGCCAACCGTTTGCTTGCAGCTGCTGGGGAGGTTGTGCATCCAGCGCAGTCTGCATTCTTACAACATCGGCACATAGGGGATAGCATCAGGCTGTTGCAGTTGCTACCTGCACTGATGCATGAACAGCAGCAAATGGCAGTGGTTGTTTTCACGGATTTTGCCAAGGCATATGACACTGTGGATAGATCTTTGTTGTATGATGTGGCAGCAGCACTTGGCATAGGTGACGTGTTTGTAGGATGGATGCGTGTGCTGCTGTCTGATACACATACCTGTGCTACGGTGAACGGATTTTGCAGCCCGTTTTACCGTTGTGATGCTGGGGTGCGCCAAGGCTGCCCCTTGGCCCCCCTGTTGTACTTATTTGTGGGGCAAGCGCTACTATGCTTCCTCAAGCAGCGGGGCATTGGTATCATGGCAGCAAGTCAGCAGCTTGCAGCTGTGCAGTACGCTGACGACGCTGAAGTGTTTTTGCTGTCGATGCACGATGTTCCCACATTTCTCACATGCATGTCTGACTTTGCAAAAGCCTCTGGCCAGTGTTTGAACCCCACCAAGACACGTTTGCTGCACATAGGACAGCAGCCGACTCAGACTGCTGCGCCAGGTGAGGCTGCACACGGCTTGGGGGCTATGCAAGTCGTTGCGAAAGCAAAATCCTTGGGTGTGTTTTTTGATCAATGTGGCAAGAGCAGTGTAGATTGGGGTGGCAGTTTAGAGATTGTGCGACACCGCATGCAGAACATCAGCCGCATCTCCAAACTGTCAGCTTTTGTTCGGGCATTTGCTACAAATGCTTACGCTTTGTCAACATTGTTATATGCGGCCCAGTTTGCTGGCCACCTGCCTTCTGACGTGACGGGCAAGCTTAGCAAGTGGTCAGCAGCGCTGGTTGATGCTGGTTTGGGCCCGGGTGATGACCTAAGACGGGCCCCTGGTATCCCAGGTGACTGCATGGCAGCACACCCGAAGTGTGGGGGTTTTGGATCGATGCCAGTCCACCACCACCTGTTGTCGCAGTGGGCTTGTGAAGCGCTGCCTTTGATGCAAGGCGGCACTGCTCCTTGGGTGGCGGTGGCACGGGAGCTGTGGCCCCGTTGGGCCGCTGCAACAGAACCATGCACGCGTGCTGCCAGCAGCAGCCCTTGGGGGCTGTTGCTATGTGGCCGTGAACATCTGTTTCCGTCTGCCTATGCAGATGAGCGTTTGCCGTCAGCTTTGCATGCGTTGGCACTGGGAATGCGGGCTCTGCCGCCACTCCGCCACGTTGGCACAGAAGCATTGGATGCTGAAGAGCTGTGTTGGCACGCGCCGCTGTGGGCCAACCCCATTTTTATTGCACCACAGGACTGGGAGTGGTTTGGTCAGCAACGCAGGGTTGCTGTTGGCCTGGAAGAAGTGGTTGCATCCGGGCTACTGCAGCTGCCCAAGCTGCAGTCTCTCGGCCAGGCTGTGGTGCTCTCTTCTGAGCTGGACAGAGTATGTGCCTTGCCTGGGCTGTTAGCTCAGCGCGCAGCATACCAGCGTGACATCTGGGGCCCTTGGTTGTGCAACAAGCCGCAATATGCTGACAGGCAGCTAGCCCGTCAGCATCTGCAAGCCTTGCTAGCTCTGGTTCCCCAAGTGTGGGTTGCAGCTGCGCGTGCTCACCTAGCAGCAGCTTATGCTGCTGGTGACAGCGCAGCACAACTTTCTATTGTCACCCCTGATGACCTCCTTTTGGCGCGTGAAACGTTGTGTGCTGAGTTAGGCTGGCAGCGACCGGGCGGCAGTGCAGAAAATGTCATTCGATTGGCCGACCTCACCGTTGCCACTGCCACTAAGCTTCAACGTCTCTCTGCGCTTGATGCTATTGCTCCCCGTCATGCTGCTTTTCTGAATAGTGTCAGAATGTTGGATGGCACTCCTGCCGGGGCCCAGCTGCCTGTTGTGCAACTGGTGTTATCCCGCTGGTGGGGCGTTAGGGTGGCTAACACCTACAAAGAAGCAGCCTGGCGCCTGACTTTAAATGCCTTCCCCACTGCGCAGCGTATGCAGCTGACTACGGGGTGTGCAGCTTGCTCAGCTGCTGGGCCAGGTGTGGAGCATCATTTCTGGCTATGTCCGGTGGCTGTTGCCGTGCGAAAACAGGTGGAGCGTCAACTTAGAGCTTTTAACCTGCTCATGGCGGGTGAAAACCTGCCCTGCAGGGCTTTGTGGTTGGCATGTGCCCCTCACCGTGATGTGCACCGCCTTGTATGGGACATGGTATGTTTGGCAGCGATACATGCATGCGAACATGGCCGCAGGGTAGCCTGGGCGGTCTCTTGTCGGCTTGGTGTACCTGTGCTTGTTGAGCAAGTGGCGATACGAGCGGCAGTTGGCGGCTTTTGGGATGCGCTTGCTGACTTTGCTGCTACAGCTAGGGTGCCTGGTCGTCACAGAGTTCAGCTACTTACGCGGCAGCCGTTCCTTGCGTGGCACACTGTGCTGCGCGGCAATGGCTTACGTGTAGTCCGCAGGTGATTTGCACGGGCATGCATATGTGTGTTGCTGCGTTCTCCCTGCCTATCTCTTGGAAGCCACCAGCCCCACTCTAAAGTGGGTGTATGTGGGGTCACTGCATGCCTGTTGAGATATGCAGCCATGACAAAACCTCAGCAGCTGGCCAGCTTTCAGCTGTTTCTTTCCTCACTGCTGCTTTGAGTCTGATCTGCCCTTGAGTCAGCATCATGCTCATCAGTTCAGCCCGCTTCCTGTACTGCAACATGTATAGATTGCTGTCACTGACACTGCTTAGACTACTGCTTGCATGCTCATATACTTCCAAGCAAACAACATTTGCGTGTGATGGGGACGACGGGTCGTGCTGAGCACGGCTGATGTCTGGCCCCACACACAGAGGCTTTCCTGGGGGTTGAGCCTCCTTGAGTGACAGCCTGCGTTGAGCTGCACGCAGCTTCCTTTTATTCCAGGTGTCCGTTGTGGCGTAGCCGCTTGAGCACACCGTGTAACCCCTCAAACCATCAACCAGGGCCTGGGTTAGGTCCCAGGTTCGATTCTGGGTCGGAACGGCGGCTGCAAAAAACTTGGCCGGCCCTCCTGTGTCGCCCTCCCCAGACGATTCGGTTCTCGGATCGATTCTCGGTTGCGGCATAGTTGGGTGGTGAGGGGATTTCGGAGGTTTGCCCCTTACCCCGACAGAAGAACCAGCGGTGGGCTGCCGGATTGCCGGCAGAAGAGTCCCGTTAAACACAGGGGGAATGGATTCGTTGCCTCCGGCCGACGTAGTCGGTTGACTCCATGAATTAACATGGAAAGCGGGATACCCAACCAGGGGTTGACAACCCTGGGGGTTCTTCTTCCCTCTTCTTCGAACCCGGCCGAACAGGTGCCTGTGGTGCCACGGCGCTGCGGGTTATGCTGTTGCTTTGTGCGCGTTCTAGTAGCAGAGAGTTATGATCATGTTGATCATCATGTTGTACAATGTCTTCAACACCTGAAGCAGGAGCACCGAGGTGCCAAGTACCTGCTAGTTGTTGCCATGTCTGCATGTTCCAATCCTATTTCGCTGACGTTGACACCTTTTTGTTCCGTCCTGATGATTTTTCTCTGCCCAGAGTTTGTGTTATTTTGGGTGAGGAAGCTGCAAATTGCTTCTCTGAGGCTTTTTGTGGTTTATTCTCGTGTCCTGCGCGCTGCAGTCCTCGAAGTGTTCCGTTTCCAACGTGCACACCCATGTAACTCTCCTCAATCAATCGGCCGAACCCCCCCCCCCCTTGGTTGCTGCCTCGGACCAGGGTATTGACCTTTACTGGCCAACTTTGTCCCGTTGAGTTCAGCCCGCCCGCTGTACTGCACAAGTATGGCCTGCTGTCACCGACACTGTTTTCAGGTTAGTCATGCTGCTTGTCCCAATAGAATTCTACACTGCGTGTTGTGAGTCTGACGGTTCTGCCTGCAGAGCCACGTGTCATGTCTCGCACACAGAGGCTTTCTCGGGGTGGGCCTCTTTTGGGTGACAGTCTGTTTTTCCGCTGAACTTCTAGCAGCTCTCTTTGTTTCGGGTGTTCGTTGCGACGTAGTCGCCTGTGCACACCGTGTAACCCCTCTTCTTCTTCGGCCGAACTAAGTTTCGGGTGTTCGTTGCGACGTAGTCGCCTGTGCACACCGTGTAACCCCTCTTCTTTTCTTCTTCGGCCGAACTAAGTAGTCGCCTGTGCACACCATGTAACCCCTCTTCTTCTTCGGCCGAACTAAGTCGCCTCTCCAAGTTGTCCGCTTTTGGCAGGGCGTTTGCGGCCAATGCTTACGCCTTGTCAACCCTTCTATATGCTGCTCAGTTTGCTGGTCAACTGCCTGCTACAGTGACGGACAATTTGACGCGGTGGACAGCAGCGCTAGTTGATGCTGGCAAGGGCCCTGATGAGGATCTGCGGCAGGCCCCTGGTATATCCCAAGCGTTTGTATGGCAGCCCATCCTAAGTGTGGGGGTTTTGGTTTGATGCCAATTCAGCATCACCTGTTGTCGCGTTGGGCCTGTGAAGCTCTGCCTTTCCTGCAAGGTGGCACTGCACCTTGGGTGGCTGTGGCGCGCGTTCTTTGGACGCGCTGGGCCAGTACGATGGATTGTTTTACGCGCGCCACAGCTAGCAGCCCTTGGGGCATATTGTTATGTCATCGAAGTCATATTTTCCCTGTTGCCCAGGCTGATGTGGTCCTGCCCAAGCCGTTGCGGGTTTTGGCTATGGGTTTGCGCGCTTTGCCGCCGTTGCGGCATGTGGGCAGCCAGCCTTTGGATGTGGATGGTTTGTGCTGAGACGCGCCACTATGGGCTAACCCTATTTTTACGGCGGTACAAACTTGGCAGTGGTTCGACCAACAGCGTGAGGTGGTAGTGGGCTTGGAGCATGCGGTGGCGTTTGGCCTGCTGCAGCTCCCAAAGCTGCAGTCTCTGGGCCAGGCGGTGGTGTTGTTGGCAGAGCTGGACCGAGTTTGTGCTCTCCCTGGGCTCTCGGCACAACGCTCAGCCTATGAGCGTGAGGTGTGGGGCCCTTGGTTGTGCAGTAGGCCGCAGTATGGTGACCGTCAGCTGGCCCGCCAGCATGTGCACGCCCTGCTGACATTGGTGCCAGCTGCATGGGTTGCTGCTGCGCGGGCGCGTTTCACCGCGGCTGTTGCTGCGGGAGAGCCCATTGCGCAGTTATCTTCTTTACTCCCAGATGACCTCTTGCTAGCGCGGGAGACGATGTGTGCGAGCTTGGGCTGGCGGCGACCAGGTGGCGGTGTTGATGATGTTGTGTTATTGAAGGACCTGACTGTCGCTGCTGCCACGCAGCTGCAAAGCCTCCGTGCGTTAGAAGCAATTGCTCCCCGTCATGCAGCTTTTGTTGCTAGTGTTAGAGCCCTGGATGGGTTGCCAGCCGTGGCACAGTTGCCGCCGGTGCGACTGGTTTTGTCACGGTGGTGGTGCGTGCGGCTGGCTAACGTGTACAAAGAGTCTGCATGGCGCCTGGCCCTGAATGCATTCCCTACTGCTCAGCGTATGCAGACTGCCACGGGATGCGCGGCGTGCTCTGCTGCTGTGCCGGGTGTGGAGCACCATTTCTGGACGTGTCCTGTTGCAGTTGCTGTGCGTGAAGAGGTTGAAGGTCAGCTAAGAGCGTTCAACATGTTGCCGGCAGGTGAGAGCCTGCCGTGTCGTGCGGTGTGGCTGGCTTGCTCCCCTCGTCACAATGTGCACCGACTGGTGTGGGATATGGTCTGCCTGGCATCTATACATGCGTTTGAAAAAGGCCGCAGAGCGGCCTGGGCTGTGGCAAGTGATCTTGTGGTGCCTGTGCTGGTGGAGCAGGTGGCGGTACGTGCGGCACTTGGTGCTTTTTGGGATGCGCTTGCTGATTTTGCCGCTACGGCCAGAGTGCCGCGGCGGTGCAAGAACCAGCTGTTGACCCGGCAGCCGTTTATCTCCTGGCACACTGTGTTGCGGGGTAATGGTCTGCGTGTGGTACGGCGGTGATAGCCAACAATTTGCATGTATTCATGCCCGTTTGCTTTCTGTCCAGCCTGAGACTGGTGATCCTGCGCTGCAGGAGCTGTACGGTTTGTGGTGCGGCTGCTGCAATATGCAGTTGCATTGCCCCTGCAGCAGCTGCCAGGTACTCTGCTCCTTCCCCCCTTGTTTGCTGCCTCGGACCAAGGTATTGACCTTTACTGGCCAACTTTGTCCCGTTGAGTTCAGCCCGCCCGCTGTACTGCACAAGTATGGCCTGCTGTCACCGACACTGTTTTAGGTTAGTCATGCTGCTTGTCCCAATAGAATTCTACACTGCGTGTTGTGAGCCCGACGGTTCTGCCTACAGAGCCACGTGTCGTGTCTTGCACACAGAGGCTTTCTTGGGGTGGGCCTCTTTTGGGTGACAGTCTGTTTTTCCGCTGAACTTCTAGCAGCTCTCTTTGTTTTCGGGTGTTCGTTGCGACGTAGTCGCCTGTGCACACCATGTAACCCCTCTTCTTCTTCGGCCGAACTCATGATTTTCCTTCCTTTTTTCACACACAGAGGCTTTCCTGGGGGTTGAACCTCCTTGGGTGACAGCCTGCGTTGAGCTGCACGCAGCTTCCTTTTCTTCCAGGTGTCCGTTGTGGCGTAGCCGCTTGAGCACACCGTGTAACCCCTCAAATTCAAAATTTCCTTCCTTTTTTACCAGGTGTCCGTTGTGGCGTAGCCAATTGAGCACACCGGGTGACCCCTCAATTCAAATAAACTCATAGTTAACTATACTCCACGCCACTTGAACACACCCTGTAACCCCTCAATCAATCACTCATGCTCCACGCAGTATAGAAGGCCGCCTTCTGCACTGCCCCGGCGGCTGTGCATGCATGGCAAAGCAACCCCCAAATTACCATGCATTGCAAAAAGTGCATGACGGCCCTGTGCACTTTTTGCACTGTTTGCCGTCACTGACACTGGTGGCAGCACAGATTTCTGATTGCACCACCTCCTCTGGAGGTACACTTGTGCGGGCATGCTGCGTGCAGTAAGAAAGGCGGCTGTGCATGCATGTGTGGCTGCTGCCGTGCGGGAAGAGGTGCAGAGTCAGCTCAGGGTTTCCGTTATGCGGACTGCAGGCGCACGCCTGCCGTGCAATGCTCTGGTGGTTGGCATATAACAAGCAGCGGCACCCTAACCCATTAGCGAAGTTGAGTCACTCGGCCCCGCTCATGCAACGCTGCAGCTGCATTGGCATCTGTAAGCAATGCTGGCTCCTCCCACTGCAATGCTCCGCTGGATACACCTTGAGCACGTTGAAAGCACCAGAGTGCAGTGAAATTGCTTCGGGGGCACCAACGCTGCGGAGCACAGGAAGCAAAGCACATTGGCTGTCCCTATCTTCTATCCCCCTGTGTGATTACCTGAAGCAAGCGAAGAAAGCGCGGCGGTAGGGGGATCGTCAGCGGGCTGGTGCCGAGACAAATCCTGGTCATGCCCCCCCGTCTTGTACGCCACCGGTGGTACTGATGCAATGTCATCAGCAGTTGGGTGGGTGCTGTGCGGTCACTGCATGCAAACCCTTGAGTTGCCATTCCTGCTTTGCCGGGTGGGTGCTGTACGGTCACTGCATGCCTGCTGTGATATGCAGTTATAGCGTACCCTCAGCAGCTGGCTTCCTCTCTGGCTGTTTCACACCTTTGCTGCCTCAAGTCCGAGCCTTATTGGTTTGACCTCTGATGTGTGAGTTCAGCCTGCCCCTTGTACTGAACAATGTATCAATTGCTGTCACTGACACTGCATAGACAAACGAGTTGCTGATTTAATATTGCTGAGAGATCAAACTGCGTGATCTTGGGGAAGACGGTTTTGCTTGCAGAGCCTGTGTCACGCATCACACACACTTCTTGGGGATTGAGCCCCCTTGAGTGACAGTCTATGCTGAGCTGCTCGCAGCTATTTGTTAATTTGGGTGTTAGCTGCTGCGCAGCTGCGTGCATACAGCGTGTAAATGCTTCTTATCTGCACACCATGGTTGAGCCTTCTTGAGTGACAGTCCGTGCTGAGCTGTTCACAGACTTCCCATTTGACTCGGTGTGCGTCATGACGTGGCCGCTTCATCACACTGTGATTGGCCGTTGAACCCCTCTTCTCTGCACACCTTGTAACCCCTTTCGCACACCATGTGATTCCGTCAATAACAGCAGTGACAGCCCATGCTGAGCCGTTTGCTTTTTGACAATCCAGGTGTCCATAGTGGCCTAGCCACGTGCACATACCGTGTAAGCCCTCTTCTTCTTCTTCCTCTTCTTTGCCTGGCAGTGCACACCATGTAGCTCATCTTCTTCTGGCTGGCAGTGCTGATGATCTGTTGAACAGCGTATGACCAAGCAAGAAGCAGCAGCACTGTAATCGTGCAGGAAAACAATGCATGCAGGGACGGCCTATGCCAACCCTCTCACATAGGTGCTTTTCTTGGGGGTTGAGGCTCCTTGTGTGACAGTCAGAGCTGAGCTGTTTGCAGCTGTCTGAAGTATCAAGTGTTTGTTGCGATGCCCGTTATGTCCTGCAGCCTCTGCTGTGACCACATGTCGGCCAGTTCAATTCCGTAAGGCTGAAGAACTCAAGCTGTTACCATTGCTGAAGCAGACACGGAGCAACACCAGCCTCAGGACCTGAAACACAGGACCAAGCCTAAGTTTAGGTATATGTCACGTCTTTTTGCTCCCCTGCGCATGCTTGCTGTTCGCTTAATTACACTACTAGCCTTAAAATGTACTGACTCGTTTCACAAGCAACCATGAGTTTGCTGCGTACTCTGGCCTGCGGTGACCGCCTGCGAGCTGTCCAGGCACTCGGCTGCACTTTGCACACCGACATGGTGTTGTCAGCTTCCTGCGGAAATGCTTTGACCAGCAGAGTTAGCACTCAACAAGCTGCTGGACATGAGCAGTTGCACACAGCAACAGCAGCAGCAGCAGCAGCACCAGCTTGGCTGCAACATGCCGCCGCCGTATGGCAGCACATAGCAGGCCTTACTCCTCACCAGGCACAGCAGCTGCTACACGAACAACCTCAGCTGCAAAATTTCCTGCAAACAGGCGTAAGCAGCAGCACATTTGCACACAACCTGCACCTGCTGCGATGCCTAGGCATAGGGCAGCTGCCGATCCCTGCAGAGCTGCGCGCCTGTCTAGCACTACTGCCCCATCAAGCCCTAGAGCAAGCGCTAGCTGGCCCTGGCATGCAGCGGCTGCTGCACGAGCAGCAGCAGCAGCAGCAGCAGGAGCAGCAGCAGGTGCACAGTGCAGCAGTGCTGCAGCAGCTCACCAGCCACCTGCAGATGCTGATGGCGCATGCAAAAAAGCGCCAACAGCAGCAGCAAGAGCAGAAGCAGCTCATGGAGCTCTTGAACATGCACATCACGCAGCAGCGGGCACACAGTGAGCAGCGGGTACACAAGCAGCGAGGCAATAAGCAGAGCCATGCCAGCGCACGACAGCAGCAACAGCAGCAGAAACACCAACAACGGGGTCTGCAGCCACCAAAGCAGCAGCGGCTAACTGTTGGCGGAGAGCATCTGCAGCAGGTAGCCCAGGCAGTTGTTGATGCGCTGGGGCTGACGCCTGCTCGGCCCTTGACAGCAGCAGCAGCGGAAGGCACCCAAGGTGCCGGCACCAGCAGCAGCAGCAGCAGCAGCAGCAGCAGCAGCCAGGGTGCCAGGCGCAGGACCACCAGGAGCAGCAGCAGCAGCGTTGGCGAGCAAGCAGGCGTGCCTGCAGAGCAGCTGGCTGCTGCTCTGGGGCGTGCAGCGCGCAACGTAGCTCTCCGCGGCAAGGCCGCCCCGCTGCCCCACCAGGCAGCAGCGTTTGCATCCGCAGTGACGGCAGCAGCCCAGATGGCCCCGCGCGACATGCTCGGGCTCCTGCTGCAGCGGCCAGCACTGCTGTGGGGCCAGGACAGCAGCGCTGCAGCAGCAGCAGCAGCAGAAACAGCAGCAGGGCCTGTGGAGATGCTGCAGCACCTTCGCTCGCAGCTGCCAGGCCTGTCGCTGCCGCTGCTGCTGCAGCGCACCCCGGCCTTGCTGGCAGCGCCGCAGGCGCATGTGGACTCCGTGCTGACGCTGCTGCTGCACCGCCTGGCGCTGTCCAGGGACCAAGCAGCCGCGGTGCTGGAGAAGCATCCCCGTCTGCTGATTGCTGGTGCTGGGCCTGCATCTCTGAACCTGGGGTTTTTGGTGGGCCTGGGGTTGAGGCAGCCAGAGCTGCAGCATATGCTGCTGAAGAGTGCTGATTGGCTGACGTGGCCGCTGCAGGAGCTGACCACCCAGTGGCAGTTTGTGTCGACAGTGGCCAAGGTAGGACGAAGCATGCAGCACCTGCTGGTTCAACATGTGGGCGGGTGTGGCGCATCAGCACACTCAGGTGCAGTTGTGCTGCGGCGCATCACTTGCAGCTGTGCGCATCTCCGCTCCAGCTGGGTTGCAGAGCGCTGACAGCGGCGCCGGGAGTGTGCAGAGGTCGCGGTTTGGCGCAGCATGCCTGTCCAGCACGGGCTCCTCTGTGCAGCAATCATGCCGGGCAGAGGCAGCAGCTGTGAGCATCCACTTGCATATGAGCTCGCTGGCCTGCCAGTCAACGTCTGTCTCTGACTGCTTGGCTCTCCAGCTCTAGCGCCCTCCATGCATGCAACATCGCATCTGCCTGCTTGTCTCCGTCACTCCCTTTCACCTCTCTAATTTTGCCTGCCTGCCTGCTTGCCTGCCTGCCTCTGTGTCTGTTGCACACCTGCCTGCTCACCACCTGCTGCTGCACCGCTTGCTGCCAGGCCAGCCTGCCAGATGTCGTGCTGCTGCCTGAGCTGCTGAGCCTGCCAATCCGCAGCAGGCTGGGCCCGCGCATCCTGTACGCGCGCAAGCGCCAGGTCAGGCTGCTGCTGCCCAGCCACGAGGCGATGCTGCCCAAGCTGCCGCCGCAGCAGTGGCTGCAGCACAAGCTGGTGCCCCTGGAGCTGTGGCTGACCGCCTCCGAGCAGCGCATGTGCGCGGCCGTGGGGCTGAGCCTGGAGGACTTCACCAGGTGGGGCGGCCGGCAGCGGGGAGGGGCGGCAGCTGCTGTGTCACCGCATGGCGCAGTGCTGTGGGGCTTTGCTGTGCAATCCAGTGCCTAAGGTCAGGTTCCAGAAGTATCTCGTATGTGTATAACATTGTAATGTATCGTAGTTTATTATGTTGTTTGGAAGTCAAACTGTGCGACTGGCATGGAACCGCCGTGCGGGGCCCACGTGCTGTTTTTGTGCGCGCCTGTGTCGTGCTGCGCCTGTGGCTGCGCAGGTTCAAGGCCGCCTGGGCGCGAGTGGACGCATTCAGCCGCCCACCAGCCGGGGCTGCGCCTGGCAGCACCCCCTGAGCCATGCGGCACGCGTGGCTGCTGGGCCATTGGGCGGTTGAGGCGTGGCCGCAGCAGGGGCTGCTGCGTGGGGCGCCTGGCAGGCGCGCTGCCCTGCCCACCCCTGCCACATCTGCTGCATGGGCGGCAGTGACAGCTGCTGCAGCGCAGTGGGCTCATGCGGTGGCGGGCGGTGCGCCTCGCGTGGTGCTGCAGCCGGCAGCATGGCCGGTGTCGCAGGCGGCTCACCGCCGCTGTCTGCGGCAGACCTGCGGGAGCATATGGTGCATGGTGGGCAACGTGCCGTCGGCAGCTGCAGTCGCGACCAGCTGGCTGAAAGTGATGCTGGCTGCTCCAATGCGCTGGTCAGTATGTGGTGCACTGCTTCATGTACCACTGCATGGTTGGTCTGGCTGTAACAAGCAGCAGCACTGTGTGGTAGCAGGAAAGCAAATCAGTCACAAGCGGAGCCCACGACCCCTCGTGCAAGACTGCGCACGCAAGCAACGCTGGCTTCGCCCACCGGCCGAACAGGCCCTGTTCTCGAAGGGTGATGCCATGAGCTGTGACGGCATCAGCAGCTTGCTGCGGCTGCTGACTTGCACCAGGCGCAGTTGCCTGACAGAGACACTGTGGTTCTCCAGGATTGCTGCTGCTGAGAGATGCAGCAGAGCAACAACCACAGGAGTAGACATGTCAGCAAAGGTGGTTGCAGCAGACCAGGTTCAAGAAACTTCTCGCATGTCTCACGCATGTAAAAGAACACGGCACTAGCACGCATGTGTGTTGCCATTCTGTGGTAAGACTGCTGCATTGTGCAGCTACAGGTTTTGTCCCTGGGTTGCCTTGGCTGGCTTGCTGGTCACACGTTGAACCAGATCAGCATGTTTGGTTAGGTTGCTTGGTTGCGTGTTACAGGGAGAGCAGGTGCAGCCTTTTCAAACAAGCATATCACAGGCTTAGAACTCTGGCGCATTGATGAAAGGAAAAATGACTGTGTAGCGCTGGCTGATCTGTTGTTTATCTTTTGTCTATGGAGGGTGGTGTGGATGGTGGTGATCATTGTGTGACACAGTCTGTGTTGCACGCAGCAGGCATGATGGTCAAACTGTGAAATGCATGCAGTGCTGCGTCCTGTCATAGCCGCACAACTCGTGCTGCGGCAGAAGTCAACATGTGAAGAAGCAGCAGCACTCTAGCATGAAAGGCAAGCGAGCAAGCAGTGTAGCCCTACCCCTGCACGGATGTGGCCAGTGCTGCTTGCATGGTTGCATGTGCAGCATTGCATAAGACGGTCCGGGAATTCGCTTTTGCTTGCTCTGCTTCCCTGCTTCTAGCAGCTGCTAGGACAGTCATTGCACGGTGCTGCTGCTTTCAACATGCTGCGTGCTGTGTTTGAAAATGCTGCCTGTAAGATACCACCATGCACGTGTGTCGTGGTAATTGATAGTTGATGTTGATCTGACAGCCATGGTGGCAACCACCCACAATCTGCCCAGCACACACTGTGCCCTGTCCTTTCACACTGTGTGCGGTGGCACCGCATGCATTCAGATTTGACTGCATGCAGAACTTTGCAAGGGGGTAGCACCAAAGCCAGCCACGATCCATGTGATGAACACTGCAGGCGTTCAGTCTAAAATAACAAACTGGCGGATGCAACTGGACTAGCCGCACCATGGTGATTACTGTACGCATCCGCTGCAAACACACGGAACCTTTAGGTTGTCCGTCAACCAGGATGATGACACTAATACTGTACACACCAGCCAGTCGAGCAATGCTGACCAGTGGGGCAAAGCCTCCGCAAGATGCAACATCTACAACATTGAACATGAAGATGGAAGCTTGAATGAAGGCAACATTATACAACATTCCTGTATAGTATGTGATGCATCAGTGCAGAGCATATGCTGTGTGCTGATAAAAATGTAAATATGTACACAGCCCTGCTCACGACCAGAGAGTGCACAGACAGCTGGCCCCATGCCACAGTGGGGCAAGTTCAACAGCCAACAGTCTGAGGGGATACCAAATTGGAACCTGCAAATGCCACTATGATTTGTAACCTCCACCAGACTTCCAGCAATAGCTCCAGCGTTCTGGAGCACACACACCAGGCTTGCAATATGCTGCACTTGCATGTGCATGGCGACCATGTGGCAAGCCTAGCCGTAGCCGCCAACAAGACAACTCGCTGGACCAGAGCGGCTGCTCGCGCTCACATGCTGGCCAGCAGCTCGCTCAGTTCGGGGCCGTCATCCTCACACTCGTTGTCAGCAGGATCACCACCACCTTCCTCAGGCAGCGGGTAGTCATCATCGTCATCACCCGGCAGGCTCACGCCCCCAGACTCAATTCCCGCGCTCGACATCCAGGCGTGAACATCACCGTGAACATCATCGACGCCCTGGCCTGCTGCCAGCACTGCCTCGGTGGGCGCATCGCCGTGGCGCCTGCACTTTGCGCGCACTGCAAGCTCATAGTGGTGCGGCACGAAAGGCAGCGGCGGCTCGTACAACGAGAAGACGAAGAAGCGGTCGTCCACCTTGCGTTTCAGGTGCTGCAGCTCAGTGATGAGGTCCCAGCCGCGGGCGATAAGCGAGGACTCGGTGAGGAGGGGCGAGTCGAAGGTCTGCACCCAGAAGGCGCGCCTGTGCAGCCTGATCAGCCGCACGTCGCGGTTGCTGGGCCTGGGCGCGTCGCCCTGCAAGCACACGAGGCCGGGTGCGTGCGGTGAGGGCGAAACGATGTGGCGGGGGATGAAGCTAAGCGTGTGTCTGCTGCTGGCGCGAGTAGCAGCGCAGGACAAACTTATTGAAATTGAGCTGCCTCTGTTGTTGGCACTGCTGTTACAATTACTGCCACCAGAGGCTGCACACAACAGCTGGCACGTCAGCAGCCAGCAGCAGCTGGCACAACATAGATGTAGCAGCACTGCACTGGACTTGCTACGCAGCAGCGCAGGAGCAACGCGCGATGCAGGAGCGGTGCAGCGCATCAGCTACCACCCACTGCCACAAGGGCCACAGCTCTGCAGCACCAGCAGTTCCTTGGCTGAGCAGCAGCTGCAGCAGCTGCACAATGCACAATGCAGCTGCTTGGCGCAGCTGGCAGATATGTAACACAGCAACACAACAAGTGCCTCACGCGGCCCACCTGCACTTCCTCAGGCAGGTAGATGGCGAAGAAAAAGTGGCCCTTCACCGTCCCACTAGCCTTGTCTGCAGTGAGCAGGACGCTGTTGAGCGGCACAGTGGGCGCCAGCTTCACGCTGTCCTCGTTGTCACCAGCCAGGTAGCCCAACAGGCGCTGCAGGATACAACAGCAGCAGAAGCGGCCAGCAGCAGCAGCGGCAGCAGCAGCAGCAGCAGCAGCAGCCGTCCTTGGGGTATAATCAATGCAGGATGTTGGAGTAGTGCCGCCAGGCAAGCTGTCGCATCAAATGTTGGTGCATTGATGCGATTGCATGCCTCAAGCAGCCGATTGCATGCCTCAAGCAGCAACCAGTCTGACACTCTGCGGATGCACAGCCCTACACCAGTGCCTACACAATCACCGCACACACCGTGCTGTGCAATGTAATGCTTCTTTTGGCGCACACATACACAGCAAGCAGCAGCAACCTTCTGCGCACAAGACCAGCACAGCCGCAATGCCCCAGCCAGCCCACCTTGGAAGCGATGACCTGAGCCTGCAGCAGGCTGTCTGCCTCCACTCGAGTGACGAGGAAGCCAGCGGACTTGTAGCGGCGCAGCTGCAGGGAGCCGCGCGTCTCGACAACTTCAAAAGATGGGCAGTCCAGGCCCCTGCGCGGCACCAACACATGCCGGGGACAGCGGCGGGAGCAGCAGCAGCGGGCGGCAGTGGCGGCGGCGACAGCAGTCGCAGCAGGAGGTGCAGTTGTCGAGCTTGTAGGATGATTCCCAGAGATGAAAGTGTTGTTGCATTCACCAAAAGGGCATGGGGCTCATGCTCCAGCCACGGCGTAATCGTTAGGGGCGTCAAGGGAAGTCGGCACGCACGCACGCACGCTCGCACGCACGCACGCACGCGCACGCACGCACGCACACACGGGTGCTTGCCTTGCGGTCAGTGGCCTCAGCTGATAGTGTGCACTACTCCAGACAGTAAAGAAGAAGGCTTATGCCGGATTTCAGCACTGCTACAGCAACACCGTCAACATGGCGTTTTGTGTCTGATGATATTTGGGGCAGTTCTGGAAGATGTCTGATGGTGTCACCGTGTATTGCTGCTTTTCTTGTCAAGTCTTGGGATGTGCGCAATGCATGCAAACATTCTGGAGCAGTGCTCCCTCCTCTTTCCGCCCCGGTGGGGCGCGGGGCCGATGGCGCTGATGCTATGGCTTGAATGGGTAATATGATGATGATGATGGGGTTGTACTGCTGCTGCCGCAGCACTACACGCAAAGGCATGTGAGCAGCAAGCCCTGCCCACTTCCTGGCAACCCATATGTGACTGCTTGCTAGGAGCTCAGGGCTCTGCACAGGCAAATTGTATATATGCAGCCAACCGTTGCCGATTACTTATTCCTCCAGCCAGTCCACCAGCACATGCTTCGTGCAGCAAGGTTCCATGCATGCAGCAGTCCATGCAGCAGCATGCCAAAGCATTCCACGAACTGTATATGTTGTACGATGCTACAGCCCAAGACAACCTTCTCAAATAATGTTCAGCACCAACCTGCAGAACCAAGGCCGGTTGCCAGCATCTTCAAGAGCTGCACTTGCCTCGGCAGCTGCAGTGGCAGCAGCGGAGCCCACAGCAGCAGTGCGCGCAGAGCTGCTCACTGGTATGCCAAACTGGCGAGAAGCAGCACCCTGAGCAATGAACAGCATCAGGCACGCGGCCAAGACCGCTGTGCAGAAGTGCTTGACCTTCATGGCAGTGTGCGTGTCGGAGTGAGCGTATCACTGTTGTTCGAGCCACGATCAACCCCAGCTACTGCCCAACGTAAACATGTTATTGGCTTGGCACATTAGTGTTGTCGTCTGCGTCAGCTCTGGCAGAGTAACTTGTGGTTGGGCTGACCTGGCCAAGGTTGAGCAAACTGCCGATAGACCGAGCCTGTGTTAGTGGCACGAACGATGTGCATTCAGCCAAACTTAACATCCTTAATTAATGAACATCCTTTCAGTGGGCACACGCACCGCAGGCGCTGTTTACTGTTGCTGGTGTCTTCTCTGCTCCTGCTGCTGCTGCAAACGCTGGACAGCGAAGTCAAGCCGTTTCCGCACCAGGTACACGCGTCAACATGGCGCACCAGCTGCCCAATGCGGTTAATGCTGCAGTTAATGTGCTGGGCACTTCAGGACTGCTATCAGCCAGGCCAGCAGGCCAATCTAGGAGCCGGGAAGCAGCACCAGACCCTGTGGCAGCACCGCCTGCTGCAGCAGAGCTAGGGGTGAGCGCTGTAACCGGCATGTGATCTGTACATGCGGAGGGTATGCAATGTCAGACTACTGTGCATGCTATATCCTGGTGGCAAATGGTGATGTGGCAGTGCAGGGTGGATTGTGCTGCACAGCAACAGTGTACCTGCTTCCAGGCCATGCAAAGCGCGCCAAGGCACCAGCATGTTGTGGCGGTATGCTGGCACTAGCCTGTGCAAGCCTGTGCACTGTAGCTTGTGCTGGAACATGCATGCATCGCATGGCGCCTGAGCTTGCTGCATGCCATGCATGCCATGCACCCTGTGCTGCGCTGTGTGGTGGCTGCAGGGTGGCTTAGCAGGTGTGAGGCAAACAGCAGCGCCAGTCAACTCAGCTGCACTGCCGGATGATTCTGCGTCCACTGGCACCCAGGTGCGCAATGATGAGAGGGTTTTGCTTCTGCATTCAGTGTGTCTAAGACTATCATCATGGCTCCAGCAGTACTGGTGGCCGTACTGGTGGCAGTAGTAGCGGCTGTCATGCGAACTGCTCATTCGGGGGCCCAAAAGAGGAACAGCTCCATGCCACATGCTGCATGCATCAAAGCAAAGGCAGAGCGTGAGGGAACAGTGCTGTATGCAGCTTGATAGGCACCTGCACACGGTTTGCGTCATATGCATGGGTAATGCAGCAGTAGTGCAAAGCAGGCACAGCAAACAAGCATGCAGCCATTGAAGTGGCGTCTGCAGCTCGCAATACTTGCTGATTGTGTGGACGCCACGCAGCTTGATTCAACCAGTTTCAATGGCTGAATCTTTATTGAAAATGCTGATTGAGTACATCCACATCAGCTAAATGCATGGCAGATGGCTGCTGCTGCTGCTGCTGCTGCTGCTGCTGCAGGTGTCCTTGGCGCCAGCGCCAGCTGCTGAAGCCGGCTCTGCAGGCCAGCTGCCAGCCTTGGACACGGGTGCCGGCACGGTAGGAGGCGACCCAGCATCAGCAGCGGTGTCAACACATGCTGGGCCTGAGGCAGACCCATACCACCTGTCGGCGTGACAGCAGGCACCGTCAAGCACAGCTGGCCCATACTTTCAAAGTACAGCAGTAGTTGTAACTTTATGCTGTTGGTAGCCACCGACAGCTTTGCCGTACACCATGTCTACCAAGCAGGCGTACGAGTTGCTGTGAGTTCGTTGCGGCAAGTGGTTGGCGTATTGGATGACGTATACCGTAAAACTTTGAACTGCAGGCGCTGTAGTTGTATCATACTATGATGGCATGGCACAGCGTCCCGCTGTGGCACTTGGTCGGTGCCTGCTCAGCTGCTTCCCGGAAGCACTGTGTAGCCTGTGTCACAGTATACTTTTGTGTGGCTTTGCTGTTTTCTCGCATTGTGGCAGTCACTGGTGGTCTTGGCAATGCTCTCGCCCGGCTCAGCCATGTGACATGGTGCATGTGACAGCATGAGCAATTAGTAGGCGAGAGACACCAGAGATACAAGCAGCGTGGCTTGATGTGCCAATGCAGCCTGACCATTCATTGAAATTCTGCTGCGGCCGCGGGCGCATGCTGTTCTGATACGTCACGACCCAGCTGCCTTGACCAGCAATTAAAGGCGTCAGGGCAGCACACCACCCTGCTGGTCATCTGCTGTGTCATCACATACCAAAGTAGTGTTCAGGCATCCCACCGCCCGTGTCAGCCAGGGCACTAGCAGCAGCACTGGTAATGCTGCACAGGGCAGCGCCCAACGCCACGAGAGTAATCATTGTGCTGTGATCTGGGCTTTGATTCTTGAAACGATATGCCCGCACAATCAGTGGAATGATCAACGCGCAGAAACAAGCCCTCCGGCGCTTGTGGCGTTGAACGACTTCTCACCAGGGCCCAGGGCTCATGGGTGTCGCTTCAGTGACGCAATCACGAAATCGAGCACGTTGTCCATACTGCACAAACGATGACGGGCCCAGCACGTCGTTAAACAATAGTTGTCGCTGTATCATGGGTCGCTAAATCGGGGCACAACTGTACGACACTTGGCCAGTGTGAAGTTGGCTGAGTACACAACTGCTGCAGCAGCTGCCTGATGATTTCAACCACATCAACTAGTTGTTTCAGTTACACCCAGTTGCTTGTCACAGCTGACGACCAAGAGCGCGGGAACAGGGCGAAACTCACACATAATACGTCTGCAGCTTGCTTTAGCTAGGTTCGATCACACTCTCTTCCAGTTGTAGCCTTGTGATGCACTCTACATTCATGCTTGTATAATTTCATGTCACCTACAGGGGCCGTACCTGTACTTGTAATGTACCCGTAACAATTCACCCACTACAACACCTTCACCTCACCCTGATCATCACTGCAACAACAGTGATAAGCTGTAGCATAGTTTAGCAGGATCCAGCGACATCGTCGTAGCAGCAAGCATGGACCTTTCACCATCAACAGCAGCATCAGTGGACCATCTGTCCCTGCTCAAAGCAGACAGGCAGCGGCACAACAAGGCACGTATCTTAGGTTTCAACAACATGGTACACACGCAATAGTGGCTGAGACATGTATGCCATCTTGTGCAGGCCCTGAATGCTGCGCTGGGGCAGACAGAGCTGCTGCAGCAGCAAGTTCAGCGCTCTGGCCTGCTCTCCAGTGAAAGCATCAAGGACACAGTAGGTGAGCACGATGCCTCTAGTATCCACTCAGTTTCTTGTTTGCATGATGGTATCTCAGTGTGCTTTAGACAGTTGTGCAGCAGAACTAAGTTCACACTCAACCTCCCACCTGTGCAAACCAATTCCCATTCTTGCTTGAGCAAACAATGTGTTCCTGCTTGAGCTGCTACATTTTTCCTGGTAACTCAGCAAGCTACTCAACTGCAACTATCACACTGTCCCCGCTGCAGCTGTCAGGCTCATTGCTGACCATGCAGTGGCCAGTGTACAGAGCACAGCAGCAGGGCAGGGCAGTGCTGGTGCCAGCACAGCAGCACATGGCCAGCAGAGTATTGCAGACATCACCAGCAGGATGCTGCTAGAGGGTGCCAAGCTACAGCATGCCGAGGTGAGGCTCCGGTCTCTGAGGGGTGCGCCAGCACCGTAACCAGGCTGCACAGAGACTTGAGCCAGCCAGCCACAGCATTCGACGGGGTGAGTGCTCACTTGTGCTGCTGCAGCAGCGCACAGCAAGCCGATCTTGACTGTCTCATACTTTGATGCCAGCTCCCTCTTCTCCTATCCTGCAGGTGCATGCACAGCAGCTGGCAGCTATTGCTGAAGACACGGCAGCACTGCACATCAGCGCCGCAGTGTTGGACAAGGATGAAGGTCTGGCGCCTGTGCAGCAATGCGCAGCAGAAGCACATATCTGTAGCAAGCAGTGCCCAAGCAGCATTGCCCAAGCAGCAGTGCCCAAGCAGCAATACCTGCTTGCAGGACACAGCTTTGCATGCTCTGTGTCACATGTGGGTCATCAGTGCGGCACACCAGGCAGCCAGCAGCAGCAAGTCCTGCAAGGCAAGGTGCTGCACACCACAAGCTGCTGCTTGTGTACTCGCTATGGCTTCTTGCTTGGTTGTTGCAGACAAGCTGCGCAGCCGCTTTGTGCGGCGGCGCTTTTCGCTTGCAGCAGCCATCCAGGAGGACGCAGCACTGGAGGGTCTCAGTGAGGCAGAGATACTGGCGCAGGTCAGGACAAAGGTGAGCATGCAGCAGCAGCAGCAGCAATAGCGTGAGGAGGAGCAACAACAGAAGCAGCATGAGGTTGAGCAGCAGCAGCAGCAACAACATGAGCAACAGCTGCAGTGGCAGCTTCATGGGTGGCAGCAGGTGGCTTGCGGGAACAACAACAGGGATGGAGCCATGGACGTGGTACTTCACAATGCATAAGTAAGCTGCTGTTGCTGTCAGCTTTCAGCTTGTTCACTCAGGTAATGTTGCTATCCCAATCACATGGTCAGCCGGTTGGAGTATTGCATAGCCGGACTGTGCTGCGACTTTGAAAGGTACTTGGCAGCAATGTGTGAGCACAACACTGCACTGTGCAGGCTGCAGATGCAGCAAAGAAGCAGCAGATGCTTAATGCAGCATTGAACAGCTGTGGCTACAACCAGAACCAACATCAACAGCAGCAGCAGCACATCTTGAGTTGCAGAAGCGCCCCAAATCACTTAGCAGCAGCGGTGACACGGAGGCCTGTTGCAGCAGGTGATGGTGACTATGGCAGCGGCAGTGAAAGTGGTGGGGACAGCGAGGAAGATGATTACGACGGCGACAGCGAGTATGAAGAGGAGGCTGACAAAGCAGACTATGATGAGGTGGGGATGGCTGGTATATGCTTCAGGTGCTGCCCAAAAGTACCTGCAGTCAAAAACCTTGGGTGCAGTATGCACACATTGTGCCGTCTATTCTCATCTACGCTCATCAAGGCATGGTTCCATAGATTTTGCTGGCCACTTCTGAGTGGGGCGGGGTGCTTGCCGCTGCTGCAGGCTGCCTACAGTACAGGAGCCCAGCCCCCTGCTGCAGCTGCTGCAGCAGATCATCAGACGTTTGTCATACAGGGCCTGCCAGCAATGCTGCGGCACATGAGGTAGGCCCAACCAAAAATGGTGCGCCTGGCTGTGTTTGTCATCATCATCAAGAGCCGTGCATGCTGGGAGCCTGATATTGGTTGTTGTTGGCAGCTGCAAGTGCTCTTGCAGCAGCACGAGCCTGCTTCATGAGCTGACCATTCGTGTGGTTGTAATGTCCCTGCAGTGTGCAGCGCCAGCGTGGTCAGCGCAGCAGCCTGCAGCTGTCCGATGTTGCTGCTGCAGTGTGGGCTGGGTTGCCGCAGCAGCAGGAGCAGCTGGCAAGCATCAGGCGCAGAGCAGCAATCACATCCACACGGCTGCGCTGGCAGGTGTGTGATGCGGGTGATTGGGGCGTGCAGCTTGTGTCCGACCTGCAGCTACTTGCTTGTGCTGTGCTGTGCCGCAGCACATGCCGGGTAAGCCCAAAACAATGGCCGGCAACACGCACCTGCATACACCTGCAGGTGTTGTGTGTGACTGTTAGGGTGTGCTTCACTGCGTGCGTGCTGCTGCTGCTGCTGCTGCCGCTGCTGCTGCTGCTGGGGTTGCAGGTGGTGCGGCCGCGCACGTATGCTGGCGATCTAGCTCTCACAGCACATCAGCGCAGCATAAAAGGCTTGGCACAGGTGGGCAGCTTGGCAGCATAACAGGGGTGGCCAATGCATACTCTGTACTCTGTAATTTGTGCCCGCGCATCATGTCCTTTCCTGCAGCAACCCACATGCTGGCTCTGCCAGCCTCTTCACACCGTGTGAGCTTGCTTGTGCGTCATTGTTTCGCATGGCTGTTGGCTGCATTGTGTCTGCTTGCTTGCAGGGCATCATAGACGAACTGCTGAATGCGGCGCTCGCGCACATCGCCATGCGGCCGACCAAGCAGCAGGTGTTGGTGGAGGTGGCAGAGTGGAAGGCAGCGCGGCCGGCAGCACTGGCAGGCATCAGCAGACACACGGCAGACAGGTGGGGCAGAGACCGGCAAGGCTGTTGCACCATGCGCTGCGCAGCCCTGACCCATTACATGCTGTGCTGCTGCTTGCAGTAGCATGACGATGTCCTCCCAAGCATCAGCATTCAGCATGACTCAACCACACATGCACGGGTTGTGTTGCAGCAGCACACACTTGACACACTTTGCCTCAACATCTGCCTGGCCCTTCACTGCTGCCCTTCTCCTGTCGCTCGTGACCCAAACACGCAGCATTTACAAGGAGGTGGTGGAAGAGCTGCTGGCTGAAGTGGCAGTAGAAGCAGCACAAGCGGCAGCAGCGGCGGACGTCTTCAGCTTTGACATGCTGGTGGCAGCCGTGGCCTTCAGCCAGGGCAAGTACGACTTGGGGTTCAATGCCGGCGTTACAAAGCAGGGTTTATCACCACGCCCTTCGGGCAGCACCCACGTCGACACTGCAGATGCATCGCAAGCTGACACGGGGCAGAGCAGTGCTAGGACCGATGGTGCAGGTGCAGCAGGCAGCATCGCATTTGGCAGGGCCAGGGGCTCCAGTGTGGTGGGTGGCATCGCACGTGAGGCGGCGCTGCTGCAGAAGGCAGCGGAGATAGAGGCGGAGGCTGCTGCAGAAGCAGCGGCAGCCGCGCAGCAGCGCGGCGCGCCCCGCCTGGTCATCGCGGCGGGCGATGCGCAGCTGGACATGGCCGAAGAAGACGTGTACTTGGCCAGACGGGACTTTGCTGCGGCCGATCATGCGTTTGCGGTGCAGCAGGCGGCATCAGACGGGGCTGGGGGCGGGCAGGGTGCAGGCGGGCGCCAGCAGCAGCTGGTGCCTGCTCGCGCGCTGTACCTGGCTGGCCTGCAGGGCATGCTGTGGGAGATGCGCAAGCGGGTGCCGCCAGACACGCCGTACGGACACACACAGCCGCTGGCGCCGCATTTTGCTGGCACAGCGGTCAGCAAGGTGAGGTGGAGCCGGGGAAGCGCCGACAACTGAGTCAGCATTCGCTGCGGTGTTTTGGCCAGGAGAGCTGGAGCTACGCTGTGCACAAGTGACTGGGCTGTTCAGCACGTCATGCCAGTGGCCTTGCCAAGCTGATCGCCTGCTGCTGCCCTGGCCGCCCTGTGTGCACATGCTGTGCAGGCCAGGCGCATTGCAGTCACTAGGCAGCGGCCGCCGCTTGCCGCCTCTGCTGCTGTGTGGGCGCGGCGCGAGGCGCCAACGGGGCGGCTGGAGCAGGGCACCTGGCCCACGGCAGCACACCTGGCTGCAGCAGTGCGGGAGCGGGAGTTCTGGGGAAAGGTGTGTTTGGGGAAGGTGCTTGCCGTGGCGTTCAGCATCAAGCAGTAGGGCGACCAGCCCATCCGCAAAGCACCTAAACATGGCTCAAGAGCTTTTAGGGCTGCTTGAAGCTGTGATATGTGGTGTGATCAATGAGCTTTGCAAGCGCTGTAGCTGCAGTATGCTTCACAGTAGGAGGCGGCAGCAGCGCCGCCACACGTGCTTTTCACCAGGCGAATCTTGGTGCACCAACACCACCAGACATTTGCTTGTTCCCTTTCAAGGCTTTGTCGCTTGGTGTGGCGCAGCTGCTGATGGCTGGTGCAAATGGTCAATATCAAAGCCATCCAGCTCATCATCACAGCACCTGCTTGCAGGTTGCGCTGCGTCCGCGCATGCAGCGGCCGCCCCTGCCCGGCCCAGCCTGCCTGGAAGCCACCTCCCTGGTGGTGCCTGAGGCACTGGGTGCGGTCACAGCGCTGTCAGGCTGCCCAGCTGGCACCTTCGTGGCAGCAGGCACCAGCAGGTGACCGGCTGACACCGTGTGGGGCTGCTTGACTGTGCAACGGCTGAGTCCATCAATTCAATAGCCAGTGCTGATTTACAGCTTTGAGTCTGCCTTTGACTGTGAAGCGCGACCTGTGCGTGCGAGAGAGGTCGGGGTCGTGATAAACCACGCACCAAGTTGCTGCCACGCGTGCTGCGCAGGGGTGCGCTGTTGGTGTGGGACCTGCGCAAAGATGCAGCAGTGGCTCCATGGTTCCAGGTGCGTCTGCTGCTGCTGCTGCTGTTGCTGCTCTCTTTTGGCCCTACCCTGCATGTTTGCATGCAAGTGTGCTCAGCATGCGGTGTCTGTATGCAGGGCGTGCACTTCTGCATGCCGCGTGCTGCCGCAGTCCCAGGTGCATTGGCGCATGCAGCCATGACCTCACGCGCTGATCACCACCTGCTGTGCCTGCCGCGCTGCTGCGCAGGTGACTGGCACAGGGCAGCTGTACAAGAGGCGCTGGTGGAACCCCTGGGCCGCCAAGCCACCACGCAGGCCAGCCATCGCAGGTGCGAGCGCATGCACAGTCAGCACTGGGTGGCAGCCTCTGTGCTTGCTGCTGTGCCAAATCTGCCGCTCCCCGAAGCAGCTGCATGACGCTGTCACAGGACTGCATGCATTGGTAGCTGCTGGGCAGCTGGATGCAGCACGCTCATTTGCCGGCTATGTCAACGCCATAGCTGTAACAAGGAACGACTGTGCTGGTTTTATTGGCTGCTGCTGCTGGCAGGCTTTGCTTGGTCGTCTGACAGCTACCAGCTGGCTGCGCTGGATGCCAGCAGCAACCTGAAGATGTGGTGGATGCGGCCAGAGGAGCGGCAGGACGGTGAGCCACACGGCAGCTGCCAGACCAGATGCAGAGATGTTCCGTTTCCTGCCGTAGCTTCCTGTGCGCTTCAACGCGCTGTTTGCCGCTGTGCCAAGCTCACAACTGCTCAGCAGCTGGCTTATCGTCATCTGTCGTCTGGCGCTATTCCGCGGCGCAACTGACCCACTCAATGGAGGCCTTGGATGCCACGGCCCACCATGCCCCACCATGCCTCGCCGTGCCCCTCTGCCTTGTGCTGCCTGCAGGCCAGTCTGTTGCTGAGCTGCAGGCCAGGGCTGCTGCTGTCACGCCTGAGCTGGCAGTGCTCATCACGCCATTCATGGTGGCGCTGTCAGGTGCGGCGCACAACCTGCTGCTGCTGCTGCTGCTGTTGAGTGCATTACTCATCCCTCACAGTGCATGCTGGCCGCGCATGCTAGGGCCTGCTGTGTGCATGCACGCAGATGCGCCAGCCACCAGGCTGCAACCGCGCATGCTGCGGCTCCCGCTGCTGTTCACACTGCCCTGTTTCAATGTTGCAGGCAAGGCACCAGTTGCAGAGGAGGGTGATGCAGCCAGTACTGCCAGACTGCCAGCTGCTGAAGGCAGCGGCAGCAGCACCACGTTCACTCAGAAGCTGGGTCAGTGGCTGGGGCTGCTGCACGGGGAGGGCCCTGGTGGGGTGCGGGCTTTGCCACCACGGCAGTGGCGGCCCGTGCTGCACCCAGCATTCACCATCGCAGGTACTCAGCCAACGGTCGTCATTCCGCAGGTGAGCTGCGCCTGCGTTGCTCGCACTGCTGTGACAGCATGCAAGCGTCACCTGTGCTGCGTGTGGCCTGTCTGTAACGGTCTGGCCTGCCTGTAGTGGCACGTTGGTGGCCAAAGGTGCAGGGGTTCACCACCCCCCTGCAGAGGCCCCTTCCTTCTCTGAGGTAGGAACAATGAGACTGCCCTAACACGTGGTCTGAACATACAAAATAAAATCATGCTGTGGCCGCCACTGGTTGCGTGTGCATGGCTGTAGCATGTATGGGTTGCTGCTAGGTCACACGCTGCGGTAAGCTGTTTCATAGATGGCGCCCTCTCTACACCAGTGGCAGCAGCACCTGCCTGGCTGTGCTCACGCTCTGCCCGCTGGCACACACAGGTCACTGGCGACGTTCTGTCCCTGACAACGGACATCAGCGGGCCAGTGCTGCCTGGCTTTGGGCCCACCGTGTTTGCAGAACGCGCCAATGCAGCAACAGGCCTGGCGGCAGCGACAGCAGTGGCGGGGCTGGGCAGGGCTGGCAGGGCGCATGGCGGCGCCTCTGGCGGTGCCGTTGACGCCGCTGGCACGTTCATGCCTCAGGCTGTGGTAGACTTCCTGATGCCTCCACAGGCCATCAACGCAGACATCGTGTCACAGGTGAGGGCAGCGCAGCGCATGAGCAGGAGCTTCTCTGCTGATTTAGTTTGATAATGCAGATTATGCTGGGGTTGTTTGGTAGCTCATGCAGCCCTGCTGAGCTTGGCACAGCAGCTGTGCAGACCCAGCCCGCACAAAGCTTGCAGCTGGCTGCTCGGGCCTGACCCATTGCTCTGCCTGCCTGCCTGCTTTCTTGCCTGCCCCCTCTGTGGTGCCTGCCTGCCGCATGCAAGTTTGAGCATTTCAATGCTCCATGCCTCCCCTACTGACCTAGGCATGCTGCCTGCCGGCCCGCCTGCCTTGACCACCTGCGTGCAGTCGCTGTACCGAGGCCACAGCTCACACGTCGTGTTCCTGGGCTTCCTGTCGGATGCCAGCCTCATCAGCCTCGACGCGGCGGGCTGCCTGGCGCAGTGGCCGCCCAGCGCCGCCGACCGCTGCGGCTTCGGCTGGCTGGCGCCCAGGAAGCGCTGGCAGCTGCCACGCGCCACGCGCACCTGCCAGCCCAGGTGAGGCGCGCCACACAGCCGCGGCTGCCTCGCAGGCTGCTGTGCGGCAGCAACGCCCCAAACTGTAGCTGGACTGTGATGTGTTCATTGATGGGCTGCTGATGCTGCATGCATTGCAGGGGCGACCTGCAGCCGGTGTGGCCGGCACTGCCCGGCAGAGCAGGGCGCACAGGCGGCCGCAAGAGCAAGAAAGCAGCAGCAGGCCCAGGGAGCGCCTGGGTGCCGGAGTACTGTCCTGATGCACAGGTGAGCAGCCAGCAGCAGCAGCAGCAGCAGCAGCAGCAGCAGCAGTCTTTTTGCAACAAGCCCTATCAGCGTCTACTTGCTCCATGTGGGACCAGCGTGACCCGACACCTTGGTCTGGTTGTGCTGGTGTGGCCGCACCAGAGTCTGTTGGTGTGGCTGTGATGCTGTCCCTGCTGTGTCAGCGCCATGTCCTGCTCTTTGTCAAGGCACAAAGCTGCCCACTGGTCGATCACCAAGGACACTCCCTTCCTGCCTGCCTGCCTGCCTGCCTGCTCGTCTTCATGTGTGCAGGACAGGGCTGATGCTGCTTTGCTGCAGCAGGACCCTACGGGCGCCTTCCTGCTGCAGCCACGCCTGCCTTGGCTGGTGAGCTGTGGCGGCTGCCTGGCGCCGTTGCGCCCCGCTGAGGGCCCTGCCTGGCATTCCTTGTCCACTGCTCGCTGTGCCTCTCATGCCTCACTCCTGCGTAGTTCACTGTCACCCGAACCTTCGCCCTCATCTGCCTGCCAATGTCCCTGTAGGTCCGCTACCTGCCAGCCGGCAGCAGCGGCAGCGGCAGCAGCAGTGGCCGTGTGCTGCGCCAGGTGCTGCACAGGCCGCTGGACAACAGCCAGGCAGGCAGCAACATGCTGGTCATCAGCAGCTTTGACGCAGCCAGCGGGGAGCTGCTGATGCGGGCCAAGCAGCGCTGCACGTTTGTGCGTGCAGGAATGAAGGTGCGCTGGTTGGTTGTCCGTGGTCAACGCCGGTCCTGCTGTCAGACCGGCTGTCCGTTTTTTTAGCACTTGCTTGCACCCTGCCTTTGCCTTGAGCACCCAGTGCGCTGCTTGTACCGCTAGGGTGAGGTCAAGTGCAGCTGCATGTGCTAACAGGATGGTAAAATACAAGGACTTGCCCTGCTGTGCCAGCTGTTTGCCCCTCCTTGCTGCTGGCCGCTAGGCACCTATCGTCTACTGAAGGTAAATGCTGCTGCTGCTGCTGCTGCTGCTGCTGTATGAATGTGTGGCGTTTGGCATGCACCATGTCGCTGCAGGTGGTGTCTGCCGAGCTCACGGCCAGCAAGCGCGAGCTGCTCATCTTCTGCCTGGTGGCGCCGCACCAGGAGGACCCCGCAGCAGGCCACGCCTTTGCAGTCTCGGTGAGCGCCGCGAGTCCAGCGGGATCGGCTGCAGCGCACCTCCACTGCTGCGCTTCGTGCATAGCTCAGTGCAGCTTAAGTAGGTCACCCCTGCTCCCCCGCCTACATATGCTTATAGGGAGTAACCAGCAGGTCCTGCAACCGACACACCAGCCATTGTCGCACTTGGTGAGGACCAGACAACCTGTTCATGGTGCAAATTGCTTGCATGCATCCTCTTGACGGGTCCCTTCTTTGACCTACAGCTGCTGCCTCTCCCGCTGCCGCACCACCAGGTGATCAACCTCGCCTCCATGCGGCAGCTGGTACCCCGCATTGATGTGCACGACCCCTCAGAAGGCACTGCAGCGCCAGCTTATGCGCTTACCCCAGCATTGAATACGACAGGCAGCGACTACTTGCTGATGAACCTGGGCTGTGGTGTGGCTGGGGCGTTCTCCCTGGCCACAGGGCAGCTGGTGCGAGAGATTGCCAGTGGGCTGCAGGAGCCTAAGTTGCAGCGGCCGGGGGGCTGTTATTTCTGCGCGCTGGCGCTGCTGCGCGTTGGTGAGAAGCACGGGCGCTGCAGCAACGCCGGGCGCACCTTTTTGTGCTGTGCCGCTGCTGGTGGTCAGGCCGTGTACGTGTTGGAGCTGGGGTTGGAAGAGGCTGCACAGCAAGCACAGGAGCAACGAGACCAGCGGGGGCGAAATGCACAGCCGCAGAGGCAGCAGCAGCAGATGCGGCAGCAGCAGCAGCAGCAGCAGCAGGAAGAGGCAGGAGGGGGGAAGGAGCGGCGTCAGCACCAGCAGGCTGCTGCTGAGCAGGAGTCGCAGCGGCGGGAACAACAATTACAGCAGCAACGTAACGGAATGAGAGAGCTGCAGCTCGCACGGCGAGAAGCATCGTAGCACGCTTACATCGTCACTGCGTAAGTTGCTGGCACGCGAGCGAAGAGGAATGGCACTGCTTTTCAGCGAGCTTGCACTGTGTCAGCTGCATGTGCAGGCCGGCTGATGGCCCTGAGGCCTTGAGGTCCTTTGCAACCGTTGTGTCTGCACACATGAGGTTTAGAGGGTGCAGAGTATGTACAGCATCACACACAAATTTGGATGTCTGCATAGTTGTAGCTATGCTGTGATTGCTCAGGGCCCCTGACCGGGTTACTGTTGAACCGAGTCACATTTCACATTTCCACATTTTGGAAGTTACATGGGTGACTTTGCTCGTTTGGGGAGCCAATGATAGGCTCATTGGGCCAGTCGCGCAGCGCACGACGTCCCTGCCATGTGCAGTCTGAACCTGAGCTGTTGGGGTTTTGAACAACAAGGTGCTGGACTTGGACACCAAAAGCTGTGGCTGTTGTCTGGTGTGGTGTTTGTAGACCAAGATGATTCTGCCACTCTTTACATTAATAGCAGTAGATGCATCTGAGGCCGCAGCACCTCCCTGGACTGCAAATGATGTGCGGGCATGTGCTGGTATTGTGGCTGTTGTGCCCAAACTTAGTACTATGATAAGTGCTGCTTGTTTTTATAAAAAGGCAACACGCAGCTCAGATGTATGGCACGGCGCAGCATGACAAACCTTGTTTGCGTACTGTAGGTTGTTGATGGAATCGAACAAAACTGCGGCTCCAGCTCCATGCAATGCACGCTGGTCCAGCGTCGTTGGACCAGCATTGCTGGTGGGGGTTGTTATTGTCTCCATCAGGCACAGTAGATGCAGCTGTTATGAAAAAGGTATCAAATTTTTTCTTGAGTTGAGTTGTGCCCGCGGCACTGGTAATACGCCAAGCAAGGGTTTCGTGGGTGTTAGGCCCGCCCGCCAGATTCCTGCCACACAGCAGGACATCATGTTAAGCACCCATATACTGTGTTGCAAAGTTTAAAGTGCTTTGCGGCACTACTGTCGCGATTCCTGTGACTCGCCTGGCCTGATCCAAGTTGAATGTCCAGCTTGTAGCGATGCTTGCTAAAGAGTTTGTAGACTTTGAATTCTTCTAAAATTATAATAAATTGAACTTTACAGTCGCTGTTGCACCTACAATGGAGCCAGACACCAGCGTGAGTGTTCACAGGCAGTAAGAGTGCCTGATTTTTTTGCAGTGGGACTTAATGAAGTAGTGTTTGTGCACCTGTATGTTTGCGCTCAGCCCGCAGGGGGTACACCGCAGGCAGTTCACTGCACTCTGGCAGCAGGGCCTTGTCTTGTGCACATGCCGAAAAAAGCATCGATCCTTTACATTTGCGCATAAAAGAACCATTTCTAGTTGTACATGGCAGGCAGCATGCCCTTTGCCTCCCAGGTTGCTTTGCCTGCCACTAGGTACTCGCCTCTGTTGCGATTTAATCTCTGAGGCCTCTGGATAATTAATATTGTCGTTTTCATTAAGTTGAATGCTTGTTGTTTCATCTGCTGCGTGTGCTAAGCAGCCTGCTGTTGTGACACAGGCTGTGCCAGGCTTTGTCTCTGGGGATGCCGTCAGCAATCCAGAACCAAAGTACCTAGGAGTGCAGTATGCGGAAGCAGAAGGCAGCACCTACCGGGCACTGCTGGACAGCGTGCCCACAACTGATGGCTCTCAGGGCAGCTTTTTGGTACAGGGCCTGCCAACAGCCTCCCAGGCCGCGCGCCTGTATGACTGTGCGGTCATTGCTATCATTGGGCCTGATTTTGTTACCGTCGGCAGCAACGTCAACTTCCAGCCAAGCAGCTATGCAAGCAAGGTAAGGCTTGGCCTCATCCACAGCAATGACACGTAGTTGAGGGCAAGCCCTTGTGAAACATGGCATCGTAGTATGCAGCTCTGGGAGCATCTTGTGTGACCATGGCTGCCATATGGCTGCACGCTTCATCTTTCTGTACCCCTGCAGGGTATTGCAGTGTCCAGCTGCAACACAGAAGCGGCCTGAACCCTGGTCTGAACACTGGCAAGCATGGGTGCTCTGTTGTATGCATCAGGTTCAGCACGGCCCTTGCAAAGCCTGCTGCTGACAATGCTGCGTGCAGGAGATAACTTCAGCATGCCAGCAGCTTCTGCAGCAGAACCCCACCGCCCTCGTGGAGCCGCAGTACCTGCCAGCTGGCTACTGCCCACCAGCCCCAGCACCACCACCAGCAGCAGCAGCAATAGATGCTGCAGTTGCAATCTCGCCAACGGCAGCCAGCAGGGAGGCTCGACAGTCTCCAGCAAGGGCTACCAGCAGCAGCAGCAACCCACAGCAGCAGCCGCAGCAGCAGGAGGGCAAGCTTGCGGCTGCCAAGGTGGAGCTGAGTGAGGATGGCAGCAGTGCCCTCACATCTTCAGGAGCAGCAGCAGCAGCGGCGGCGGCAGCAGCAACAAAGGCTGGTGCTGCCAGCACCGCTGACGTTCACGAGGACAGCAGGCAGCTGCAGCAGCAGCACCACATGGAGGCAAGTGTGTCGGGTGCTGCGCAGCTGACCAGCAGCGACGACGAAGCAGACGTGGCGCAGCCATATGCGCAGCAGCTGCGCATGCTGCACCAGCAGCGACACCCCGACGCGGACCTGCCGCTGCTGCGGCGGGGCGCGGGCAGCTGCACAGGGTTGGACCAGGACATGCGGGACGCGGATGCATGGGGCTGGCAGGCAGACGGCCACATGGATGCAGCGGGGCAGGGCGGCTGCTCCTCCGATGACGTCGAGTTTGAGGAGGCGGGTGCGTATGAGGAGGCGGACCCTCCCTCGCCGCCCCACATGCACCACCAGCATGTCGAGCGCGATGATGAGCACGCGATGTACCGCATGCGAGAGCAGTACCCGGGGCAGTACAGCGGCACAGGGCAGTACAGGCAGTACGGGCAGCCGCGCGTGCAGCGGCTGGCAGACCTGCAGCTGCTGCATGCCCGCCTGCCGCCCCACGGCAGGCTCCCTGCGAAGCGCAGCCACCAGGCCCTGCTGGACCTGGTGCAGCAGGAGCAGCAGCAGGTCGAGCAGCAGCGGGACCGGGAGGAGCGGCTGCTGGCCCGGCGCACGCAGCAGCAGCAGCAGCAGGGCTTGCCGCAGCCGAAGCGTCGCCGCAAGGGGCCTGCCTCGCTGGCGCCCCCGGCACACGCGCCGGGCGCAGCAGCCGTGTCTGCGGCAGCAGGGGCCGCAGCAGAGGAGGCGGCAGAGGACGACGAGCATGACGAGCAAGGCGCAGCAGCTGTTGCAGTGCTGCCGCTGCTGGGCGGCGGCCTCAGCCTGCCCAGCAGCAGCGCGACCGGCGGCCAACCCAACCTCGGCGGCGCGTTTGGCGTCAGCAGCAGCGGCCGGGGCAGGGGCAGGGGCAGGGGCGGCAGGGGCCGCGGCAGGCACAGCGGCAGGTTCTCGCGGGGCGGCGCAGCCGGCGGCGGCCGCGGCGGCCGGGGAGCCTTCACCGCCGCGCACGCGCAGGCCGTCGCCGCAGCCGAGCAGGCTGCCGGCGGCGCGCTGCCGCCGCCCGGTGGCGACCGCGGCTGGCTGTACGAGCTGCTGCGCGCGGAGCACCTGTTCACGCCCTGCCCGGCCTGCAGCCAGGCGCACAAGGGCTGGGCGGTGCTGCTGTCGTACTTTGACCCCGAGCAGCCCGGCAGGAGCTACTGCGGGTACTGCCCCGAGATCGCGGGCCTGCCCCGGCTGCTGAAGGTCAAGCGGCAGGGCGGGGCGCTGCTGTGCCTGGAGCCCGAGGTTTTGGCAGGTGAGCGGGGGTTCAGGCCTCGGGTGGAGTCGGGCGCGGCAGACTGGTCTGGTGTTGGCGCGTGGCCGGTGGGCAGCACCAGGCGCAGGCAGTGCTGCGAGTGGAGCCGCAGGAGGTGCATGCTGTTGAGGGCTGATGGGCCTGATCAAGGGCCTTGTGACTGACGGCAGGCACAGCAGGTGCAGCAGTTGCTGCAGCCGCAGGCCAGCTGGTGGATCAAACGACACCTGCATGCAGGAGCGTGGACCTAGTGGTGGTTGGAACGGGTGGCGTAAGGGCGCGCCAGCGCCCTGCATAGCTGACCGCTGTGCGCCCGATTACACAGCTGAAACAGTTAGTGACAGTGCGCGCGCGGGGTCTGCTGGCGGTTTCCTGTGTGCCTGGCACGCGGCAGCGGCTCAGCAGTGCTGCCTGTGGGGTGTGGGGTGTGCTGCATGCAGGTGCCCGGCAGCATGAGACTGGGTGCCCGGCATGAGCCGTGCAGCAGCATGCACACGTGACTACATCTCAGTGCTCGCTGCTGCTGCTGCTGCTGCCGCTGCTGCCGCCAGGGGTGATGGATGTTGGAGACATCCAGCGCTACGTCGTGGCTGGCAACAAGAGTAAGCTGGTCTACCTGCACCCCAGGTGAGGCTGGGGGGGGGGCTCAATGGGTCCGCTGTGTTACAACTGATGTGTGATCGGGTTCAAACAGCAGGTGCATTTTTGGCCGCGCCGGCCGCCGTCATGCATGGCATGTACGTCGTGTGCGGGGTGGGTTGTCGCGGTCTTTGACGGCTTGCACTAGCCTGGGGTCTGGGCGGATGCTGTCTTTGGTGAACTAAACCATAGAAATGTCACCTCTTCTTGGAAGAAGCTGCACCCCTTGGGGTTGATTTTTAAACCAGCATCTGGTAGTGCCTGCCATGCAGACCCCAGCTCATCCCTGCAGCTCAGAGCTGGCAGCTAGCCGTCTTCCTCCTTGTCTCTGGTCGTCAACAACATCTGGCATGCGCAGTGTCGCTGACCTGCAGCTGCTGTGTGTGTCGCTGCGCGGCGCACCTGCCGCAGGCCCGCCAAGGGTGTGTCGTTTGGCAAGCCGGCTGCCGTGTGCGGCGCTGATGGCTGCGGCAGGGGCCTGCTGGACGCACACAACAAGTACTGCTCGGTGGTGTGCAAGCTGTCCCAGGTGCGGCAGCATGCGCACATGCTGTCACAAAGTGTGACTGATAACATAACATGTTATGACAACTTGTGCGCCCCCGTGTCGTTGTTGTTTGGTCCATGCGGCCTGCCAGCTGAATACACAGCAGAGTGCTGCACATTGAAGTTCAAGCTGTCTCAGTTGATGAGCGCTTTCAGGTTGTCATGAGTTGCTTCACATCACCGGCCACACTGGCTGCTGGCTGTGCTCGGCTGCACTTGTAGTTGGCGACTTGTGGGTTGCTTCACGCGCCCCACCCATGATGGTGCTTGAAGCTTTAAGATATCTCTATAGTCGACCGTTGACCAGCGTGGTTGTCTGTGCAGCCCAGCATTGCGCACAGCAATGATGTACCGCTGTGGTGCATCGCCGCTTGCAGGAGGACGAGGACTTTGCTGAGGAGCATTGGCCGGCCCTGCAGGAGAAGGCCCAGGCAGCAGCAGACGCCGCAGCGGCAGAAGCAGCGGCAGCCGCAGCTGCGGCGGCCGCAGCAGAAGCAGACAAGGCCTGCCGCCAGGCAGCAGCCAAGGCGAAAGCCAAGGCCAAGGCGTCTGCTGTCGCTGCTGCTGCTCAGCAGGGGGCTGAGGGCACCGCGGGCGGCGGCGATGCAAGTGTCACCGGCAGTGGCGGCTGGCACAGGGACCAGCACAGCAAGCAGGCTGCTGCTGCGATGCCCAAGCTTGGGCGCAAGTCGGCACACAAGTATGCAAAGTATGGTGGGCTGCCGGTGCTGGGTGGCCCTGCTCAGGAGCCGCAGCAGCCATCAGACAACAAGCAGCAGCTGGAGCTGAAGGCTGCCAGAGACCAGCACAAGCAGCAGCAGCCGCCGCTGCCACAGCAGCAGCAGCAGCAGCAGCAGCAGCAGCACCTGCAAGCTGGGCAGCAGCAGCTGAGTGGGCAGCGTCCGGCGGTGCTCGGGCAGCAGCAGCTGCTGCAGGTGTGGCCCCAGCAGCTGCAGCAGCAGATTGCAAAGCTGGAGGCTCAGCCTGCGCAGCAGCCTGGCTGGATCGTCATCAGCAGGCCCCTCCCGGCAGCGGCAACAGCAGCAGCAGCAGCTGGATCTGGTGCCGGCTTGCAGCTGCACCACCAGCAGCAGCTGCAGCTGCAGCTGCAGCAGCGGCAGCCGTCGCTGGGTCAGCGGCTGCCGGTGACCACGGGCCTGGTGCTGCCCCCTGCAGGGAGCCTGCCAGCTGCTGCCGCTGCAGCTGCCGCACCTCCACCTCCACCTGCAACCCTGCTGACATCACCTCAGCAGCAGCAGCAGCAGCAGCAGCAGCAGCAGCGGCCGCGCTGGCTGCCCCCGCGGGGTGCGCCGCCCGCCAAGCTGTGGCTGCACGAGCTGGTCAGCTGCGGCTACCTGCTCAAGCCCTGCCCGCTCTGCACGGGCGCGCGCAAGGGCCGCAGCAGCACCGGCCGCGACAAGCTGATCCGCTACTTCGACCCGGTCAACCCCGCCAAGGGCTACTGCAACTACTGCCCCGAGCTGCCCAACCTGATGCATGGGCTGCTGCACATCAGCCGCGCGCAGCAGGTCAGCAGCGACTTCCACTTTGTGCGGGCCGGGGACGTGACGGCCATCTGCGACGCCGGCGGCGTGCAGCAGTACCCGCTCAACGGGCAGGCGGTGCTGTACCTGAGGCCGCGCCCGCAGCAGAACAGGGGCTACAGGTGGGCAGCAGAACAGGGGCTACAGGTGGGCAGCAGAACAGGGGCTACAAGTGGGCGGCGGGTGGCTGGCGGCGTGCGGTGCTTGGCGTAAACGTCGCTGCGGTGCTGCCGCTGGGGGCGGCAAAATGGGTGGCACACGTCAGGCTGGTGGCTTGTTGGTGTGAGCGGCCTGGTTGCGTGTGGTCGGGGCCGGCCGGCAGGGCGGTTTGCTGAGCTGGGGTGGGTTGGAGTTGCCGCCGCAAGCTGTGTGTGTGCTGGGAGCGGCGCTGGTCAGGCTGGTTGGGGAAGCAGCAGGGGGAGCAGGGCGAGAGTGTCTGGCCAGCCGGCCGCCACAGCCATGGCAGAGGAAGGAGGGGATGGCAGGCGGCTGGCTGCGTCTCATTGCATGAGGCAACGTGCCTGGGCCATGCGCACGGCAGATTTGTGCAGGCGCAAGCCCTGCTGAGGGGGGGGGGGGGGGATGGCGGCGGGCATGCGCGCTGGCGTGATGCACCGACCATGCTCGCTGTCACGGTGCAGCGGTGCATTCCTCCCACAGCAAACGCCGCACCGGCATATGCTGCCGGGTGTGTGGCGTGTTGCTGTGCCTGTTGACTGGACCGCAGCATGTGAGGTGCAGCTGCCTGGCCTGTGGACTGGGGCAGCACCTGCCTGCTGGCTGCACGCCATGCTGCTGTGCTGTGCTGCTTCCACATAACACGCTGCTGCCCGAAAGCAGTGCTGACAGGCCCCTGCTGCTGCTGCATTTGGTTGCTGCCTTGCCCCCCGGCCCTTGCTGCCGCAGGCTCCCTGGCCGCTGCGTCGCCGACGGCCGCGCGCTGCGCGACGCCAGCTGCAGGTACTGCTCGCTGCGCTGCAAGCTGGCGGTGGAGGACGAGACCTTCCGGCGGCAGTACATGGCGCCCGAGGAGCTGGCGGAGCTGCAGCACGAGGCGGCGGCGGCGGCAGCAGACGCGGCCGGGTGTGCGGCGGGCGGCAGCGCAGCAGCATGCGCGGCTGCAGGGCCGGGCGCAGCGGCAACTGGTCGCGCCAGCGGCAGGTGCAGCAGCAGGCCAGAAGAGTCCAGTGGCACCTGCTGCTGCTGCTGCCGCTGCTGCTGACAGCATGGCCGGTGGCGGCAGCCGCGGCGGGGTGGTGCAGGGCGGGGGTGCCGCTGCTCCTGGCGCTGCTGCTGCAGCTTCTGAGGCTGTACGTGCGACTGCCAGCCCTGTGGGTGCAGTGGGCGCAGTGAAGATGGAGGGTGGCAATGGCAGCTGCTTCAAGGCAGAGCCACCAGCAGCTGGTGATGCAGCAGCAGCAGCAGCAGCAGCACCGCCGCCGCCGCCGCCTCAGCCAGCAGCGCCAGCAGCGCCCACCTTCCAGCCTGGCAGCTGGACGGCCATGGTCATGAATGCAGCCGCTGCTGGCAGCGATGGCAGTGGCGGCAACACAAGGGTTGTCCGGCCAGGGACGCTTGTGCTCGCTCCTGCTGCTGGTGCTGCTGCAAACACTGGCCCTGCTGCTGCTGCTGCTGCTGCTGCTGCTGCTGAGAACACTAGTGCTCGTGGGGGTGGCACTGGGGTAACAGCAGTGCTACCGGCTGTGCAGCAGCAGCAAGCAGCAGCAGCAGCTGCAGCAGCTTGAGCCACGAGGCTCAGCAGGCTATGGTGTCAGCGGCACAGCGGGCAGCAGCAGCAGGAGCAGCACCCCAGGTGTTGTACCACAAGCAGCAACAGCAGCAGCAGCAGCAGCAGCCCAACACAAGCCTGGGGCAGCACTGGCGCCATTAATGTGTTGACCCAGCAGCAGCAGCAGCAGCAGCAGCAGCAGCAGCAGCAGCACAGCAGCGCAGCAACAGCAGCAGCAGGGTGGCGCGCAGCAGATGCAGCTGCTGACGTTGCCGCCAGCCTGCGGCTGGGTGCTGCTGGTGTCCCCCCTAATGCGAACGCATCCCAGGGACAGCAACATGCAGCAGCTGGCAGCAGCAGCAGCAACACCAGCACCAGGAGCAGCAGCAGTAGGCACATCAGCACCAGCAGCACCTGCACCGATCACAACGCTGCCAAGCCTGTCGCCAGGCGAACAGGCGCTGCGCATGATGCCGCTGCCCCTGCTGCTGCCACAACAGCCAGGCAGCCAGCAGCAGCAGCAGCAGCAGCAGCAAGCAGATGCTGCAGCGACTGCAGCTGCAAGGTGTCAGCAGTGCGGGGAGCCTGCAGCAGCTGCAGGTGGGTGGGTCAGAGCCAGGCGGCCAGGCAGGCACAGTGCTGCTCATCCCTGTTTCTCAGCTCCAGTCGGGGTCCGCAGCAGCAGCAGGCGCTGGTGCTGTTGCCAGCACGGCCGATGCGCGCATGCCGCCAATGCAAGTGCTGCCTCAGCAGCAGCAGGTGCTGCCGCTGCCAGGGCAGATGCAGCTGTGAGCAGCTGAGGATGGGGCCGCAAGTGTCACAGGGTTGAGCATGGGCCCGAGTTCACCACGCGCTCGGCCAAACTTGCTATGCTTCTTGAACAAACGCCGGCTAGTTGCAACGCTGCCCGCCTTGGCAGGTGCCGCGTGGCACAGCCTGGGGGGCCGTGCTGCCGCCCTCTGACAGCTCATGACTGGTGTGTCTGGTGTGGCAGCTGAGTTGTACTGCTGGCGCTGTGTTCAGCACTTGCCGCGTGCACACGCGCTGGCTCCTTTCATGAATAGGGAGATATGTGTGGGACTGATGATGATAGGCTTCTAAAGCGTTGTTGTGTGTAGGGTGTCCATGGGTCATGGGGTTGCGCTGATGCCCTGCCCTGCATGAGCATGGCACACCATGGCATGTGCACCCAGGTGTCCATCAGTTCGTCTTTCAGTTTCTGGTTAATTTTCCGTGTTTGCGTGCGTGTTAGTAAGCTGCAGCAAGGCAGGCATGACAAGCGCAGCATCAGTTTGTCTGCATCCTCGCCAACTGCGCTGCCTATAAATAAGAGCAGCAGCAGCAGGACGGACTGGTTCCGGT